>CM059347.1:603143-977378 GCA_030324255.1 Phytophthora capsici
CGAGCAGTACTGGAAGGACGTGTTGCTGTCCTCGTTCCAAGCCTATGCGCATCTGCATGGTAGTTGCGAAGATATGGACGGCAGCTTCATGGTGCCGAGTGAGGAGCCGTACCCGCAGTCAGCCTGGGGCCTTAATCTAGGCCTTCGTCTTCGCCATGTACGCCACGGCGTTCGTTATGTGCGGGAAATCGCTAAATACAAGGACGAGCTGATGGACATTGGTGTGCTTCTGGATGGAGACGAAATCCCGGAGATGATCGACGAAACGTATTCCGACTCTGACTCCGACAGTGATTCCGATTCCGACAGCGATTCCGACGAGGAAGAGCACCTGAACTAGTGTTCAATATGAGGATCGCCGCATAACAGGCGCTTTCAACCACGCTGCGGATTTTGAGAAACCGAATATATTGCTACAGGACAAGACGTGCGCTATGATATTATGCTACACTCTCCCTCTTCCAACGGGGACTACCAAAACTATCTACATGTCCACCGGTCTCCTCTCTGCAGAATTCACGAGCTGCGGCATGCTCTGCGTCCGTTGTGTAGACAAAATCCCCTCGATCCGGTCCACCGTCTGCTCGATGGAGCTGATGCGCGACGAGTGCTGCGTCAATGTGGCCAACAGCGTGTCGTGCTGCTGAGCTAGAAGCTGCTGCGTGGATGTGATGCGGTGGAACAGCTCAATGCAGGACGAATCCAGACTCTGCAGTTGAGTAGGTGCGGCCTGTGCGATCGCTTTCGAGTCGGCAGCCACAAGGTCCGTTATACTGAGCTTCGACGTTGAGCTGACAGGCTTTTCCGAAGACGTTAACTTGACGTTCGGGTCTAGAAGTTGGTACTTCGGCTGGGAATTCGGTGCAGATGAAGGTGCTTTCGGGTTGGAACGTCTCAAACTACCGCGGTGGCTGCTTTTGCTGCCGCTAGAAGACACACTGGACGCATTGGATCGCGGTTGAGTGATGCGGAAGTCGCCGTCCTCGATCTCCTCCGGGACCGACTGCAACGAGGCAGCGCGGATTTCAGGGAACAGAGGAAGCGATTCCCTTCGTTTCACGAGACTGGCGGACGAGTGACGCTTCTGCTTCATAGTCGGCGGGACAGGCGTTGAACCTTCGCCTTGTAGAAGCTTTTCAGCAGCTGAAGAAGCGTACGATAACACCTCTATCGCACGTAGAGGGAGCTTCTGCTTGGGCTTGGGGTCCATAACGAACACGGAACCGATGACGATGCCCGTACTGGGGTCGCAGATGGGTGTTGTAGCGTAGAATCGGATGTTAGCGGAGCCTGTGACCAACGGATTCTGGTTGAATCGAGGGTCTTTCGTCACGTCAAGGACGATCGTCGGCAGTGGAGTCTGCAACACCTGAGAGCAGAAGGCGATCTCCCGAGGCAGCTCCGCTTGGGCGATTCCATATCTAGCCTTGTACCATTGGCGCGTCTGATCCATGAACCCCACGGCCGCCACGTTGCAGTCGAGCACTTGACGAACGAGTTCGCACACTGCGTCGTACTCCTTCTCAGGCTCCGTATCCAGCACTTTAAACTTGGTGAGGATCTCGTGTCTTCGAGTTTCGTAGATCTCGAATTGTTCCGCTTCGGGAAGGAACTCAATGACGTCGGTAGCTGGGATAATGCTCTGTCCACGACGACTTCCACGTTGACTGGACGGAATGGGTCCTCCGCTCCCTCCGAGGCTGCTGGAATCGCTGGCGTCGCTGTCGGCGTCACTCCAGTTGTCACAACCGGAGAAGTCCGAGAACCGACTGCAGAAGGACGTACTGGTGCTGGTGGTCTGGAGACTGTCGCGATACGTTTTCTTCCCGTGTTGCTTGTACGTTTCCAGCACAACCTCCTGTACATCCTCTTCTTCAATGGACTCCGAGTGTTCCATGACTGGGGCACTGGCGTTGATGGTCTCGCTCTCCGCCAAAAGCATCGCCTTGTCGATGCAGTCGAAACACAAACGTACAGTCACTTCCAGCGTCGGAGTCACGCGCACTCTTCGACGTCGATAGCAGTTGGAGCACACGATCTCTCCGCAGGAGCGACAGTGGCGTTTGATCGAGAAGGGGCGGAACTTCCTCGCGCAGTAGAAGCAGTTGGGTCGTTCCTCCATCTTAACCCAGCTCTCCTTGCCCAGCAGTCGGACGGCCGTGAGCGTGGACTTGTCATTCATGATGGTTTGAAGACGCTCCTCCTCGTTCACGTGGTTCGCAGAGAGGCCTCTGGGACGACGTGTACGAGTTGCCATGGTGTCTCTCAAGCAGTCGAGGGGTGATATAGTGACTCAATGGAGAGATAAAGCGATAAAAATACTAGACCCAAGTCAAGTGTAGAAGTGAGCAGCGCGAGGACTTGGCGCAACCGTCTAAAGGCCCCAGGTGGACGCGAAAGAGAAAGCGTTTTGGCAAGTGGTGGGATGGATTTTGCCCAAAAGATGACCAGCTCCCCGGTATCCGGAGCTTCCGGTTGCAGTTTTCTGTCAGGTGGACGCCACACATGGCCGCGTTCTTGGCAGTGAGAGCTGGCCAAGTAGCTGTTCATCCACGTACGTACCTTCTGGGCAAGACGTCGATGCCAGTTGGTCAAGTGCCTCGTACCAACTTGCGACTTTAGCAGACATGGCTACATTATAGTCGGAATTTAGACTTGATATTTGTAAGGAGAGGAAGTAGTCAGCATCTGTGACGTGTGCAACGCAACATGCGGTGGATGCGAAAACCCCCAACGGCTCAACGTATCAATGTCCAGAGACTTTTAATACGAAGGTTTCAGTCCTCACAGCTATTGGAATTGCTCAACCTTCAAGCAAAGTCTCTCACTACCACTAACTGGTACTAACAAGTCGGGGGTTAACCGGTCTGCTCATGCATGTTCCGACAGCAGTCACTGCAAAGATATGCACTGCGTCGAGCAGACGAGCGTGCATTGCTGGTGCTCCACGTTCCGACGATCGCCGGGCATTGCTTGAAGTGCCACCCACGCGTTGACCGGCGTTGACTCTACGGCGTGTCGAAGCCGGACGCAACGGTTTGTACTCCAGATCGAGGAAATGACCAGCATTCGCCTCCGTCTTCTCGACTTTATTTATCGTTTGCCGTCACGTGGACCGACGTCATGTGGCAGAGTCTCCGCTAAACAGTTGCAAGCTCTGCCCGACCAGCAGTGTCAACGACCATCTGCTCGTGCCAGCAAGCTCGGAATATTCGCGCAGGACGCTGGTGTTTCGCAGCCGAATGGCAGGCAAGCCACTCCCCACGCTGTGGGCGACGAGAATCTGCTGGTCGACGGGAATTTCAGTCCTGGCTTCAATCTGTTGCTTCAGACTCAACACGGAGGCATCTGGCTCAAGGCGGAAATCCAGACGCACAGCTTTCTGCTGCGTCTCAGACGGGAGGCACTTGACGCTGATGTTGATTCTCCGTCGCTCGATGTTTTCGTCATCGGAGAGCGTCTCAAGATCAGTCGGAGCTAATACAGCAGCTTTGCTAGGCTTTCGATGAGCTAGCAGCAGCAGCTTCTGGTCAACAAGCTGTTGCTCCAGCACTTGGATACGTTGTCGCTGCCGATCAGCGACCACATCCGCTTGAGTTTTGCTCGGTTTGATGAACTGGATCGGAGTTGGCGTCACAACTGGAGGCTTCCGCTTACTGTTCGGATCCCTTTTGGTACCTTTACGAGGCTCCTTCTGCTTAACTCGTAGTTTTATCTTCAGTCGCGGCTTCGGAGGACTCGGTGCTCGCTCCTCTTCCTCTAGCAGTGAACGTCTGTGCAGCACGACGAGGTACTGGATAATTGGTCCGGCAGAGTCTGTTGTAGGCTTGGCGTTCGCACTCATCGGCCGTTTCGGTGGCATTGAGATCGATCGCCACCGTCCGAACTGCTCAACCGCCTGGAGGAAAGCGAAGCCGTCGATCTGACGCTTAAATCTCCCGTCACTCGCCTCCACTTCCGTCTCAAAACGCCTGACGAGATGCGCCAATTCACGTTTGGAACACGCCAACGGCAACGTCCGGATCAACCGCTCGAAGCTCTTGACGTCAACTGTTAACGACTTCACACCTGGTCGCTGCACGGCACGAAGACGCTGCTCCAAGTAAACGTTCACATCTTTGGCCACACCACGCCACTTGGTCTTCTTCATGTCCGATTCGTCTTCATCGCTGTCGATCCAAGCCTTTTCAGTCGGATTCCGGTCACGTACGACCACCCTCGCTTCTCGTAGCCCATCCAGAAGCTTCTTGACAACCGCTTCACACGCAGCTTCATCGGTTGTAGCTCTCATGGCGTCGGTCCCGTCATTGACGATACTCAGGAGGATTTTATTCCGCAGAGGATTCCGTCGTAGAATGAGAGAGTGGAGGGCTCTCCCTCCGTCGAGTTGGGTCTCGAACTCCTTCCATTCCAGTGGAATCTCAGTCATTTCGTTCTCAGCAGCGTTCAAGACCTCGAGAAAAGGTAACTGGGGTAATTCCTTGGGTAAAAACTGCAGACGGTTGTGATTCACGTCGAGAACTTGCAGTTGTGTGCAGTCCACGATCCCTACGGGGAGTACCCGAAGCTGGTTGTTCTGTAACTCACACACTCGCAGAGCTGGTAAAGCAGTGAAAAAAGCTTGAGGAAGTTCACGCAGGGAATTGTCCTGAAGGTGAAGAGATTGGCAATTCACCAGAACCAGAGGAGCCCAATCCACTGCAGTTCGCAAGCGGTTTCCCCGTATATCAACGCTTGTTACACTGCTGTTCAGAGTTCTGGATGGGCCTTTGCCTTCTGCCTGGACGACAACGAGATGAGGGAGTGCTTTCAACTGGTTCTGAGCAAGTGAAATGGCTACATGTCCTTCAGGCAGCGGATACGAGCTCATACAGTCCCCTGTGAGCTGGTTCTGCGATAACGAAAGCTCTTCCAGCCGAATCAGCTCTGCTACTGAGGCTGGGAGGCTGGAAAGGTGGTTCTGATGCAGATACAGACGACGCAGCGTCCCGAACAACACTTGAATCTCCTCTGGAACGTTTGTGAGTGAATTCCCATGCAGATCCAGAGTAACGAGGCGACTTCTTCCCTTCCAGTTCTTCACCACTTCACCCCGAAGCCATCGTAACGAACAGCTAGAGAGATCCAACGTATTAAGGTTAGGAATCGCCACTAAAGCACTGGGCAACGACGTCAGTTTGTTCCCACTCAAGCGAAGCTCCTTTAGCATCTCCAGTTGACTCCACACGTCGTCGGAGCCTGTAAAACTCGCATCACGAAGCAAATTATCCGACAAATTCAACGCGCGCAGGCTTTTCATCGCTCCTAACGCCGAAGAGATCAACGTCAGTCGATTGTCACTAAGATCCAACACTTGCAGCTCCTTCAGAGAAGCTACGAAGCTCGGGATCGACGTTAGAACTTGTCCGGAAAGTGTCAACTCACGCAGAAGCACCAGAGTACTACCGAGTTTCGAGTTCATCCTCTCGTCACTTTTCAACCATCGACTGATGCCTATTGGAGCTTGTAGAGCTCGAAGATGCTGCAGTTGTGCCTCGAGTTGAGCTGTGGTTGATCGGATTCTCGCCTTAGCAGCAGGAATCTTCGCCATCAGCTCTTGTTTTCGAGCCATCAGCTCCAGTAAGTTACACCTAGCTGTGTAGTTTTCAACTAGTTGCTGGATCGCTTCTCCTCTATCAGCGTCTTTCACTGCTAACGGGTCGAAGCCCCACATCCGCTGGACGAACCGCACGAACTCAGCATCTTCCGACACGTTCGCGTCGCTTACAGTGACGTGAAACTGGAGGAAGTCCTGGAGAGTGACTGCTTTAGAGCCGACGACTTCCAGCCAAGCCTCAGCAGCCTCCGTTTCTTCGGGAGAGCAGTAGCTACGCTGCAATTTGATCGCAGCGTGGAAGTGGTGGACCCTCGTGTGGTCTGGAGGAGGGCGATAACCTTCTCCTCTTCGACCGTCCGCGAGCTGCTCGAACACGTACCGCACCAGCGTCGCCCTCTCCAATGGGAGACTACGTAGCAACGCCATCAAGTCTTCCGTAACAACTCGAGTGTCTGGTTCGCTGCAGTGCTGGAACAGCAACGCGTAGTCTTCGTGCTCAATCGGCTCCGTTGCTTCCTCCGGTTCTGCATCGTTCAAGAGCCACAAGAGCTTCACGACCGACACAGCCCGTTCCCGACACAGATGCCGCTCGAAATCCACCATCCGAAGACCGTAGAGCTCCAACCGCAGACGGAGGTTCCTCACCAATACGAACAAGTCGCAGCAGTACGCACGGAAGCGATTCGCGCCTAGAACTTCTTGCAGACACTGCAGTTTCGGCCCGAGTTCACAGGTTTCAGCGGGTGGGAGTCTCGTCCCAGTGGAGCTCTGCAACGCGCTTCGCTTGCGTTCATGCGCGTCAACTTCCTGCTCGAGAGTCTGACTATCAGCGTCGAGTTTCGCTTCAAGTTCGGCCAGAGCGAGCCACCGTTCCAACGACGGAGAGTCCGGCCGTGTCTGTGCACTGCAGAGGGATCGAAGTGCTGTCACGCTGGACGTGCCGGCCGATTGCGGCCGGGAGTGAAGCAGGAGACTCTGCAGCGCGTTGAGCACCGAGATTTCAGTCGAAGAGCGCGTCAACGGCACTGGGTCCGTCTTCCTCATGCTCTGGAGGCTTGAAGAGGTGAATAATTTTATCAAAGAGACCTACAAACGTCCGTCGTTTCAAAGATATCGAGGCTATGGGGATGGCAAGTGCTCGGTTCTTGCCTTCGGGTCTTGGACAAGGTCTTTCGTGGGATGGCCTGCAGTGTGGAATGACCTACTCGAAGCAGGATCTGATGCTGTGGCCGCAACTGGAGCCTTTGGCGCACTGGTTCACGGCTCAAGACGCCAAACGACTGCACCGACGTCTCCACAGCAAAGCCGAAGCCACAGGTTTATTGACATTGAGCGGCTTCTTACAGTGGCTCGACGTAAGTGGTCAACCGGAAGCACTGGGTAAAGATATCAAGACGCCACGCTCGGATGTTATGACCCCTCCGTTACGTGGACAGCTAAATGACTCGAAAGCAGTAGCTAGAAATGACCCACCGCCGATACTGGAGAAGCACCTGCAGCACGTGTTCGTCACCTTCGCTGATGGGCGTGATCGACTCTACGCATTGGAGTTTCTGGCTGCGATGGTTGTCGTCTCTCGAGCGATTTGGGACTTCAACGAGAAGCTGACGCTGCTGCTCGAGCTGTTCCATGACCCCGCGACGTCCAGCACTAAAGTGCAACGCCTCAAGGAGACGGACGTCGCCCGGTTGCTGCTGTGCGTTATGAACGGCGTGAGTCGAGCGACTCAAGGTGTCGCCCGTGTGTGGGAGCTACACGAGCTTCGCGTCGCAGCGTTCGCTCGACAAAGCGCTTCTCACTGCGTTCGGTCGTCCACCACTAGCACTAAGAGCATATCGAGTGAGGAGCTACGCGTGTACGTGACTTCAAAGCCGGCGCTACGTCAGTTCCTTGCCTTGTTCTCGGGCGAAGAGCTGCGCAATCCGCTCACGTTTGAGCCTTCCGCTCCTCATTTCTCCCGACAAACAGACCTGTACGAGTCGCTCTTGCGTCGATACGTGACGTTCGAAGGCAGAACAGAACGCCGGCGTGAGAGCGCTGCTGTCCTGATTCAGTCCACTTGGAGACGTCGCTGTTCGCTGTCTGAAGCCCAACGAAGAGCTCAAGACCGAGTAGCTCAACGACACAAGGCGGCAGTACAACTACAAGGTTTCTTCAAGCATCGACGAGTAGCGCGAGAGCTTGAGGCGCGGGCTGAAAGCGAACGAGCGGCACTTAACGGTGGGGTGTTTGTCGCTGGTTCTGGTCCTAGTATCGGAGAGAAGAAGAGAGATATAGCTCCCGTTCGTCTCGTTGGAGCTTTCGTCGATCTCCGTGCTAAGCTCAAGACGTTGGCTGCGTCCTCCACGTTTGTGTTGGGTGTACAGAGCGACGGTCACTCCATTTTCGCGTGGGGAAGGTGTCTCCCTCGGCTGTATGACGAATGTGAGAGCAACGTTTGCCTAACGCAACCAACTCCACGTCAACTGCATGTTCGTCTACCTGTTCCGATAATGGAGGTGGCGTGTGGTTTGCGTCACGCCTTGGTACTCACTGAAGACGGCATGGTGTTCTCTTGGGGCTTCAACGACCACGGACAATTGGGTCATGGGTCAGCAGAGACGTTGGCGTCTCGCACCTCGGGACGTGTACGCTACTCGTCATACTACGACGAACGCACAGGCGAAGACACGGATTACCTGGCATCTCCTACCAGACTCCTTTACTTCGAAGGTAGTGCAGCACAACAGGCAGATCCGATCCCGGTAGTACACGCGTGTTGTGGGGATTACTACTGCATGGTCTTAAGTCGAGACGGAGACGTCTTCACGTGGGGAGAAGCATCCGAAGGCCAACTCGGGCACGGTGAGACCCACGATTACTACCAAGTCTCTCTTGTCGACCGGCACTTGACCAGCTCCGCCTACACGTTCCTGAATCAACCGGAACCTGTGCTGGCACTGAGCGACGTCCGGATCACCCAAGTGGCTTGTAAAGGGAACCATTCCGTCGCGTTAAGCACGGACTCTCGGCTCTTCCAGTGGGGGAATTGGGGCAGACGGCGTGGCGTGGACAGTGAACACGCCTTCGAACCTGTAGAGACGACGGAGGCCTCGGCTTTGAGACTGCGCCACGTCGCAGTTGGAGACCATCACGTGATAGCGGAGGGGGCGAGTGTCTGGCTCAAGCTCGCAAGGCGCACAACCGGATCCGTCCAAGCTGCGGATCATGGGGAGGAGACGAGATTCTTCGTAGAACCACTCACAGGTGCCTTTAGTTCTCTTGACGATATCGAGACGGAATACTTGGGGAAGACTTCGACCACAGCAACGTCTTGGGTTTGCTGTCTGGTTGATCTGGACGTTGACAACGTCGATGAAGAGGAGAAGAAGACTGAAGAACCAGATCAAAGTATCTTGAAGGCGACCGACCTGGGTGCGCTCTGGCAGAAGAGAGCAGAGAGATTCGTGCTGACTCTGGATAAACTCGCAGACTTCGACCCACGTTCACATCGTCTTCTGACTGGTAGCGCCAATAACACAGTCGGAACTTACGCTCAAGGCATCGATCGGTGGCTACGTGGTCAAGTGGCAAACCGTCTGGTGGTGATGCCTCGTGGTAAATCTGCAGGGTTTTACGTTCAGCTCCGTCTTCCTTTGAGTTTTCCACCCGAAACAACTAACGGAGACTCTCGGAACGAGGAAGACGAGGATTCAAGCATCAGCTTCGAAGCTTCTGGTGTGGTGCTGGAGCTCTCTGTTCGTGGATCCAATACGGCCAAACAGGCCGTCGGACGTCGCGGATTTACCACCCACGTCTTCCACCCAGCAATGGAAGCAACTGCCAAGAGACTGAAGCAGCAGCAGCTTCGTGCACGATCCGTGACCAAGAAGAAACCCACGGTGGCCCCCACTGAGATGAACAGCATCTTCGTACTGGAAATCGACCAGAGCGTGCTAGCTCCGTTGGCTTCCACTGCAGAAAATGATCCCGCCGCAGCAGTCACGACCGAGAGCGAAGCGGAACTGGAGGCAGAGACCATCATCAGTGAGATTGGACATCGTGTCTTAGAGCTGCAAGAGGCTGGCGTGTTGGCTGTTCTGGTGGTGTTGGATTTATTCGAGGCTGATGCGTTCGCTCTGCAGTTTTCAGACGATTCGGGCGTATTTATCCCAGTGTTCATGGCCACCCGGCAGACTCATGCTGCTGTGGTCGGGACGTACGGAGCTGTACCGGAACCCGACGAGGGAGATTCAACGCGTCGCTCCTCATGGACTGTCCAACAAGTGCTAGAGCACGTGGTCACAGGCCCCACCGCTTCAACTCGGCTATTAAGCAGTGCCAATTCGCCACGCCATCCCTCCCTGCATTCGAGGGCCCCTTCCATTTCGCTACAACCGCCACCACCTCTCATGGCTCGGTTCTTTTACCGCGCAGACACTGCAGCAGCTAGAGCACGTAGTGCGTTCGCCAATGGAGCTGCAGCGGTGCTCTTTGTGGCGAATGAAAACTCGTCCGAGGCTTCAGAAACTCTACGACGGTCACTTGCCACTCTGCCAACGCACACGAAGAAGCGTCAACTGGTTGGGCTCATTCCGTATGAACACGGACAGCGACTGCGAGCTGCTTCTCGGTTATCTACCCTCGACGCCCCAAAATCTCAATCAGGAGCCACATCGACGGCTGCGAACTGCGAACTAGTTGCTGACGTCCAGTTTGAACTGCGTCCTGGAGGCGCGACGTACGCTTGGGGCGAAGCTGAGAATGGACGCCTCGGCTTGGGATCTATGGCTGTTGCGACAGACACAGAGCCGTCTCTTTTCCAAGACGGGTATGAAGCTCTGACGGACACCACGTACAGCTTTGTAGCACGACCGACGCACATTCCAACACTCGCTGGTGTGGAGCTGAAACAGATTGTGTGTGGCAGTGCGCACTCTCTCGTTGTGACGAAGCACGGCAAAGTATTCTCGTGGGGTCGAGGTTCAAAAGGCCAGCTTGGTCACCCCTCGGGAAGTTCGAGTACAACAAGCATCGCTGATGAATGGACACCAAAGTTGATCCGTGGACTTCGATACGAGCGTGTTGCACAGGCTGCAGCAACCGACCAGAGCTCCCTCTTTCTGTCGGAGATTGTGTCTCCAGCTGTGTTCGAACAGCGGCGACGTCAGATCGCGCAGCTCCGAGCCATTACCAAGAAGACCCTGCACGAAGGAAATCCTAGTTCTGAAGAGCAGAATTGTTAACATGATTACTCTTAACTGCACCATTTTAGTCCATTCCTTTCATTGCTGGAGTAACTCGCGTAGCCTCAACACCACATCCAAACAGCGGGTGGCCTGGTCCTCAACTGTATTCACAGCAGAGTCAGTCCCTGCATTGTTCTGCGCCAGTGTCGATCGAGATGTACGACGTTCAAGCACTTGTGTAAGTCGCACTTCTGCCGCGTATCCTTTTCGACTTTTCTCCACGGATCCTTGCTGCACAGCGTCATTATCTCCACTTTTCGACTCTAGGGGCATCACGTAAAGCTTCACATCGTGCAGTTCCCAGGTCTCCCAGAGTGGCGACGGTTGCGAGAGGTACACGCAGAAGCTGTCGAAGACGTGTGGGTTCCAGCACACAGGCAGTTGATCCAGTTTGACGACTTGCCAGTCCTGCGCGTCGTCCTCGCAGTGCACATGCTGCATGAGCGGGTAGGCGCTGGCCAGTTCTGTGCTGGAGCCGTCTGTATTGATCTGCACGATTCGAAGGGAAGCAACGTAGAAGTTGCGAAAGACTAGACAACAGTGCAATGAAGGCGTGCGAGACGTCAGCAGCGACAACTTGAACCCGGCGGGGCCAGTGGCATTGGCAGTGGGGCTGGACGGAGATTGCGATGAGACTGAGACGGGTAGGCGAGAGACCTGGATCGGTACCTCGGTCATACTATCCATATCCATTTATTAGGACTGCGATCTATTCATTAAAGGACGCGGCCTTTCAGTAGCCAATCAAAACAGCTTATCTGCAGAATCTTCTACGATGTACCTACTTCCTGGTACGATTCTGACGTGGCAGCTTCAACATTTGGGTACTTAAGTAAATCATACCGGTATCTTCATATTGAAAGATTGAATTGGAGGTTACGTCAATGGCGCCATGAAGCAACGCCAGCATAGGCGAAGTCGTCCTTCCCCAAAATTTCGACGCTACAGAGAAAAGAAACTTGTTTCTTCTAGCAGTGCCTGGTTTTGACCGTCATGTTCGCAATAACAAGTGGATGAAGTTCATTCTCCTGCCCAGTTTTCACGGCTCTGTCTCAAAGCCCTCAATTTTATTGACAGTTATTTGGACCAACACTTTCACTAGTAGTTGCCACGAAATTCTCAGATGGGGACGTTGAATAAGCCAAGGAAAACGCGAAGGTGGTGGTGGGCGTTGCACTTACAGTGACAAGGCGCAAAACCGCAGCGCCTGATCAACACTCGCACATTGTACGTGCTCCATCCTACTGCCTTTAAAATGATGGTCTTGCTTCCGTATTCCATGATCAGGATGCAATTTTACAGTGTGTGCCAAGAATGAACACACTGGCATCCTTACCCGTACTAAACCTGCATTTAGCTACCACACAGCTCCGCATTGAGATGATAAGATGGCAACGGCATTCCTAGCGGTCCAGAATGCCCTACCTCGCAAAAATACCGGGCCTATTGTTGTCGGTGCAGTGGAGCTTTAAAGGCTGCTCAGGCTCCGTCGGAACGTTTGACCAAATGCAGACAAATCCGATCTCAAATAGTCCCCGAACCGCACGAAGCGCCTAGTATGTCGGCTTTTGCAGCAACTTATACTAAAGCAATGGTAAAACTTCCCATCTCGCCATCGTAACGTGACGCCGCTCAATCACAACTGCGCCAAGTCTCACCTTCTGCACTCTATGGGCTTGAGCGTTCGTTTACTGTGGAAAAAGCCCAGCGCGACTTACGCCACTTCAGTTTGCACCGCTTCTCAGCCGTTATTAGCTCCAAACATTTTAGCTCCTCGCGAAAAGCGATAGCAGCTTTGCAAGTGGCGAAAGGACCGACACAGATAAAGCTCATTCCTCAAGACACGCAGTGGGTCGCAAACCTCCCGAACAGAATTCGACCCATGAGCTTCGACCACCGACGTGCGGACTTTAGCGAGGGGGAGGACGAAGAGCTCATGTTCGCATTCGAGGAGCAGGACGCCAGCCCCGTCTTCCACTCCATCGACGGCATCGACTTCGAGCGTCCGGTCAACCCTGTGGCGTCGCTTCTCGACCGTCTGGACAGTAACAAACGCGGGCGAGAAGATGAGGAAGAAGAGGAACCTGAAGCGGACTTAACCGAAGAGAAATCGGCCGTCACCCCCGTGCTCAGTCGGAAACGTAAGACGTTGGAACTGCCCAATGCCCCTGCACGCGTCATCCGTCCCGTGGCCAAGAGGTTCAAGTCGAACGTGTACGAGCGCTCCATGACGGCCCCCGCCTGCCTCATGAACAACCTGTCGCTGCACCGGACGACGGAGAGTGAAGCCATCCCAGAGCTGGAGAACGAGGGTGGCAACAGCCCCACCCCATTCCGCTCGGCCTCCATCAACATCCCAGACAGTTTCCAGCCGATCCACTGGCCAGGAGACGCTGCAGTGTCACGCAACTCGGGGAGTTTGTCCTGTAGTTCTTCATCGTCCTCCAAGTCCTGGACGGGACTTCTTTGCAGACGCAGCCTGGATGTGTCATCCCCTCTGCGTGTTCACTTCAACGACCTGGTGCTTCACTCGTCGGGGAGTTACACAGGCTCGTGAAGCCTTTTTGACACTACTTCCTACACAAAAAACCATCGACATAGGTCTCGTCCAGTCCAGTCCTCCGCCCAGAAAAAAAAAGCATCCACGTTCATCGTCAAGGGGCAGACCATAAAAAAACAAGCACAAGCGGTTCCAAGCAGTGGAGCTGCCTGTCAAGAGTCTCGCATCTATCTACCCACCCGACCCCACGTAAAGAGGCCATGCAGCCCCACCACCGCCGATGCGGTGGTTCCCCCGACCGATGGGCTATTTATTTTGCATGAGAGAAAGTATAAGAAACCACAAAAAAAACACTCGAAACACTCCCGTGGGGTTTCAGACACCCCCCACACCAAACACAAGCTCCCACCTGGTCAAAATGCTGGATCCGCCGTTGTCCATTGTTAATTCTTGCCGTCCGTAGCTCTTAACTCAAAAGTTGTTGCAGCTCTGCGAGACATTCCTGGACAATTGGAGACGTTGCTTGAGTAGCCTTAGCAGCAGTGAAGATGGCTACATGGATGTTTGCCGTCTCTTTGGTTCTTGCATCGCCGCTTAACGCCTGGAGTTCAAACATTCCGTAAGAAACAATTTGAAAAATGGGACAAGCACGAAACGTACGAGTGTGCCGATCGTCACGAGTGATCGCAGGATCGTGTCGTCTCCTAACTCCTGAACAGTGTACGAGCCGTTGAGTAAATCTGCCGCCAATGAGACTACCACGACCTGATCGTCAGGCGTCAGAGCTCCAGGGAATGCTGTGTGCGCTCGTGCGAAGCTGTATGTCATACAACGTTAAATCGTGTCTTTTCAATGAACCAAAGCAAGTAAAACTTACTTGAGCAGAACCGTCGAGAGACTCAGCGCTACGAGCTTGTGATGAAAGACCTGGAAGGATGGCAACTTGCTCAGCACCTCGCTCTTGTGAGCCAAAACCGCATTCCTCGCTGCGTCATGCAGAAACATATTCGCTAGCACGCGGAGCGAGAGCATACGTGTTGCTACAGGAATCGCGTCGTCGCCGGCTTCAGGGCCTGCTTGCAACCCCAAGCTCAACACCTTGGGAGCAAGAGCATTCAACCCGGCTTCACCAAGAGCTGCTGGGCCCTGGGGGTGGATTAGTACAAGTCGCAGAAGATCCAGCGTGGGGAACGCGTACTTCGCAGGCCATTTGTCTAGCACATTCCCTAAAGTGGCGATTTCAGGAGCAGCGAATGTGGACGAATGGTAGAACGCAGTGTCCTGAACAGTGTGCACAATCTGGTCTAGTGCGATAAGGTGCGAGTCCGTGAGGGCTTCAGGTGCCTACAAGGGATTAAGACAGTGATCAAACAGTCAACTAAACCACTGACGAACACGTTCATCCAGCGCAGTGCACTGTACCTGATCCTCCCTCATCTTGTCGTTAAACTGGCGTAGTGTGCTCATGAGTTTCGCAATCTTGGTCGTCTCGAACGTGTTGTATCCAGACTGCAAGAATAATGCATCGTAAGTTAGTTCAGCAACGAGCAATTACAACACGTAGAGAGCATTGTTACCACGGGGAAATACTTGTATCGCGGTGCATCAGCAGCAGGTTCACTGGGCGCTGTGCCACTAGCTGCAGAATTCACACTGTCGTTGTTTCCTAGCACAGGTGGGTGGTACTCTGCAGCCCGTTGTGTGATGTAGTCTGCGATTTCGCGCAGATAAGCTTGGTCGAGCATGTGCTTGTCAATAAACTCTTGAGCCACCGTGAAGGGATTCTGCCCTTGATTGTACCCAATCTCTAACTTTTTGAGCCCACCAGGCAGCTCAATTTCCACGGGAATCACCATGTCATACGCCTTGCCGTCCACCACACCGCCGCCGCCAGTACCAGTAACCTCACCAATCTATGGACACAGTTCTCCATCAGTGATGAAATAGCCATAAAAGCACAAGAGTTTACGTACATCGATCCAGGTTCTCGAAGGTCCGCTCCACTGACAAGCCCACGCTTTCGTGCCACGACGGAACATCTGAATCTGTCCGTCCGAAGTTCCGTTAACGCTCGCCCGTTGTTCGTAATCGGGAAGTGCCTCGATCTCCACGCCACTCGGTCCGCGCGTCTTCACGACCCGCGCCTCCTCCACTGCTGCTTGGAACGAAGCCACCGCATCGGCGTCCACCCGCGCCGCATTGTGCGTAAATACCCGCACGGCCTTATCGTCGCACCCCGTCGCAAAGTCTCCGTTTGGCAGAGCCGTAACACACCACAGACCTCCTGGGTGCTCCACCGTCTGAATCAGCGCACCTTCCTGCGACCACACTCTAGCTGTACAGTCCTCACTGGCGGACGCTATGAAGCCGTTGCTCAGCACACAAACACCCAGCACAAAGCCCGGCTTGCCCTCGGCATTCAACGGATGCTCCATACTGGCCACCACTGCGCCGTCCAGCGTCCTCAGCTTGATGGACCCGTCGTTTGAGCAGCTGACGAAGCCGATATCCGGCACCAGAGCCAGCTGTCGAATCGGTCCTTGGTGGTCCATCAGCGTGTTCGTCAGCACGAACGTGTCCTTGGCCCAGAAACGGAGCTTGAAGTCTGCCACGCTGTTGCCCACCTGTTGACCAGTAGATCCCGTCACCAATGAACCGTCAGGAAGACTGAGTACACACACGCCGTTCTCGTGGCCGGGCAGCACGTGCAGACACTGAAGCGTCTCGAGGCTCCAGACACGCGCTGTGCCGTCCCAACTGCCGGAAAGCAGCAGCTTCTTGTCACTGGACAAAGCCAAAGAGATGACGCCACCCTCGTGGCCTATTAAGAGCCCGACACGTTGGCCTTCAGCGTCAAAAAGACGGATCTTCTTGTCCATACTGCCCGTAGCGAAGCCGCCGCCTTCGAGCGCCACACTGGCCGTGACCCAGTGCTCGTGGTCGAAGATAGTGGCGCTGTCCATAGGTACGAAAGTTCCGATGCTGGAGCTGGTGTCGCGTAGCCAAACACGAGCTACTGAGTCCATAGCGCCAGTCACCAGTAGGTCATTGGATAGGGAAGATATACAGCGAACCTACAGGAGGTAGAGGGGGAGTTAGAAGACGATAGGAATATCAAAAGAAAGAGGAGATCAAGAGGAATAATATGATAGGGTGGAGGAAGCACACATACCGCTCCTTCATGCCCACGCAGCTCGCAATTGACGTCGTACGCGGCCGCCATTTTCCTGATCGGTCAAATGGGGGGCGCTTCTAATCGGAAGGGATCTCTTCAACTAAGTACGACAACTTCAACTCGTACTTAGTAAGACAAATGACAAAATAAGGATAAAGTTTTTCAAAGGGGCTTATTGTTCAAAACTGTATGAAATTATACAGCGTCGACGCTAAAGCGCTGCGTATTGTCTCCTGTGTTGCAGCTTTTGAGCTGTAGCAGTTTGTTGCTAGCATTGTCAAATGCGAGACAGAATCCCGAGTGTTTCACGTGCTTAAACGTTTTCGTAGTGGCGTCGTAGCTCCACTTTTGGTTGCCTTCACTTGTGATACATGCGTACGTGTGCACTCGACCGCCGTTCCAGGCCTCATAGGCGTCGAGGCATTGGCCGTTGAGTTTGGAGATCAAATGATTCGAGTTGCCATCCCAGAACCAATGCTGGGCCCATTTATCAGTGGATGCAGCACCCACCACCGTGTCTTGAGCTGTTGGCTGCAAATACGAGTCGCCCACACTTGACCCTCGCACAGTCGCAGCAGTAGCAGACGACGGGATCATCCGCCACACCTGGTTGTTGTTGTTCAGGTGGCAGCCCCAGAGCTGAAGCTTACCGGCGCCGATATTAGCCGACAAGTCAGCGTCCAGACAGAAGCCGTTGTGGGTCACGTGCTTCAACTGGTTGGTGTTCGCGTCCAGATTCCAGCGCTGGTTCACCTCGTTCACGTTGCAGGCGTAGACGTGGACGATGCCACCGTCCCAAGGCTGGTAGGTGTCGAGACACAAATCACGTCCTTCGCCTTGACGAGGTGCGAGTTTGAGTCGTAGAACCACTGAGAGTTACCGACGTTGCTACCACCAAAGGCGATCGCGACGTCATCGCCGTTGCGTACCAGTTGGGCGAAAGCCTTGGAGGACTCCATCGTGTAGAACCGCACAGAGCCGTCGGAGAACGTCCAGCCGTCAGAAATATCGTTCGGATCCATGACACCCC
This sequence comes from Phytophthora capsici, assembly GCA_030324255.1. Classification (NCBI taxonomy): domain Eukaryota; phylum Oomycota; class Peronosporomycetes; order Peronosporales; family Peronosporaceae; genus Phytophthora; species Phytophthora capsici. The sequence goes on from CM059347.1 coordinate 620,673, forward strand.
ATTGCTGGTTCGGGTTGTTGGGGGAGCATCCGTACAGCTGAAGCTTGTTGCCCTGCGCCGGGTCCGTGTCCAGGCAGAAACCCTGATGAGTAGCGTGTTTCAGCTTACCCGTAGAACTCTCGAACGTCCACTTCTGGTTGGCCTCGTTGTCCATGCAGCGGTAGACGTGCACGATACCACCGTCCCAGCCCTGGTAGGCGTCTAGACAGCGGTCACTGCTCTTGGAGCGCACCTGCTGAGTAGCCGAGTCGAAGAACCAGACCTGCTGCTCCTGCACCAGCCAATCGTTCGACTTGCTCGACATGTACACATTGCCGTCTTTTTCAGACAGCAATAGCTTCGTTCCAGCATTACGGAGAGCCTTCGGGTCCTTCCAGCCGATGGTTAGGCCCTGAAAGTTGCTCTTCATTGTATCGTCTTCCTGGAACACGCCAAAGTCGGCCTCAACCTCCTTACCGCCGTTCGTCACACGCCACTTGGAGTCGAAGGCGACGTACCAGTAGTAGTCGAAGTTGTGGGAACGAGCCATTTGGAAGAAGTCGGAGAAGAACTTGGCCTGGTTCTCAGGGGAGGCAACGCCGGCAGCAGGGTCTGAGCCACCGGAGCTCCATCCTACCTCGGAGATTACAATCTTCTTACCCTTATTGTTGGCCGCAATGCGAAGGTTTTTGAGGCGGTCAAGACTGATGGCCGTTCCTTCATTGACGTCGGCTCGTTCCCAGAAGGAGAACTGGTTCACGGAGATGTAATCAACCGCATCAATGAGCTGCTGGTTGGCGTAGTAAATGTCGATGACATCAGCAATCGTAACAGGGGTGTTCTTGCCGCGACCACGGATGTAGTCGCGGATTTCGTTCATATAGCTGATAGCCGTATCAGCGGTGATTTCCTCGCGGTAGATCGTCTCGCTACCGACGTGGAGACCGATGACATTGTCGTCGTACAGTCCCTTGTCAATAAGACCGGCAAGCTTCGCCTTCTCCTGCAACAGGTAGTCGTGGCTCTTGGTCGTCCAAATACCGAGATGAACCTGGAGACCGGCGTTCTTGGCGGCAGGAAGCACAAGTTCGGCCTGGTTGCAGTCCACCAGAGAATAAATGCGGACCTTGTCGGTGATTCCCTTGAGTGCGTACATGTCCTTCTGCACCTCGGACGCAGACTTGCACTTGGAGCTGTCGGGAGCCCAGTCGGGTCCCTTGCGTGAGTTGTAGTTGACACCAGGCATCTTGACGTTGAGGGCGTCGGCTCCGTTGAACAAGAGCACCACAGAGGCGACGATGGTGTGCAGGAAGAGCTTCATCGTGCATATACTAGTTGTATCAATGCGAATGAAACTAGTGCGTAATTCTCTTCAGGGTTCGACGCGATGCCGTCCTGAAAGGAAAATTGAAAGTGACAGAGGTGAAATGGAGCTCGAGCAGCTCGCGCCACTGGCATAGAGATGTTGTCTGATCGCCTCTGCTATGCTTGACAGTGACACCCTAACAGCAAAAACGATCGCACAGCAAACACTGATTTTTTTCACAGCAATCGCAAGACCGACAGCCTTAACCAAGGTCAGGAAATGCTACCTGCATCTTCATAACTAAATACATTTGTGCCTTTCGAGTTACGTTGTGGCCTGTCCTTCTAGCGACTAAACTTGGTGGCAAAATGCTTCAGGTGATCCCGATCAATTCTACGTGCGACTGGCTCAATCAGTGACTGGGTTGGCGTTTTTACAGACCGGATTTCGCTCTGACCGGATCTTATGAACAGAGCTTCTTTTTGGCATTGTCTTGCATGTCCTGATCTATGAACGGAAGCAATACAATTTTCTGCTTAAGGACTGAAGAAGTGTACCAGATTCTGTTAGAATCAAAAGACCGCTGAGCTATTTATGTTAGATCTTGTGAGGGAAGCGAGCGGCCCTCTTCTTGTCCGACAGAACTCATCCCACCCAGCCAAGCTATGACACGTCAGAATACGCAGGATCGACGTAAGAAAAAGCGTGACCATAGCCATAAAGTGGGAGCTGGTACAGGCCATGGTGCCGAGCGCCTACACACGCCACCTCCGCAAGAGTCCATCGGCATCACCACTACAGACAGCACCGCCTCTGACGGCAATACCCAACAACCTTCTACACAGAGTCAACCCGTCTTGCGCGTCAAAAAGAAGAGGCTCGAAAACGATCAAAATCTACAAGGGATTCAAATATACGAAGTCGTGGGCGTCTTCAAAGAATATTTTGTACCGGTGTAGTACGTACCGTACCTCACGCTGCAGCGGAGTGTTAAAGATAACGCCCCACTGTGAATGGCGCGTGGTAGGTGATCACAACTATCGTAAAGACGTAATAGTGAACGGGTCATTAAGAAATGAGACCGGTGCTATGAAGAAGACGACCGATCGTCTCGCAACGGAGGACCCTGGGATGCCTGAGGAAGCCATTTGGGAGCGAATTTGTTCTGGGTTCTACGGACCCAATCGCGAAGAGCTTATTGAAGGGTTGACGGAGGAGCAAGTTAAAAGCCGCGTCCGTCGGGTCCGCCGCAGATACTATGGTGGAGACATTCATGGTGTTGTAGAGGTACCTCCGTGCTCCAAGGTTAAGGACTCTGCGATCCCGTTCTTTCGTTTCCATCTCGTGACTGCCCACCCTGAGCCGAATGCGCCACCCAACCGTATACTGGGGTGGGCTCACCCTGCCCTGAGGGAACTTCTACTTTACAACAGTGTTTCTCTCTTTATTGACGGTACTTTTAGATGTGTTCCTAGGGGATTCTATCAGTGTCTGATCGTTATGGTGGATGATCCTGCTCGGAATATGTACACTCCGGTGTATTTCGTACTTTGTACATCCAAGACGGAGACAATGTACGAGGACATCTTGCACCTAATACACCGCGATACCGACAAAAAGATGTCCCCTGCCGAAGTCGTCTGTGATTTCGAGTTCAGCCTAATTTCAGCCGTTCAAAGTCAATTCCCCAACGCTGAGGTGGTAGGATGCTTCTTCCATTTTAAACAGGCGATACGTAGACGTATGAAGAAAGAACGTCTTACGGAGAACGAGATTTCAATTGCTATGGAGCCTGGCGTACTTGACATCCTTACTGTTATCAATCCTGACCTCGTCGACCCAAAGGGTATAGGATGGGTTAAACAAGAGATTAAACGGAAGTGTGCTGACAAAGGATGCGTCTACTCCGCCCAAGGATGGCGCAGGTTCTGGCTGTACTTTCGTAAAACCTGGCTAGAACGGTATTTTATTACTGAGTGGAATGTTTTTGGCATCACAAACTCGGTAGTAGCTCGCACTAACAACCCCTTGGAGAGGTTCAACCGCGAAATGAATGCAGCGTTCAAGCCTCATCCCAATCTGCGCCAGTTTGTTTCAACGATAGGCCGAATGTCAAGTGCCTACGCCAGGAAGCAGGCCAGCATCACACGAGGGCTACGCCGGAAGAAACAGCGGTTGCCTCGTATAGCGCTTCCACCGGTACCTGACTTGACTGGGTTTGAAGTGCCACCTGAGTCGGACAACGACGATGTTGGTTTTGACGAGTCTGATGGTTCGCTTGAGTCACTCTGTAGTGAAATAGATGACAATCTGAGCCTGGGTGGAGATACATCGTCAGGCGAGGAGCCTATGGGTGATGCTACAGCTGAGGAGCCTACAGGTGCAGTGACCACCCCAAAAGACTCAGAGGAGAGGATCATTGAGGCTGCCAATGCGTACGACAATTCATCGAATTGGGATGGAGATCAGGATGCTGACGAAGACAGCAGCTCAGATGATGACTAATGGTACGTCGCTACTGAGCTACAACGACCTTAACTGCATGACGTTGCTACAGAGCAACAACGAGCTTAACTGCATGACTGTACTTTTGAACTGGTATCTTCTTGTATATGATAAACACACCATTTTATGATCGGATGTTTGCACTGACATGAAGATTTGACCTGGAAAAACATCCGGGCATAAGGTCCGGTCAGGGCGAAATAGTATTTCAAATACGGCCTGTAAAAAATTCTACGAGTGACTGATTATGTCGTCCCTTCGTTTTCCCATCGAAAGCGCTTTCGAAGCTCGATGAAACGCATGAATTAGGGACAATTCACTACCGCCAACGCAAAGGACGTTTATATCGTTGACATCTACATGTATTGAGCATTTCTACTGTCCTGTGTACATGTTCTCCTTTCACATACGACTGCACTCGATTAAAATCACGGATTAGGAAATGAATTTGGGAACGAAAAGTTGAAGCAGCACCTGTTGCAGAGTTTTCAAAACGGATATCCACTCTATTAAGGGCAGCAACCCTACAAAAGATCTACGACGGCACTCAAATGTTGGCCGGATTGATCACGCTCCACTGCTGGTTCGGGTTGTTGGGGGAGCATCCGTACAACTGAAGCTTGTTGCCCTGCGCTGGGTCCGTGTCCAAACAGAAACCCTGGTGCTTCGCATGCTTAAGTTTACCGGTGGAACTCTCGAACGTCAACTTCTGGTTGACCTCGTTGTCCATGCAGCGGTAGACGTGAACAATGCCTCCATTCCAGCCCTGGTAGGCGTCCAGACAGCGGTCACTGCTCTTGGAACGCACCTGCTGAGTAGCCGAGTCGAAGAACCAGACCTGCTGCTCTTGCACCAACCAATCGGCCGACTTGCTCGACATGTACACATTGCCGTCTTTTTTAGACAGCAATAGCTTCGTTCCAGCATTACGGAGAGCCTTCGGGTCCTTCCAGCCGATGGTTAGGCCCTGGAAGTTGCTCTTCATTGTGTCATCCTCTTTGAAAATGCCAAAGTCGGCCTCAACCTCCTTACCGCCGTTCGTCACACGCCACTTGGAGTCGAAGGCGACGTACCAGTAGTAGTCGAAGTTGTGGGAACGAGCCATCTGAAAGAAGTCGGAGAAGAACTTGGCCTGGTTTGCGGGGGAAGCGACAGCCGCTGCAGGGTCCGAGCCACCGGAGCTCCAACCCACCTCCGAAATCACCACCTTCTTGTTCTTCTTAGCAGCAGCCACACGAAGATTTTTGAGGCGGTCCAGAGTCACAGCAGCACCCTCGTTAACGTCCGAACGCTCCCAGAAGGAGAACTGGTTCACGGAGATGTAATCAACCGCGTCAATGAGCTGCTGGTTGGCGTAGTAAATGTCGATGACATCAGCAATAGTAACAGGGGTGTTCTTGCCACGACCACGGATGTAGCTTTTGATCTCGTTCGTTTAGGGATCGTTGTCATCAGCTATTTCGACCTAACTCGACAAGCCGTATTTTGGCCTAACTCGGCAAGGTTAGTTTCGTATTGGCACTGGGTAATTGCGCTACTACTGCTTATACATTATCTACTACTGATAGTATATCCTGAGTGTCGACAGGTGCAGGATCCTTAATGCTTCCGAAGATAGCCGTGTTTGCTGTGATCTCCTTACGGTAGATCGTTTCACTTCCGACGTGCAGACCGATGACGTTATTGTCGTAAAGCCCCTTGTCAATGAGACCGGCAAGCTTCGCCTTCTCCTGCAGCAGGTAGTCGTGGCTCTTGGGCGTCGAAATACCGAGATGGACCTTCAGGCCGGCATTCTTGGCGGCAGGAAGCACAAGTTCGGCCTGGTTGCAGTCCACCAGAGAGTAGATGCGAACCTTGTCGGTGATTCCCTTAAGCGCATACATGTCCTTCTGCACCTCGGACGCAGACTTGCACTTGGAGCTATCAGGAGCCCAGTCGGGTCCCTTGCGAGAGTTATAGTTGACACCAGGGACCTTGACGTTGAGGGCATCGGCACCACCGGACAGCATAAGCACCACAGAGGCGATAACGGTGGGGAAGAAGAGCTTCATGGTAAAAGTCAAAAGGTGATCGAGGCTACCAGTGAATGGTAAAGTAATTCTCCGTTGGAAGGAAAATTGAAAAATGAGAGCAGCTCTGGACTGCAGTTGGTGACGGTGGCATAGATTTTTTCTGTCGTCTGCTGCTGCACAAGCTACTAACGCTACGCTAACCGATCGCTTAACCTTTGCATCTGGCTTGAAGTCTCGCACGCTCTAACAAACAGCAAAAGCGCACGACAGTGTGAATGCATTGCGATGTCGACTGTCGCTGCCCGATGAAACTCCATAATCCGGGGAAAAACTATGGAGCTCGAGATTTCGGAGCTCGAGGTTCACATGTTTGCCTCAAAGAGGAAATGAGTGCATCTGTTTTTAAAATTTGAAATTTCTGCACTCATTCATTTTTATTAGTTGATTTATGTATTGTGAATCTCGCCCAAATTTGCCGATTTGGGTAGGTTTGGCCAACCGACAGGCAATAAGCTCATTGATATGATTGGTCAAAACACATTTCTTCCTGTGCTAATTTGATGGTATTACTTGCAACTAAAGATGGAGGAAGCCGTGACGAAACAACACGCGCATCAAAATACCGTCATTCATAGAATATTATACCGTCTTTCAAAATGCCCTTAACTCGGCAACTGAACTTGGTCCAGATCTTACGTATAATATCGTTAAATGTGGCACCATTAACAGCAAACACATCGAGGGCCTCACCCTATGTGTCACGTTGGCCAAACGTATTCTTGCCGATTGGTTGAATGACTAGCTGAAGTCGATGCTGTGCTGCAATAACTACTTCGGTACGTTTACTGCATCGAGGACGATCTCGTACCAGTAATCGTGCTTCGCCTCGGGTATCGCCGTATTCACAACGCGATCGAACCCCGCTGCAACGTCTGCAAGATGAAGCATCGCCTGCAACCAACGCTGCACCACCTTCAGCTCATCGAACAGCGTTAAGATCAAAAATATCAAAGGCTGAGCCAACTGACGTGAAGCTGTAGAAAATGTGGGAGACGATACCGCTACTCCTTCTGTCAGCTCCGACCTAGTTGAATGCGATACATGCGCTCCTGGGGTCCCTTCCAGCCGTGATTCTGTTGGGCTGCTCCATCGGCCATGTTTCCGAAGTGTACGCTGTCAGCGGAAACACTTCGTATTGAGATATTTTATTCTGTTTGGGTAGTCTGTCGATTCGGCGGCGGTTCATTCAAAGAATCGCCAAGGGAAAGAAAAAGGGAAAGGGAAATTTTGAGTAGAACCCACAATATCTCATTCTTTCAATCGTCGATTTAATAAAAATAAACACTTCTAGTATTTAGTATTATATCTGGTTCAATCAATCAAGTGTAATCGGTTCTTGTTTTTCAGTTCTCATTCGGCCATGGGTGGCAAACCGAAGAAGGCTGCAGACAAGCGCTGCCCCAAATGCAAGAAGACATTCGCAAGCTCTTATTCTATGAAGCGACACCTAAAGAAGAAAAACAAATGTGATAAGCGGTCGGTGAAGAAGCGTGTTGCAGAAAAGAAGGCGAGGCGTAAAGTTCAAAACAAGGCCTACTACACCCGGCGCAAGTGGAGCATCTCGCTTGCACGAATGCCGACGAGCAAGGTCCTCGACGTTCTCTTGAGCAAAATTTTGGGCACCTCTGAGATTGTATCGGTAAATCTAGCCGAACGTCTCCGTCTACTTAAGCAAAACGCAGGGCTTTCTACCTCCGACACTTTGAGCACGCTGCTTACCACTCGCCTCGAGCTTTTAAACCGCTAAGCCGAGCAGCCTAATAAAAAATAAAACTTCCCAGATTTTCTTTAATTAAAGCAAAACAAATATAATTTTTATAAAATTTAGCCTTTGATAGATTTTTTAAGTCAATACAGAAAGTAATAGTAACAGGAACATGCTCATTGGATGATAAGTTGTTTTTAGATTAGAAATTATTGCTTTCCTCTTCGAGTACAAATAATAATAAATAAAGTTTTTATGTTAATATTTCAAGTGTAACGTACTAACAATAACTTATTTGAGGTTTCATGGATCCTCTCTTGCAACCTCGAGCTCCGAAACCTCGAGCTCCATTGTTTTTCCCCATAATCCGCTTGACAGGTGCTTGGATAGCCTTTCCTCGACTACTCAAGCTTTGGTGAAAAGTTTTCACAGGCAAGATGTTGCCCAACGTTTTAAATTGCTCAGTGAATATTTTCAGATCATTGGGACCATTTCAACAACGCGATTAATGACGAGCTCAACATGCAAACGATAACGTTGCTCCATAGCTAGTAGCTAAGCTACCCCCACTCTGCATGGTAGACCATTCAATACCCTTTGCAATGAGCAACACGAACTTTACAACCTGTACCACCCATGACGATCGTTTAGGTTTCAACATATTCACAAACAGCCAATGGTAAAAATGATAGCATTGTTCAGATTTTCTGAAGTTCTAGCACTGAACTTAAAAAGGTATGTTGGACAAGGATATCCATTGGTACGTTTAAATGTTAGCTGGGTCAATGACGCTCCACTGCTGGTTGGGGTTGTTGGGGGAGCATCCGTACAGCTGAAGCTTGTTGCCCTGCGCCGGGTCCGTGTCCAGGCAGAAACTCTGGTGAGTAGCGTGTTTCAGCTTACCCGTAGAACTCTCGAACGTCCACTTCTGGTTGGCCTCGTTGTCCATGCAGCGGTAGACGTGCACTATACCACCGTCCCAGCCCTGGTAGGCGTCCAGACAACGGTCACTGCTCTTGGAGCGCACCTGCTGAGTAGCCGAGTCGAAGAACCAGACCTGCTGCTCCTGCACCAGCCAATCGTTCGACTTGCTCGACATGTACACATTGCCGTCTTTTTCAGACAGCAATAGCTTCGTTCCAGCATTACGGAGAGCCTTCGGGTCCTTCCAGCCGATGGTTAGGCCCTGGAAGTTGCTCTTCATTGTGTCATCCTCTTTGAAAATGCCAAAGTCGGCCTCGACCTCCTTGCCGCCGTTCGTCACGCGCCACTTGGAGTCAAAGTCGACATACCAGTAGTAGTCGAAGTTGTGGGAACGAGCCATTTGGAAGAAGTCGGAGAAGAACTTGGCTTGGTTCTCAGCGGAGGCAACGCCGGCAGCAGGGTCTGAGCCACCGGAGCTCCATCCTACCTCGGAGATACAATCTTCTTACCCTTATTGGCCGCTGCAATGCGAAGGTTTTTGAGGCGGTCAAGACTGATGGTGTAATGGGTCTACTAAGACCTATTAGGTGGCGTACACGTGCGCTTACGTGTATGAGGAAGCGTGCAATTAGTTAGACTTAAATTAATTATACTTACGTCCGTAAATATAATTAAATTAAATATAACAATATTAAGACTGCAAAATACCGTAAAATGAGAACTGTTGTTGAATTTGGCACAAGCCAATTATGGACCTCCTAAATCTGATTGCTATCTGTTTCTAAAGGTTCTGTCAATGTGTGGTTGACAGAATTCTGATTTCTTCTAAGAGCACTGATTGGTAGAAATACGTCACTTTCTACCAATAACATGCGTAAATGCACGCGAGCCATCCAATGATATGGCCCGGCCATGTATCCATTGGTGTGCTCCACACACCAAGGCCTGAGGTCCGTTTTCCAACCTCTAACAGTTAGCGCAACTGTTAGAGTTACAAGTGGTGTAACCACTTGTACGTGTAACCCTGTTACACCATCCCCCCCTTAAGACTTAACGTACCCATCCGGATACGTTAACCGACATAACTTGACAAGGCCGTCAAGTTACAGGAAGAATCCACGAGTCCATTTCCGAATGAACTCGCCAACGCCCAAGTCCACGTCCGCAGCCGCGGACGCGCAAGCCTCGCCTGCTGCCTCTGCAGCAAGCACAACAGCGGCAGTGCCCACTAGCACTGCTGCTTCCAGTCGTTCGACAGAGAGTAAACTCTCTGTCTCCGAGTACCATGCTCTCCTCAAGGAGAAGCATGCAGCGAAGAAGTCCGACTTCGCTGCCGACTCCGACGAGTATCCTCTCGACTACGATGATTCTGAAGATGGGGAGCTCCATGAAGAGGAAGCTCCCGCCCACGTGTCTTCGTCCGAAGACACGCACGACCCACCCAAGGGGTCTCGACGCCCCCGCGAAGAGGCCTCGGACGCTTCCATCTCGAAGCGTCCGCGCAATGATGACTTAGCGTCCCCCATGTCGAGGGCGCTCATCTCTCCGCGCACTTATCCACCACCAGTGCGCGCTGCATGGATGCCTACCGAGGCAGAGATCCATGATCGGTTCGGTGCTAGCTCACCACCGAACCCGATACTGTTGTACCACGACAACAGTATCAAAGACGACGAAGTCGCTGTTGGCATTGTCTTTGAGTCCCCGACTCAAAGACGCGACTACTACATCGGGCTCTTCCATGAGCTCCGATACTTCAGCGCGAAGAAGACTTCGCGCAAGAGCGAAGTGCCAGAGTGGCAGGCACTCTGTCAGTCGTGGAACGCCTTTGTTGAAAACTTCAACAAAGATATCGCGAGCGTGTGAAGCATGCTCGCGATCGCTACTACACTTACACCGTGCGCGGTAAGTGTGAACGCCTCCATGAAGCAAGCATGGAAGCGGGGATCCTGTGTGCCGTTCCCTTCGGCACACCTTGTCCGTGTTGCGCACCTCTGGCAACACGCATCTCCGACCGTGATCTACTGGGGTACACGACGACCCGTGTACCCGATTACATCAAGGGCTCCGTGCTCGTCTCGAGTCACGTGAAGCTCCGAGTGCTGTGGGTGACCGCAGCACTCCTCGTGCAAGCCTTAGGCCTGCAGGTTATGGTGGGCTTCGTACGCCCTCACCATTTCCGGAACGTCCTCCATCAGGACGTTCCGTGGCTCCCATGTGTCTCGATGGGGAGGAAATCCTCTCCAACGAATACGAAAACGAACCTCTTGAGAGTTCGTTCTCTTATGAGCCACGATCCGCTCAACTATCCAGCGGATCGACCCAGTCGCGTCTCGCAACGGCGGCGGAGGGGCGGAAACACTCCCTCCGTATGGTCAACGCTATGACCATGGCGATCGTGCCCTGCACGATCGTGTTGCGGCGCTCGAGCAGTCTCAGAGCGCCGAGATGGCTGCTCTGAAGCAGGAGGTTCGAGTCCTCCGTGCTGATGCTGCGCAGGCTGCGCAGACTGCTTCGAACATCTCGTCCGGTCTCGGGACGAGATTGAACGCTCTGATCGCTCGCGTGAGCGATCTCGAGGAGGCCTTCCAGGCCTCTCAGGCGAGTCATCACCCGTAGATGACTCGTGCTGCACGTACGGCTTCAACCGCCCGACGTAGAACGTCGGATGGAGTCTCATGCTGGACGGTATGTCCAGCCGGTACGCGTTGCCGTGCCGTTCAAGTACTGTGAACGGCCCGATGAACCTTGGAGCAAGCTTACTTGCTCCAAAATCAGACACTGCATGTTTAGGTAGGTTTTGCGTAGCTAACAAAACCAATGAACCCTTCTTGAATTCATTAATGTTGCCCCTACCAACATTGTCTGCGTTCAGCTTCTGTCGATCGACAGAAGCTGCGATAGCATCTTGCACAAACCGTATTACGGCTTGTCTTCGCTGGACAAAGTCTAGCGCATTCGAGCTGAACTCTTTCAGCTCGTCGCCTTCGTCCGCAGGAGGCCCTGCCTGCTCGCTATCATCCTCTATGTCTGTGCCCGGCACAGACATCTCGCGCTCGTTCCTGCTCGAACGAGACGCAGCTCGCGTCACCGCAGCTGATAGTACGTCATCAGCTGTCCTCTGCGGTTCCTCAGACGCAACCGTAGATCCTCCCCCACTTAAGGAGGAAGCTACCCCGCCGAGCATGCTCGGCAAACGTGGATGTCGCATGGCATTCACGTAGAACGGTGTATGCCCTGTCGAGGCATGCACCGAGTTGTTGATGGCAAACTCTGCCATCGGTAAACACTCGCTCCAATGCGGGAACGAGTGTGCGTAGCTCTTCAGCGCGTCAACCAGTACTCGGTTGACGCATTCAGTCTGGCCGTCCGTCTGCGGATGATCCGCAGTCGACATTGATAACTGTGAACCAAGAAGTGTAAACACTTCTTGCCAGAACCGCGCTGTGAAGCGTGGATCACGGTCCGACATAACGTCGAGCGGCATGCCATGGTGTTTGAACACCATGTCAACAAACAGTCGCGCAGCCTGCGCGGCTGTAACAGTAGCCGGGACGGCAGCAAGATGGACCATCTTGCTGAATCGGTCCACAAAGACAACGATGCCTGTCCTCCGCTTGTTGTCGGGCGGAAGACCGAAGACAAAGTCCATGGACATGGACTGCCAACACTCCGACGGAGTCGGAAGTGATTGAAGAGGAGCCTGCGTAAACGGCGCAGGCTTCACGCGCTGGCAAACCTCGCAAGCACGAACGTACTTGCGTACCCACTTGTACTGGTGGTGCCAGTAGAAGTCACGCGTGAGAAGAGTGTATGTCTTCTCACGACCCGGATGCCCTGCCGTAGGGGCATCGTGGTACTCGAACATGATCCGCAGCCGCAGATCATGATCATTCGGAACGACAATGCGATCCGCATTGTCGTCTACTGCACTGTATAGCAGTAGCCCTTCGTGTACACGATAGCGGTGTACACGAGCTCGAAGGTGAGGAGTTAGCTTCCGACGTGCCTCGTCGGAAGGTGCTGCGAGGAACTCCAGCAGCTCCGTCGCGTCTGCATCCCTTGCATACGCGTCCTTCACGTCGTCAATCAACGTTGACGACGGCACACTTGTCCTCACGACGCCAACACTGTTGACGTCGACCGTCTCCGCATAATCAGGTCGACGCGATAACGCGTCGGCCACTACGTTGAGTCTTCCAGGTTTGTACTCCACCCGGAAGTTGTACTCCGCGAAGAAGGACAACCATCTCGCCATACGTTGCGAGATGTGCGGCGACTTAATCGCCGTACGCAGTGATGCGTGGTCGGTGTAGACCACGAACGGTCTACTCCCAAGTAAATACACTCGAAACTTAGCGAGTGCATACTTCATGGCAAGGAGCTCCTTGTCATGTACGGGGTAATTGCGCTCAGCTGGCTTCAGCTGACGCGACTGGTAGTAGACCACACGATCACGGCCCTCGTGATCGTGTTGCATCAATGCACATCCGATCGCGAAATCGGATGCATCACACACTACGTGAAATGGACGATCTTGGTCGGCGACGGCCAAGATCGGAGCCTCAGTCAAGCCCTGCTTGACTGCATCGAACGCCCCCTGGCATTCGGTCGTCCAAATCTACTCAGCTTCCTTCTTAAGAAGCTGTGACAGCGGGCGAATCTTGCCCGCGTAGTTCTCCACGTACTTGCACAAGTACGTGGCAAGCCCAAGGAACTGCCTCAGTTCCTTCACATTGGATGGCGTGGGCCATTCATTGAACACTCTGACCTTCTCTGGGTCAGGGCGCACGCCGTCCTTCCCTTCGAGACACCCCAGCACGGGTATCTCGTTCGCCCCGAAGATACACTTCTTCAGGTTCGCATAGAGCTTATGCTTCCTCATAAGCTCTAGCAGCTTCTGGAGATGCACCTTGTGCATCTCAATGTCCGTCTTCCCGTTCACAACCCGGCTGTGGACGAACACGTCGTCGAAGTAGCTCGGTGCGAAGTCGCGCACCGAGCGCAATAGATGAGTCACACATCTATTGAACGTCGCAGGGGCATTCTTAAGTCCCTGCGGCATGACGAGCCACTCCCACAGCATACCGCTGGGAGTGCTTACCGCTGTGAGAGGGATGTCCCTCTCACGCATGAGGATTTGATAGAATCCATCACGCAGATCTAGAGCACTGAAGATAGTGCTCAAGGCCATCGAATCGATGATAACATTTTTCGCGGTATCGGCGTCTGCGCCGGTATCGTCGCATCGTTCAACTTGTTGTACGCATGAACGATGCGCCAGCCGCCCTGTGCCTTCTTGACACAGAACAACGGGGCACTGTGCGGGGACTTTGATTCTCGCACTTGACCTGCAAGTCGACGACTCTCGAAGAAGTCGTCGATCGCTTGAACTTGTTCACGCGGCAGTGGCCACTGCCGTGTAACGCAATATTTCGTGCCCGGCACGAGATCAATCTCGTGCTGTACGCCCTTGTCCTTCGGAAGCTCCGAAGGAATCTCGTCCGGGAGTACATCCTTGTACTCCCGCAGCACCTCATAGTAGGGACTCGACTTCAACGAGTCCCAACTCTGCTCCTCGAAGCGCTGCTTCTTAGTCTTCGCACTGAGGGTGTCATCGCCCTCAGTGATCCCATCAACGACGAGCTGCTTAAGCTCCTCGGCCTCGCGGTCCACCCTCTCAATCTCTGAGAGGATGCAAATTTGTTCGATGCGTCCATCGAACAACTCTCGCGCAAAGCCCTTCCAGTTCATGACTGGAAGCGCGGTCAACGCCGACGCACTCGTCGGCGGATTCTCCAACCGCATCCTCTGGTACTGCAATCCAGTACCAGTACGTGTCAAGACGTTCAGCGTCTCGACACTCGGTGTCTGCCGCGCAGAAACACCAGCCTCAGTCTCCTGCTGAGGCTCGCGCAGCTTCAATGGCTTGCGCCGCGAAAGTCTTCCCTGGAGCCGCGCTCCAGGTGCTCCGCGTCCAAGGGGCTCTGCCTTGGACGGGTCGTCTTCGCAATCGTCAGCGGACTCGCTCCGCTGACTCGCACTATCAAGCACCGCTTGAGTGCCGCTCATCGCGTGCAGTCCTCCTACACGTGAGCTCGCAGGTTGTTCGGGCGTTGGACGTTTGCAACCGCCAGCACCTCCTGTCGCGTGGTCGGCTCCTGCCGCCACGCCTCCATCAACTCCGCGAGCTGATGGAGCCTTCACATCGTCGACTATCGCAGTCGACGTGTCTTCGCTAGCCTTGTGCGCTAGCGGCCCTTTGTTTGTATCATCGGCTCCCGGAGCCGATATACGATCGCTAGTTCCTTGAACTAGCCGCGCGTCTGTCACGTCAGCCATCGCAGCTGACGTCTGTCCGTCGGTTCCTTGAACCGGAATTCTATTGGCTACGTCAGCCACTAAGACTGACGCGCAATCGTCGACGCGACCCGTGGGGGCTTGAAGTACCTCCAAGGATACCGGTAATACCGGTAATACCGGTATGTTACCATCACTCAGGTGATTCACATTCACCTGATTTCTGAGGCGACCCTTCGGCTCAGACTCAGACTCAGATATCTGAGCCGACACACACTTTCTCTCAACGACTATCTGAGTCGTCGAGCGTCGCCGGCGGCGATCGGAGGCAGCGGCGTCCGCTGCTGCCTCAACCGGGGAGTCACATGCATCAGCCGATGCATGCGTAGCACTGACAGGGCCATCGCTCTCTGTCGCGCTCACACTGTTGATGCGTACGACCGTACGCTTCTCCCAGTTGATCACCGGGTCATGCCGTGCAAGCCACGGCATGCCTAACACCAAGTCGAACTTATCGTCTAGATCCAAGACGATAAGGTCTTCCACAAACGTCCTTCGTTTGTACGAGAAGCGCACACGGACCACGCGCTTCTCGGTCCTCACGGTGGCACCTGTTGCCAACCGCACCTCCAACACGCCGCGAGGCGTGTCGGCCTCTTCGAAGTCCATACTTCGAAGACTTCCCTGTCGAACAAAGTTGTTCGACGCGCCCGAGTCCACCAGGGCACGAAGAGAGTTAACTCTCTTCGACATAACATTCAGGATGACAAGGTTTGGCTTGTCATCTTGCAACTTGCAGCGAGAAACCTTCTCGCTGGGGGCAGCAGTCCTCATCGTCGCGTGTCCAAGTTCGACACGCGAGACTGCATCACCAGTAGGACGCCCCGCGCCTACTGGTCCTTGGCGTTTTGAACGCCCGCCCGGATGCGCACTCGCTGTGAATTCGCGTGCAAAGTGACCGATGTTACTACACTTGTAACATCGTACCTTGAAGCCCTTACGCTGCTGTTGACCAGCAGTCGTAGCACTCGAGAGGTCCATTGGCTCTGGACCTCCCGCCTTCGGTACAGGACGCGCCGGCTTCGGCGCGTTCGCATGGAGTTTAGCTTGACGCCGGCTAAACACCTCTTGCATCGCAAGGCTGATAGCTTCCTCGAGAGTATTCGGATACTCTCGGAAGAGGTACGTCTTGACGGGACCGTCTCTCAGTCCCTTCATGAACGTGACGACCTTGGTCGCCTCGTCGACCGGGTTGGCCACTATGTTCGATACCAAGTATCGAGCACGCTGGGCATAGGAATGCACGTCATCCTTGCCCTGCTGCAGATCGAGGAACTCCGCCCTCGATCTGAACTCGTTCTTCGGAGGCTCAAACGCGAGCTTGAGCTCCTCCTTAAAACCTTCGTACGTGCTGAAGCACGTAGGATCCGAGAGTCGGCGCCCATAGGCCCAACTCCTCGCGCGTCCGCCCAAGCATGACATGGCGAACGCGACCTTCGACATCGGGTCGACGATACGTCGAGCCGCAACGGCTGTGTCGAGTTCGACAAGCCAACGAAGGAGGGTCTCGTCCTCCTTCCCCGCATAGGTACTCACGTGGAGTTTCAACGACTCCACGCGTGGCTTCGGGGAAGCCACCGAGGCAGCAACATCTCGTTGCTCCTTAACAATGTACCCCAGAGCAACACCGTGTTGCTCTGTCGGCGATAGCGTGCGAAGCATCGCCGCTACCGCTGCCTCTCCAATGACTCGCGAGAGTCGTTGGAGCGCCTCCCACTCTGGATCCGACAGGTGGGGGCAGTCCGTGCGCGTCACGGACTGGTGTGGGGTCCCCGTGGACCCCTCATCCATGGGGGAGTTCTCTACCCCGCGTTCGTATGACTCCATACGAACGATCAGCAGTCGGTCGTGGGACGGACTACAAAGTGCTACCAGGTGTAATGGGTCTACTAAGACCTATTAGGTGGCGTACACGTGCGCTTACGTGTATGAGGAAGCGTGCAATTAGTTAGACTTAAATTAATTATACTTACGTCCGTAAATATAATTAAATTAAATATAACAATATTAAGACTGCAAAATACCGTAAAATGAGAACTGTTATTGAATTTGGCACAAGCCAATTATGAACCTCCTAAATCTGATTGCTATCTGTTTCTAAAGGTTCTGTCAATGTGTGGTTGACAGAATTCTGATTTCTTCTAAGAGCACTGATTGGTAGAAATACGTCACTTTCTACCAATAACATGCGTAAATGCACGCGAGCCATCCAATGATATGGCCCGGCCATGTATCCATTGGTGTGCTCCACACACCAAGGCCTGAGGTCCGTTTTCCAACCTCTAACAGTTAGCGCAACTGTTAGAGTTACAAGTGGTGTAACCACTTGTACGTGTAACCCTGTTACAGATGGCCGTTCCTTCATTGACGTCAGCTCGTTCCCAGAAGGAGAACTGGTTCACGGAGATGTAATCAACCGCGTCAATGAGCTGCTGGTTGGCGTAGTAAATGTCGATGACATCAGCAATAGTAACAGGGGTGTTCTTGCCACGACCACGGATATAGTCGCGGATTTCGTTCATATAGCTGATAGCCGTATCAGCGGTGATTTCCTCGCGGTAGATCGTCTCGCTACCGACGTGGAGACCGATGACATTGTCGTCGTACAGTCCCGAGTCAATGAGACCGGCAAGCTTCGCCTTCTCCTGCAACAGGTAGTCGTGGCTCTTGGTCGTCCAGATACCAAGGTGGACCTGGAGACCGGCGTTCTTGGCGGCAGGAAGCACAAGTTCGGCCTGGTTGCAGTCCACCAGAGAGTAGATGCGGACCTTGTCGGTGATTCCCTTGAGTGCGTACATGTCCTTCTGCACCTCGGACGCAGACTTGCACTTGGAGCTGTCGGGAGCCCAGTCGGGTCCCTTGCGTGAGTTGTAGTTGACACCAGGCATCTTGACGTTGAGGGCGTCGGCTCCGTTAAGCATGAGCACCACAGAGGCGACGAGGGTTGGGAAGAAGAGCTTCATCGTGGATATACCAGTTGTATCAATGCGAATGAAACTAGTGCGTAATTCTCTTCAGGGTTCGACGCGATGCCGTCCTGGAAGGAAAAGTGAAAGTGACAGAGGTGAAATGGAGCTCAAGCAGCTCGCGCCACTGGCATAGAGACGATGTCTGATCGCCTCTGCTATGCTTGACAGTGACACCCTAACAGCAAAAACAAACGATCGCACAGCAAACACTGAATTTTTCCACAGCAATCGTAAGACCGACAGCCTTAACCAAGATCAGGAAATGCTACCTGCATCTTCATAACGACATGCTCTTGTGTCTTTCGAAATACGTTGTGGCCTGTCCTTCTGGCGACTAAACTTGGTGGCAAAATGCTACAGTACACAGGTGATCCCGATCCGTGCGACTGGCTCAATCAGTGACTGTCGTCCCTTCGTTTTCCCATCGAAAGCGCTTTCGAAGCTCGATGAAAAGCATGGACAATTCACTACCGCCAACGCAAAGGACGTTTATATCGTTGACATCTACATGTATTGAGCATTTCTACTGTCCTGTGTACATGTTCTCCTTTCACATACGACTGCACTCGATTAAAATCACGGATTAGGAAATGAATTTGGGAACGAAAAGTTGAAGCAGCACCTGTTGCAGAGTTTTCAAAACGGATATCCACTCTATTAAGGGCAGCAACTCTACAAAAGGTCTACGACGGCACTCAAATGTTGGCCGGGTTGATCACGCTCCACTGCTGGTTCGGGTTGTTGGGGGAGCATCCGTACAACTGAAGCTTGTTGCCCTGCGCTGGGTCCGTGTCCAAACAGAAACCCTGGTGCTTCGCATGCTTAAGTTTACCGGTGGAACTCTCGAACGTCAACTTCTGGTTGACCTCGTTGTCCATGCAGCGGTAGACGTGAACAATGCCTCCATTCCAGCCCTGGTAGGCGTCCAGACAGCGGTCACTGCTCTTGGAACGCACCTGCTGAGTAGCCGAGTCGAAGAACCAGACCTGCTGCTCTTGCACCAACCAATCGGCCGACTTGCTCGACATGTACACATTGCCGTCTTTTTTAGACAGCAATAGCTTCGTTCCAGCATTACGGAGAGCCTTCGGGTCCTTCCAGCCGATGGTTAGGCCCTGGAAGTTGCTCTTCATTGTGTCATCC
Organism: Phytophthora capsici; assembly: GCA_030324255.1. Lineage (NCBI taxonomy): Eukaryota > Oomycota > Peronosporomycetes > Peronosporales > Peronosporaceae > Phytophthora > Phytophthora capsici. Next base: position 639,636 of record CM059347.1, read on the forward strand.
TCTTTGAAAATGCCAAAGTCGGCCTCAACCTCCTTACCGCCGTTCGTCACACGCCACTTGGAGTCGAAGGCGACGTACCAGTAGTAGTCGAAGTTGTGGGAACGAGCCATTTGGAAGAAGTCGGAGAAGAACTTGGCCTGGTTCGCGGGGGAAGCGACAGCCGCTGCAGGGTCCGAGCCACCAGAGCTCCAGCCCACCTCCGAAATCACCACCTTCTTGTTCTTCTTAGCAGCAGCCACACGAAGACTTTTGAGGCGGTCCAGAGTCACAGCAGCACCCTCATTAACATCCGAGCGCTCCCAGAAGGAGAACTGGTTCACGGAGATGTAATCAACCGCATCAATGAGCTGCTGGTTGGCGTAGTAAATGTCGATGACATCAGCAATCGTAACAGGGGTGTTCTTGCCACGACCGCGGATGTAGCTTTTGATCTCGTTCATGTAGCTGATAGCCGTGTTTGCCGTGATCTCCTTACGGTAGATCGTTTCACTTCCGACGTGGAGACCGATGACGTTGTCGTCGTACAGTCCCTTGTCAATAAGACCGGCAAGCTTCGCCTTCTCCTGCAGCAGGTAGTCGTGGCTTTTGGTCGTCCAAATACCGAGATGGACCTTCAGGCCGGCGTTCTTGGCGGCAGGAAGCACAAGTTCGGCCTGGTTGCAGTCCACCAGAGAGTAGATGCGAACCTTGTCGGTGATTCCCTTAAGCGCATACATGTCCTTCTGCACCTCGGACGCAGACTTGCACTTGGAGCTATCAGGAGCCCAGTCGGGTCCCTTGCGAGAGTTATAGTTGACACCAGGGACCTTGACGTTGAGGGCATCGGCACCACCGGACAGCATAAGCACCACAGAGGCGATAACGGCGGGAAGAAGAGCTTCATGGTAAAAGTCAAAAGGTGATCGAGGCTACCAGTGAATGGTAAAGTAATTCTCCGTTGGAAGGAAAATTGAAAAATGAGAGCAGCTCTGGACTGCAGTTGGTGACGGTGGCATAGATTTTTCTGTCGTCTGCTGTTGCACAAGCTACTAACGCTACGCTAACCGATCGCTTAACCTTTGCATCTGGCTTGAAGTCTCGCACGCTCTAACAAACAGCAAAAGCGCACGACAGTGCGAATGCATTGCGATGTCGACTGTCGCTGCCCGATGAAACTCCAAAGTCCGCTTGACATGGTGCTTGGATAGCCTTTCCTCGACTACTCAAGCTTTGGTGAAAAGTTTTCACCAAAGACCGACAGGCAAGATGTTGCCCAACGTTTTAAATTGCTCAGTGGATATTTTCAGATCGTTGGGACCATTTCAACAACGCGACTAATGACGAGCTCAACATGCAAACGATAACGTTGATCCATACATGTAGCTACCCCCGCTCTGCATGGCTTATTGTACTGGCAGAAAATGAAGGGCTAGTAAGGACGGTGCCGTAGACAGACTAGTATTAGAAAAAGCAGGTATGACATTTAGATATGTGGTAAAACCACCCATTTTGAGTGTGGTTCTGACGTTAAAATCAGCCAATTTGCAGCCGTTTTTACACTACTCTCTTCCAAATGCCGTCTCGAAGGCAGTTTTTTTTTGGGAAACGGGTAATTAAATAGCGGTATTTAATTGGTTAAAACCGTTGGAAAGTACGTAACATCTGTGAAAAGATGGTAAAACTAAAAAAAGTGCAACTCGTTAATATTCAAGTCAGAAGGATGGGTATATAATTGTAGAGGTTTTAATCTTCACTTTCCTCATCATCGTCAAGCTCTACCTCCTCGACAATCTCGCAATACTCCAGCGCGTCCATGTACTTCCTCTCAAACCGCAGCACACGCTTATAATATTTACACCAATGCTTGGACTTGATCCTGGTAAACTCCTGCGTCAACTTCGCGGAGAGGTCAGTGAGATTATCAGCAGGGTGTCTAGCAATCCTGTTCTTGACCTGCCCCCACACTAACTCGATAGGCTGCAATTCGGGGTGGTATGGGGGTGTAATGGGTCTACTAAGACCTATTAGGTGGCGTACACGTGCGCTTACGTGTATGAGGAAGCGTGCAAATTAATTAGACTTAATTTAATTATACTTACGTCCGTAAATATAATTAAATCAAATATAACAATATTTAAACTGCAAATACCGTAAAATGAGAACTGTTGTTGAATTTGGCACAAGCCAATTATGGACCTCCTAAATCTGATTGCTATCTGTTTCTAAAGGTTCTGTCAATGTGTGGTTGACAGAATTCTGATTTATCCTAAGAGCACTGATTGGTAGAAATACGTCACTTTCTACCAATAACATGCGTAAATGCACGCGAGCCATCCAATGATATGGCCCGGCCATGTATCCATTGGTGTGCTCCACACACCAAGGCCTGAGGTCCGTTTTCCAACCTCTAACAGTTAGCGCAACTGTTAGAGTTACAAGTGGTGTAACCACTTGTACGTGTAACCCTGTTACACCATCCCCCCCTTAAGACTTAACGTACCCATCCGGATACGTTAACCGACATAACTTGACAAGGCCGTCAAGTTACAGGAAGAATCCACGAGTCCATTTCCGAATGAACTCGCCAACGCCCAAGTCCACGTCCGCAGCCGCGGACGCGCAAGCCTCGCCTGCTGCCTCTGCAGCAAGCACAACAGCGGCAGTGCCCACTAGCACTGCTGCTTCCAGTCGTTCGACAGAGAGTAAACTCTCTGTCTCCGAGTACCATGCTCTCCTCAAGGAGAAGCATGCAGCGAAGAAGTCCGACTTCGCTGCCGACTCCGACGAGTATCCTCTCGACTACGAGGATTCTGAAGATGGGGAGCTCCATGAAGAGGAGGCTCCCGCCCGCGTGTCTTCGTCCGAAGACACGCACGACCCACCCAAGGGGTCTCGACGCCCCCGCGAAGAGGCCTCGGACGCTTCCAGCTCGAAGCGTCCGCGCAATGACGACTTAGCGTCCCCCATGTCGAGGGCGCTCATCTCTCCGCGCACTGATCCACCACCAGTGCGCGCCGCATGGATGCCTACTGAGGCAGAGATCCATGATCGGTTCGGTGCTAGCTCACCACCGAACCCGATACTGTTGTACCACGACAACAGTATCAAAGACGACGAAGTCGCTCTTGCTATTGTCTTTGAGTCCCCGACTCAAAGACGCGACTACTACATCGGGCTCTTCCATGAGCTCCGATACTTCAGCGCGAAGAAGACTTCGCGCAAGAGCAAAGTGCCAGAGTGGCAGGCACTCTGCCAGTCGTGGAACGCCTTTGTTGAAAACTTCAACAAAGACCGGAAAGCCTATCGCGAGCGTGTGAAGCATGCTCGCGATCGCTACTACACTTACACCGTGCGCGGTAAGTGTGAACGCCTCCATGAAGCAAGCATGGAAGCGGGGATCCTGTGTGCCGTTCCCTTCGGCACACCCTGTCCGTGTTGCCCACCTCTGGCAACACGTATCTCCGACCGTGATATACTGGGGTACACGACGACCCGTGTACCCGATCACATCAAGGAGCTCCGTGCTCGTCTCGAGTCACGTGAAGCTCCGAGTGCTGTGGGTGACCGCAGCACTCCTCGTGCAAGCCTTAGGCCTGCAGGTTATGGTGGGCTTCGTACGCCCTCACCATTTCCGGAACGTCTTCCATCAGGACGTTCCGTGGCTCCCATGTGTCTCGATGGGGAGGAAATCCTCTCCAACGAATACGAAAACGAACCTCTTGAGAGTTCGTTCTCTTATGAGCCACGATCCGCTCAACTATCCAGCGGATCGACCCAGTCGCGTCTCGCAACGGCGGCGGAGGGGGCGGAAACACTCCCTCCGTATGGTCAACGCTATGACCATGGCGATCGTGCCCTGCACGATCGTGTTGCGGCGCTCGAGCAGTCTCAGAGCGCCGAGATGGCTGCTCTGAAGCAGGAGGTTCGAGTCCTCCGTGCTGATGCTGCGCAGGCTGCGCAGACTGCTTCGAACATCTCGTCCGGTCTCGGGACGAGATTGAACGCTCTGATCGCTCGCGTGAGCGATCTCGAGGAGGCCTTCCAGGCCTCTCAGGCGAGTCATCACCCGTAGATGACTCGTGCTGCACGTACGGCTTCAACCGCCCGACGTAGAACGTCGGATGGAGTCTCATGCTGGACGGTATGTCCAGCCGGTACGCGTTGCCGTGCCGTTCAAGTACTGTGAACGGCCCGATGAACCTTGGAGCAAGCTTACTTGCTCCAAAATCAGACACTGCATGTTTAGGCAGGTTTTGCGTAGCTAACAAAACCAATGAACCTTTCTTAAATTCATTCATGTTGCCCCTGCCAACATTGTCCGCATTCAGCTTCTGTCGATCGACAGAAGCTGCGATAGCATCCTGTACAAACCGTATGACGGCTTGTCTTCGCTTGACAAAGTCTAGCGCATTCGAGCTGAACTCTTTCAGCTCGTCGCCTTCGTCCGCAGCAGGCCCTGCCTGCTCGCTATCGTTCCTTATGTCTGTGCCCGGCACAGACATCTCGCGCTCGTTCCTGCTCGAACGAGACGCAGCTCGCGTCACCGCAGCTGATAGTACGTCATCAGCTGTCCTCTGCGGTTGTTCAGACGCAACCGTAGATCCTCCCCCACTTAAGGAGGAAGCTACCCCGCCGAGCATGCTCGGTAAACGTGGATGCCGCATGGCATTCACGTAGAACGGTGTATGCCCTGTCGAGGCATGCACCGAGTTGTTGATGGCAAACTCTGCCATCGGTAAACACTCGCTCCAATGCGGGAACGAGTGTGCGTAGCTCTTCAGTGCGTCAACCAGTACTCGGTTGACGCGTTCAGTCTGGCCGTCCGTCTGCGGATGATCCGCAGTCGACATTGACAACTGTGAACCAAGAAGTGTAAACACTTCTTGCCAGAACCGCGCTGTGAAGCGTGGATCACGGTCCGACATAAGGAACACGCTGCTACAACAGAATTTAGACTTCAAATTCTGTGTGGATATGGTCAGTTTTGGTGTAAATTCTGTTCGAGGCCAATATGCTTTTGACAGTGGTTAGGGTTCAGGAAGGGGGTGAAATTGAGCTCTGGAATTTAAGCCAAGCTTTCCTTCGAAATCTCAAGATCACGTCGCTATCGCATTTTTTCAGTCCCTTCGGATCGTGCCTACTGGCTTGAGCATTCTAGTGAGGTCTGAACTGTCTGAATACGCTCCATTTTGACGCAGCTAGAGGTTTTGGAGCTTTGAAAATGTGCTTCTTTCGAGATTTGAGTGCGATGACATCCATCCTCAAATACCGTAAAATGTCAAATAATGGCATTCTAAATTCTGTGGTAGCAACATCGTCCCCGACATAACGTCGAGCGGCATGCCATGGTGTTTGAACACCATGTCAACAAACAGTCGCGCAGCCTGCGCGGCTGTAACAGTAGCCGGGACGGCAGCAAGATGGACCATCTTGCTGAATCGGTCCACAAAGACAACGATGCCTGTCCTCCGCTTGTTGTCGGGCGGAAGACCGAAGACAAAGTCCATGGACATGGACTGCCAACACTCCGACGGAGTCGGAAGTGATTGAAGAGGAGCCTGCGTAAACGGCGCAGGCTTCACGCGCTGGCAAACCTCGCAAGCACGAACGTACTTGCGTACCCACTTATACTGGTGGTGCCAGTAGAAGTCACGCGTGAGAAGAGTGTATGTCTTCTCACGACCCGGATGCCCTGCCGTAGGGGCATCGTGGTACTCGAACATGATTCGCAGCCGCAGATCATGATCATTCGGAACGACAATGCGATCCGCATTGTCGTCTACTGCACTGTATAGCAGTAGCCCTTCGTGTACACGATAGCGGTGTACACGAGCTCGAAGGTGAGGAGTTAGCTTCCGACGTGCCTCGTCGGAAGGTGCTGCGAGGAACTCCAGCAGCTCCTTCGCGTCTGCATCCCTTGCTTACGCGTCCTTCACGTCGTCAATCAACGTTGACGACGGCACACTTGTCCTCACGACGCCAACACTGTTGACGTCGACCGTCTCCGCATAATCAGGTCGACGCGATAACGCGTCGGCCACTACGTTGAGTCTTCCGGGTTTGTACTCCACCCGGAAGTTGTACTCCGCGAAGAAGGACAACCATCTCGCCATACGTTGCGAGATGTGCGGCGACTTAATCGCCGTACGCAGTGATGCGTGGTCGGTGTAGACCACGAACGGTCTACTCCCAAGTAGATACACTCGGAACTTGGCGAGTGCATACTTCATGGCAAGGAGCTCCTTGTCATGCACAGGGTAGTTGCGCTCAGCTGGCTTCAGCTGACGCGACTGGTAGTAGACCACACGATCACGCCCCTCGTGATCGTGTTGCATCAATGCACATCCGATCGCGAAATCGGATGCATCACACACTACGTGGAATGGACGATCTTGGTCGGCGACGGCCAAGATCGGAGCCTCAGTCAAGCCCTGCTTGACTGCATCGAACGCCCCCTGGCATTCGGTCGTCCAAATCCACTCAGCTTCCTTCTTAAGAAGCTGTGACAGCGGGCGAATCTTGCCCGCGTAGTTCTCCACGTACTTGCACAAGTACGTGGCAAGCCCAAGGAACTGCCTCAGTTCCTTCACATTGGATGGCGTGGGCCATTCATTGATCACTCTGACCTTCTCTGGGTCAGGGCGCACGCCGTCCTTCCCTTCGAGACACCCCAGCACGGGTATCTCGTTCGCCCCGAAGATACACTTCTTCAGGTTCGCATAGAGCTTATGCTTCCTCATAAGCTCTAGCAGCTTCCGGAGATGCACCTTGTGCATCTCAATGTCCGTCTTCCCGTTCACAGCCCGGCTGTGGACGAACACGTCGTCGAAATAACTCGGTGCAAAGTCGCGCACCGAGCGCAATAGATGAGTCACACATCTATTGAACGTCGCAGGGGCATTCTTAAGTCCCTGCGGCATGACGAGCCACTCCCACAGCATACCGCTGGGAGTGCTTACCGCTGTGAGAGGGATGTCCCTCTCACGCATGAGGATTTGATAGAATCCATCACGCAGATCTAGAGCACTGAAGATAGTGCTCAAGGCCATCGAATCGATGATAACATCTTTTCGCGGTATCGGCGTCTGCGCCGGTATCGTCGCATCGTTCAACTTGTTGTACGCATGAACGATGCGCCAGCCGCCCTGTGCCTTCTTGACACAGAACGTTGGGGCACTGTGCGGGGACTTTGATTCCCGCACTTGACCTGCAAGACGACGACTCTCGAAGAAGTCGTCGATCGCTTGTACTTGTTCACGCGGCAGTGGCCACTGCCGTGTAACGCAATATTTCGTGCCCGGCACGAGATCAATCTCGTGCTGTACGCCCTTGTCCTTCGGAAGCTCCGAAGGAATCTCGTCCGGGAGTACATCCTTGTACTCCCGCAGCACCTCATAGTAGGGACTCGACTTCAACGAGTCCCAACTCTGCTCCTCGAAGCGCTGCTTCTTAGTCTTCGCACTGAGGGTGTCATCGCCCTCAGTGATCCCATCAACGACGAGCTGCTTAAGCTCCTCGGCCTCGCGGTCCACCCTCTCAATCTCTGAGAGGATGCAAATTTGTTCGATGCGTCCATCGAACAACTCTCGCGCAAAGCCCTTCCAGTTCATGACTGGAAGCGCGGTCAACGCCGACGCACTCGTCGGCGGATTCTCCAACCGCATCCTCTGGTACTGCAATCCAGTACCAGTACGTGTCAAGACGTTCAGCGTCTCGACACTCGGTGTCTGCCGCGCAGAAACACCAGCCTCAGTCTCCTGCTGAGGCTCGCGCAGCTTCAATGGCTTGCGCCGCGAAAGTCTTCCCTGGAGCCGCGCTCCAGGTGCTCCGCGTCCAAGGGGCTCTGCCTTGGACGGGTCGTCTTCGCAATCGTCAGCGGACTCGCTCCGCTGACTCGCACTATCAAGCACCGCTTGAGTGCCGCTCATCGCGTGCAGTCCTCCTGCACGTGAGCTCGCAGGTTGTTCGGGTGCTGGACGTTTGCAACCGCCAGCACCTCCTGCCGCGTGGTCAGCACCTCCTGCCGCGTGGTCAGCTCCTGCTGCCACGCCTCTATCAACTCCGCGAGCTGATGGAGCCTCCACATCGTCGACTATCGCAGTCGACGTGTCTTCGCTAGCCTTGTGTGCTAGCGGGCCTTTGTTTGTATCATCGGCTCCCGGAGCCGATGTACGATCGCTAGTTCCTTGAACTAGCCGCGCGTCTGTCACGTCAGCCATCGCAGCTGACGTCTGTCCGTCGGTTCCTTGAACCGGAATTCTATTGGCTTCGTCAGCCATCAAGGCTGACGCGCAATCGTCGACGCGACCCTTGGGGGCTTGAAGTACCTCCAAGTCTACCGGTAATACCGGTAATACCGGTACGTTACCATCACTCAGGTGATTCACATTCACCTGATTTCTGAGGCGACTCTTCGGCTCAGACTCAGACTCAGATATCTGAGCCGACACACACTTTCTCTCAACGACTGTCTGAGTCGTCGAGCGTCGCCGGCGGCGATCGGAGGCAGCGGCGGGCGCTGCTGCCTCAACCGGGGAGTCACATGCATCGGCCGATGCATGCGTAGCACTGACAGGGCCATCGCTCTCTGTCGCGCTCATACTATTGAAGCGTACGACCGTACGCTTCTCCCAGTTGATCACCGGGTCATGCCGTGCAAGCCACGGCATGCCTAACACCAAGTCGAACTTATCGTCTAGATCCAAGACGATAAGATCTTCCACAAACGTCCTTCGTTTGTACGAGAAGCGCACACGGACCACGCGCTTCTCGGTCCTCACGGTGGCACCTGTTGCCAACCGCACCTCCAACACGCCGCGAGGCGTGTCGGCCTCTTCGAAGTCCATACTTCGAAGACTTCCCTGTCGAACAAAGTTGTTCGACGCGCCCGAGTCCACCAGGGCACGAAGAGAGTTAACTCGCTTCGACATAACATTCAGGATGACAAGATTTGGCTTGTCATCTTGCAACTTGCAGCGAGAAACCTTCTCGCTGGGGGCAGCAGTCCTCATCGTCGCGTGTCCAAGTTCGACACGCGAGACTGCATCACCAGTAGGACGCCCCGCGCCTACTGGTCCTTGGCGTTTTTTGAACGCCCGCCCGGATGCGCACTCGCTGTGAATTCGCGTGCAAAGTGACCGATGTTACTACACTTGTAACATCGTACCTTGAAGCCCTTACGCTGCTGTTGACCAGCAGTCGTAGCACTCGAGAGGTCCATTGGCTCTGGACCTCCCGCCTTCGGTACAGGACGCGCCGGCTTCGGCGCGTTCGCATGGAGTTTAGCTTGACGCCGGCTAAACACCTCTTGCATCGCAAGGCTGATAGCTTCCTCGAGAGTATTCGGATACTCTCGGAAGAGGTACGTCTTGACGGGACCGTCTCTCAGTCCCTTCATGAACGTGACGACCTTGGTCGCCTCGTCGACCGGGTTGGCCACTATGTTCGATACCAAGTATCGAGCACGCTGGGCATAGGAATGCACGTCATCCTTGCCCTGCTGCAGATCGAGGAACTCCGCCCTCGATCTGAACTCGTTCTTCGGAGGCTCAAACGCGAGCTTGAGCTCCTCCTTAAAACCTTCGTACGTGCTGAAGCACGTAGGATCCGAGAGTCGGCGCCCATAGGCCCAACTCCTCGCGCGTCCGCCCAAGCATGACATGGCGAACGCGACCTTCGACATCGGGTCGACGATACGTCGAGCCGCAACGGCTGTGTCGAGTTCGACAAGCCAACGAAGGAGGGTATCGTCCTCCTTCCCCGCATAGGTACTCACGTGGAGTTTCAACGACTCCACGCGTGGCTTCGGGGAAGCCACCGAGGCAGCAACATCTCGTTGCTCCTTAACAATGTACCCCAGAGCAACACCGTGTTGCTCTGTCGGCGATAGCGTGCGAAGCATCGCCGCTACCGCTGCCTCTCCAATGACTCGCGAGAGTCGTTGGAGCGCCTCCCACTCTGGATCCGACAGGTGGGGGCAGTCCGTGCGCGTCACGGACTGGTGTGGGGTCCCCGTGGACCCCTCATCCATGGGGGAGTTCTCTACCCCGCGTTCGTATGACTCCATACGAACGATCAGCAGTCGGTCGTGGGACGGACTACAAAGTGCTACCAGGTGTAATGGGTCTACTAAGACCTATTAGGTGGCGTACACGTGCGCTTACGTGTATGAGGAAGCGTGCAAATTAATTAGACTTAATTTAATTATACTTACGTCCGTAAATATAATTAAATCAAATATAACAATATTTAAACTGCAAATACCGTAAAATGAGAACTGTTATTGAATTTGGCATAAGCCAATTATGGACCTCCTAAATCTGATTGCTATCTGTTTCTAAAGGTTCTGTCAATGTGTGGTTGACAGAATTCTGATTTATCCTAAGAGCACTGATTGGTAGAAATGCTTCGCTTTCTACCAATAACATGCGTAAATGCACGCGAGCCATCCAATGATATGGCCCGCCCATGTATCCATTGGTGTGCTCCACACACCAAGGCCTGAGGTCCGTTTCCAACCTCTAACAGTTAGCGCAACTGTTAGAGTTACAAGTGGTATAACCACTTGTACGTGTAACCCTGTTACAGGGGGCGTATACAGGAGAACATGACCATGGTTTTTTGCAATCGTATGTGCCGCGTATGTAGGCTTTGACATGTGCGCTTTAACAATTTCAAGAAGCTGAGGCACAAACATACTTGGTTCAAAATCGATATCTGTGTTGTAAAAAAAAAAACTTTTAAAAACAATAATAGCACGTTCAGAATCAAAAAGTGCACTTACGATTATTGAACAGCCAGGTTTGAATGTCAGCCTTTAGTGTCCGTCTTGTTGGAGCTGGGTCTTCTTGCCGCTTATGGTAGCTAGCACCGTCCATATGGATATGGCAAGTCCCATATTGCTTTAAAGTCACACACAATTTCGTAAACCATTTTTCAAATTGTGTGGAATCGAAATTTCCGTGATAGTCATCATCACTTCCATCCCCAGGTTTTTTGTAGAGCTCCAATGGTAAAGAGATCCCGGAACAAACTCTCCTTGTATAATATTACCTCGGCTTGTAATGATACCGGCACCAATAATACAAATTCTACAATAAACAAAAAATAATTAGCCATTTAAGCTAGAAAAAAACAATTACTGTCAAAAATACCTTGCGCCACGCCCACTTTTCGACAGTCGCACCTTTCCCTCGTCCAACCATGTTTTGCCAGTAACATGGTGGACGTTGCAGTAGCTTTCATCAAGAAAAACTTCGGGATTAATGGGGTGGTTGTGGGAGTCTCTGTTAGAAGCTCGTCTCTGCAGATATGTGGCTAGGAACGCCACATTACCCGTAGTTTCAGCTAGATAATGGCGGCTTTGACCACGCAAGTGCCGAAAGCCCATTTCATTCAACCAAACTCTCATTGTACGCGCGTTGTATCGTTTACCAAGGACTTTCTCCACATGATCACAAATTAACTGGGATGTGACAGGTTTAATTGCTTTATTTTGCGCTGCAACGTATTGCCGTACGACAACGTTGATCCTCGTAAATTGTTTTCCGTCCGCGTGTCGATGGTGTGTTCTACTAGTGAAATATTAATTTATAAGATATCATAATTATATCACATAAACAACTGATAACCTTAGGAAGGCAAAATCGGCGGACGTACCTCGACAAAATCTGTATCTGGGTCGATGTTCCTGGCCCGCAAAACGCGAAAGATCGTGTTCTTCCCGAAGCCTGTAGCATCCTTAGTGCGATCGCGCGAGTTCCGCCCCCCCCCCCCCCCACCTTGGCCTGCTTTGGCCTCCTTGACAAAATAATCGTAGACGTTGACGACTAGGGTTTTCTCTTCTGGGCTGAGTTGGTGTCTGCGTTGCATGGTGCTGGATTAGTTGTGAGTAGTGAAGGGACCTTATAGCAGCAATGCTCCAGTAGTATTGCCTGTCTTTACAGCAGGCAAGCGTCCTCTCAGCAGCTAAAGAGCACTATTAGCAAAGTAGCCAGCAGAAACGAAGGAAGGTAAATCACTTGTGTTTCAGGTATTGAAAACGAGAATGAAATTATTCAAGTTAGATCTTTACCTTCTTGTCATCTTTCTTAGAACGCACTGCTACACCACAGTGCGAGGAGGGAAGCCCCAGGCACAAAACCCCCTTTGGCCCACACACATTCAATTCGAGGAAAGGTAGTGGGTCTATCCTGTCAAACCTCCACCGGTTTACAGGACTTCGACACGAGCGCAAGTTCTACGAACTTCAGCCGAAAGGCTCATACTCCCCCGGAACTTACGACGCCTCCGTGTCTCCGTTGACTTCAGCTTGAAGCTGATCTTCTGTCAACGACCGACGATTGACGCTCCTTTTTATTACTGCGTTTCACCACGCAGTCACTGTGGCTGGACCGATGACGCTTGACCACGTCCTTTACGTCCTCGATACCGAGTAGTTGCCGCAGCTTTTCAAATTGCTGGGTCCCAGCGCTTTCGTGAACATATCCGCCACGTTGTCTGCTGTCGGCACGTACTCAATGCACAGTTTTTCCTTTTCCACCAGTTCCGCCAGTTTCCGGCTTTTCTTGGCATATCTCTTTACACCGTCAAAATTACCGGCGTCTGTGCACACCTTAATAGTGCTCTGATTGTCCACGAACATTTTGCATATTCGCTGGTTGAACCCCAGCTCATTCAGTAGTTTGCTTGTCCATAGAACATCTTCAACACAGAGACTTGCAGCCACCAATTCTGACTTGCATGTGTCGTCCGTAACCGATGATTGCATCTTACTTTTGAACCCGACACTGTAGCCATTTACCTGCACCACATATCCTGAGACAGACCTCGATGTATCCGGACAATTTGCATGATCAGCGTCGCTGTAGGCGCTCACTTGTAGTTCTTCACTTGCTTTGCCATCCAGACAATATACCAGTCCGTGAGTCCGAGTCCCTTGTAAGTATCGTGTAGAACTCGTTTAGCAGCGGCGTAATTTTCCTTTGTGTAACTCCCACAGTACCTACTAAGGCTTCTCACAGCATTTGAGATGTCTGGTCTTGTGCAGGTCACAAGGTATTGCAGTGCTCCAACTAGTTCTTGATACTTTAACGATTTGTCGTTGATTTTGGTTTCGTTCTTCTCAATTGGCAGCATCTTTTCGTTCTGCATTTGCGGTGATCTCACTGACTTAGCGTTCTCCATCTGAAATTTCGTCAGGATCTTGTCAATGTAAGCTGTCTGTGACAGACATAGCAATACACCAGGCTCGTAATGCACCTCCATACCAAGCAAATAATGTACTTGACCCAGGTCTTTGATCGCAAACTTCCTCTGCAACTCTTTCTTCACCAGGTCAACGTCCTCACGTGCTCCAACGATTAGTACATCGTCCACGTAGACAGTGACCAACACCAATCTACCCTCCACTTTCTTGAAGTAAAGCCCCACATCAAATACGCTTCGAGTGAAATCCAACTCCACTAACTGGCTATGCAGAGTCAAATACAACAGCCTCGCTGCTTGTTTTAACCCGTATATCGCTTTAAGCAGTACACATACTCTGTCAGTGCCATCGTTAAATAGTTCTGGCTGCCCCATGTAAATAATCGCACCGTCCATCTCGCTGTTAAGAAACGCAGTGTCAAAGTCGACCTGGCCCACCTCCAGCCCGAGAATCAACGCAATTATCAGCACAATTAACATCGTGGCCCAGCGAACAACGGGTGAGTAGGTCTTCCAATACTCCCGCCCAAAACGTTGCTTGAACCCGTGCACTACTAACCTCGCCTTCAATCGTTTCACAGCTCCACGTTCATCCCTTTTGATTCGAAGAACCCATTTTGTAGTCAGAACCTTTGCATCCTTTGGGCGGTCTACCAACTTCCATGTACCATTCTTTATCAAAGAGGCGTACTCTGCTTCCAATGCCGCCTTCCAAGCCTTCTTGTATGGAGAGGCCAATGCATCCTTCACATCGCTGGGATCGATGATGTCCTCCTCAGTCAGGAATTGGTAGCCGCTCAGTCTGGTGTTTGCTCGTCGTGTTCTTGTAGAGCGCCTTGTTGGTTGCGCGGGTTGTCCACCGCCAACTTGCCCGCGCCGTCTACGTTGTGGTTGAGCTGGTACTGGTACTGGTACAGGTACTTGTCGAACTGCCCCTACTTCCGGGCAATCTTCCATCTCAGACTCGTCACTGCTTGACGAAGACTCAGTATTTAAACTAGCCTTATGTCCTGTCGTTGCTTCCTTCGGCAGACTCATCTCCACCACACGTGCTGCGGTCTCGTGTATGCTTTCTTCTGCTACGTATTCCACTGGAAGAGGCACAAACGGAATGTGGTTATAGGACTTGTGTTGCCCCATCAATAAAGCGTCCAGGTACTTCCTTCCAACGGTAACATCTTCACGAAACTGGACATCACGAGCTTCTACGATCTTCCCCGTGCGCAGATGCAGCAAACGATATCCAGGAGACGTGCGCGCAAAGCCTAGTAACAGCGCTGGTTCTGCTTTTGGGCTTAACTTGTCCTTCCTTTTTGCCTCGTAGACGAAACCAATGCACCCGCAAACTCGAACGTTCTTCAAGTCCGGCTTCTTACCATGTAGCTTCTCTGACGGAGTCTTGCCATTAAGAGCTCGCGTCGCACTCAAGTTATCAATCTCCACAATGTATTGTAGTACTTCGGGCCACAGCTGTCTCGGCATGTTAGCTGCTTGCATTGTGGTTCTCGTCTTGTTTGTCAGTACCCCATTAAGCTTCTCGACCAGAGCGTTCTCTTCTGGTGTATACGGATGGGTAGGTATGAATTCAATACCACGCGACTCCAAGAAAGAATTTAACTCCGCATTTGCAAACTCACCGCCCCCGTCGCTTGTGAATGTCTTGATTTTGTGTCCCTGAGCCAGCAGTCTCTTGATTAGCGATATTGTGTTCATGTTTGCGTCGCTCTTCTTCTTAATAGGAAAACACCACTTGAATCTGGAACCTTCGTCCTGGATGAGTTGAAAATAGCGATAGCTTCCAGAACCAACTATGTAATTCCCCATGTCGCAAGTGTCTGACATTAACTTCTCGTAATTCACGTCTGTCCGTTTATCCTTGGCACTCTTCTTGTACGACATGCGCCTTCGTTTCGCTGCCATGCACGTCATACACTCAAACCTTTTCTTGAACAGGTCAGCTGGAATCTCCATGCCGTCCACCACTTTGTTGTCCACCATAGTCTTAATTGCTGACACATTCAAGTGTCCAAGTCGCTCGTGCCAGCGCATGAGAGGACTTGCATCAGCGTTTACCATTGACATCAAATTCGGAGATCCCGTGTCCAACCAATAATGTGACCCGTCCTTTACAAACTCCAGTTTTCCAACAGCTGAGTCCAGCCAGCATTTCCTAGGCGTCTCGTCAGCAGGACTGAATGAGGGAATCCATCCTTCACTTTCCATCTTGCCCAAACTTATTAAATTTACGACACCAGCCGGTGAGAATTCTACGTCTCTCAACTCCACATTGCACCACGTGTCGTCCATACGCTTGTCTGGAACGCACAGCTTTACTGAGCCACTCATAATGCCCTTAGTTAGTTCTCCAGTCCAGACCTTAAACACAGCCTTGGACTTCTTCACGCTTGAGTACAGGTCTCGATCTGCACAGACGTGTGCTGCGCTTCCACAGTCCAGCATCCATGCGTTTGGCCTGCTTATGTGGCTTTCCTTCAGTACCATACCGGTCATCGGAATGTCCTCGTCATCATCTTCATCGCTGCTACTGCTACTTGCGTAGGTTCGCAGTTTTGGGTTGAGAATCAGCATGTTGTCTTGCACCGCCGACGCCTTTTCCTCATCGTCTTCCTTGCCTTTCTTCTTCTTCTTCTTCTTGGGTTTTGCCGACTGCTTGGTCTCTTTCTGGTTCTCTTTCACCTTCTTTGCCTTATTTATGAAACCCCAGCACTCGCGTTTGAGATGTCCCAGCTTTCCACAGTGAAAACACTTGCGTTTCTTCTTCCATGCTCCCGCGTTTCCAGTACTGGCTCTACCTTGTTGTTCGGGCGCATTACCAGTCACGTTCATCACCATATCAGGGCCTTTTTCTTTAGTAGCGTTTCCTGTAATCCCAGCTTCGACTTCCACGATACGGTCACGCTCATCGCTTGACCGCCGAGCGTTGGTGACGTGTTGTAAATCGGGCGGATTTCCTTGCCGAGTTGGCACGTCAAACTGGTCCACCAAGTCTCTGTGTGTCTTCATGACGCCCATCACCAGGATCCTTGCAAACTCATCATCATCGATTGCGTGAGTAGGATCGACAATATTTAGTAATTGCCGAGTTCTTCCCATAGTTGCCAGGTACTCTGTCATTGGTTGCCCTTGTATGTGTTTCAATTCGTAGAGTTGACTTCTCAGTGCCATCATGTATGAGTAGTCCCGCGCAGTATTATCTGCGATGAGTGTATCCCACATCTCACGCGCAGTTGTCATAGCGCACACCTTATTTGCAGCATAATCTTGGCACCCACGCAGTCCACGCAGGATTGTTCCACGTGCCATTCTATTCTTTGCATCCCAGACGGCTTGTTCGTCAGCATTGTTGGCGTGTCGTTGATCAGCGCCCGTTACCACTCCCCACGCTTCTCTTTCTTCCATGTAAAGCTCCAGCTCAACACGGTATACTTCAAACGTGCCTTCAAACTTTGGAGGCTTCGAGCTTCCATGTGCTAGATGCCTTCGACGCCCTTGATTAGCGTTCCCACCGCCACCAACAGCAGCCCCGCCACCAGCACCAGCGCCAGCACAGCCACCGCCAGCAGCCCCGCCACTAGCACCAGCACCGCCACCGCCAGAACTCATTGATCTTGTAGTCTTGTAAGTCTTGAACTGCTAAGAGCCTTTTTGGGATCATAACCTAGCAGCAATGCTCCAGTAGTATTGCCTGTCTTCACAGCAGGCAAGCGTCCTCTCAGCAGCTAAAGAGCACTATTAGCAAAGTAGCCAGCAGAAACGAAGGAAGGTAAATCACTTGTGTTTCAGGTATTGAAAACGAGAATGAAATTATTCAAGTTAGATCTTTACCTTCTTGTCATCTTTCTTAGAACGCACTGCTACACCACAGTGCGAGGAGGGAAGCCCCAGGCACAAAACCCCCTTTGGCCCACACACATTCAATTCGAGGAAAGGTAGTGGGTCTTTCCTGTCAAACCTCCACCGGTTTACAGGACTTCGACACGAGCGCAAGTTCTACGAACTTCAGCCGAAAGGCTCATACCTTAATGATAGAAACGTAACCTACGGAAGCACAACATTCTATTGTGGGGCTTCGCATTCTTGTACCATGCGGCATGGTACAAGAATGCGATGCGTTGCGAATGCCAGTCAGCCAACCCATCGTAGAGATTGTCATTGGAGCGCTTCTTTTCCATCCCGACGACTTAGAAGGACTCACCCACAAGCGTTCACTCAGCTTGTTCGAAAAGAGCGACATGCCTGACGACGGAACATATACTGCGACTATTAAAAAAGCGATACTTTTTTCGCTAGTAGTCAAATTGATAGCTTCTGGATCGTCATTTCGTCAAGCTACAATCCAGGCCCAAATTGTTCGGGAAGAGACTGGACTTGTCTGCTACTCTGGTATTTCGGAGCTCCTGGTCTCAAATTTCGTTCGTGTGGTCTGTGCTGTTGGATTTCAGTGTCTTAGTGACATACTGGCAACGACTCATGGATTTTCGCTAGCTCTAGACTGTGCAACCTTACAAGGAATGTCTTATTTAGATGTTCGCTGCCGGTTTGTTGTCTTAGGAAAACTGTACAATTTCCATCTAATGGCAGTACCATTGTACGACCGCCATACTGCGAAGAATTTGTTCGAGTCACTTCAAACCTTCTTAACAGCAATAATACCTACTTGGAGCGGTTTGCTAGTGGGAATCTCAACTGATGGTGAAAACACAATGACTGGGCGAATTAAAGGGCTTGCTACACGAATTGCTGCTGCTACAACCGGCCAAAAAATTATTCGCGTATGGTGTGGTCTGCACCAGCTTGATTTGGTGATGAAAGCTTGTTTCGAGACGGCTCTAGATGAGAATTTCATGTCTTTTCTGACGGGTTTAATCGGCCATCTACGTCGGCAACAAAATTTTATTAAAACAATTCGCTCGGAGTGTCCCTATTTGGCCGAAACACGATGGACATCCGTGACCAAGTGTGCTAATTGGCTTACGGGTAACGTCCTAGCTATCCAGGAGCATTTGGACGAAAAGAATCCACACAATCGCCCCCCTACACAGTGGTGGGTATTTCTTTTTGCAGTCCAGGCGTTCGCGGCCGAATCCAGCAAAATCTTTATCGCCCTACAAGGGCGGGCGTCGCTACTGTCCGAGCAACGTGTAATGCTTAGAAAGCTGATTGAAACGTTCAAACGAATGACACACATGGAAGGTCCTATCCCTTGCAGTGACATTGCAAAAATGACTGGAAAGCAATTCGAATCTAATGGCGAATACGTTCTCGAACATTTCCATGCACTTGCATTTCTGCAAAGTCTGGATATTTGGGTTTTAGAAGCTCTCGAATCACTAGACCCGGACACCAAATTACAACTGGTTGTTGCTGTTGCTAAACTATTTGTCAATGGGGCCAGTGGAATTTCTGGTATTACGGCTGAAAGGGATGCTGCAAATGCTGCGTACGACGACACACCACTTGTACTACCGCATCAACTACTGAGCATTGGTATGCCTGAATTTGCACAAATTATAAAACAGCACACTCCCCGGCTCAGCAAGACTCTTGATGCAACAGAAATACACCAGATTTCTAAGGAATTTGTAAAACTGCAGCGATGCTGCGAGCGGGAAGATGAACTCGGCAAAGTTATCCGCGCTGCTGATGACAACTACACTTCTTTCGACCAAGCTTGGTCTGTTGTAGGTGCAGAATTCCCGGCGCTGATGCAGTTCTGCGGTGACTTGGCTTCAACGTTCCCGAATACGTCTACTGTTGAAAGTGACTTCTCGATTATGGGATGGGAGAAAGATACTTACCGCCGTAGCCTCAGTAACTTTCTCTAGAAGGTATTCTACAAGCCAAGCAGTTTGAAGAAGTCCGGGGCCTCTCTGCCTTACTTCAAAAGCACTATCGCTAGCAAAATAACTGTAGCTCCACTTTTGGTTTATACGTTTTACTGGGGGCTGTCCCACTTCGGTTGGCACCAATTCTCACCAGATTTGACCGTTTTGCACCACTTTTTGTGTCCCACTAATTTGTCCCAGTGGCCCCCAGAATCTCGCCACCAGCAGCCACGGCTTCTTCAAAGCGTCCACACGGCTCATACCAGTTACCTTAGGAGCCGAAGACACAATCGCTCAGCTATCCAGCATGGTCAAGGAGCTGTAGAGGTACCAGAGGGTGTCAAACAGCCAGCTCATGCACTACTACAGCCACTCATCCAACCTACAACGAGTAAGTGAAGGAACAGAACGAAGGACGCACCAAAAGTGCAGTGCCAACGTGCTCCGTGGTTGGAGAGTCTCCATTTCTCAGCCTGCGATGTATGTTGGCTTACTTCGAAGTACATACATTGATTTTATTGCAAGGAAAAGAACTGCGCTAACTCTTTCTGACCTGTTGACGTTTTGTTTGCTCTCTCACAGTGTGGATTGCCGGATTTGTCTCCACAACGCTGCTTCCGTTGCCGTTGCCGTTGCCTTGCGCTTGCGTGATATGAGCTCTGCTGGAGGGAGCGACGACACGCTGCTGTGTTGTGTCTTAAGCCGAGGCGCACGTTGCGGTTTAAGGCGGCACCGAAGAGCATTAACTGATATCTGTGAGTCTGGATCCGGATAGAGTTTTGAATACTCGTGATAAATGTGAGTCCATTTACCGTGTCTGTTGGGTAGTTCTTGTTCTAACTTGCGAAGCTCGGCGATGTGCTCTTGCATTATATATACAGGCTCTCGCTGACGACTGCAATCTCGGCTTCGGGGATTATGGTAATTGGACGGCAGTAAGGATAATCGGCAATTATGCTCGATCTCATTAGCCGAGCACTCAGAACACTCGTGCGAACCCTTGGACGCTGGGGTTGAGCCGGAACCTGATGACTGAGAATTAGCAGCACTTGGTAAAAGCTGTGACGGCGCACTACATGGCGAGAGATCCAACACGGGTTGAAAAGCTACCGTTGCTGGTGGAGCTTCCTGAACAGAGGCGCTGCAAATAGAAGTATCTGAACCAGATAGCGTGCTCATCGCATCGTTGGTTGTGGCCTGTTGAGCAGTTTTATTCCTCATCTCGGCGAGCATATCTGGCGGTAGTTTGAGCGTGATTTTAGTGCTTGTGTTACGGTTTGCGGCACGTTTCAAGGCATTCCACCTCATGGTCAGATTCGAAGGTGATTTCGGGTGGATACCGTGGCATATATGGCTGGCAAAGTCGTACACTCTGACAAACGCTTTTCGTTTTCCTGGAAACTTGGTCAATTGCCTGAGAGCGGTGAAGAGGTCGATTTGAAACGCTTGTTCGTGTCCGGTAGCGTCGTCAGCTACATTCCCTCGACTTTCGAAGCGAAATAACCCTCTAGTGGCTACGACGCTCTGTTTGTTCGTCTGAAAAGACTCCTTTTTCGAGATCTCTTCAATTTTTGGTGCCAGTGTTGCGTAGCTGCGCCTACGTAGATTGAGATGCTTGTTGAAGTTCGAAGCAACGACAACGTTGTACATGATAGTGGTGACCAGAGGACATTCTGCCCAACTCTCAGTTAGCTTCGGCTCTCCAGTTTTAAGCTGCTCGCCTTGGCTTACTTGATTATTTGAAAGATGGTTCACCCGCAATTCACGCTGACCAGCAGCTTTGGCTTGTTCCCGACGAAGCTGCCTTAGTAACGCAAGTTCCTCCGATGAAAACCCTGCTGCTGCTTCGTAATCGAGTTGGGTGAGGTGTAGCGAATTAAAGAAGCTGGCTTTTGGAAGACGACTCGTACTGGAGAACACGGCCTGTCTGGAAAGAAGCTCTTTAATGTTACGGCTGTGATGATGGGATTGATGAAGCTTCACCTCCAGCATTGCCGTGTCGACGCGAGCTGCCTCAAATAACTGGCCCCACTGTTCGAAGCCAAAGTCGTGATTCGTAACGGAGCGATATTGCGGCTGTCGAAGCGGTTCCGATAGAAGCATTGATACAAATTCAAGTTGGAGGGACTCAGGAAGTACACCACGGCACCAGCTTGCGGTCTGAGACACAGTAAGGATGTCCGAGTATTCCAGCGGTGGATTGCGGCCGTACTTCGCGCCTACCTTTAGGTTGTGTCGTAAGATGAAGATGTCCAAAATTCGAAGTCCAACCTCAGCAGACACAGATCTGGCCAGCAACTTTTTCAGCGCAGAATGAAATCCTTCAAGCTGACTGGTGGAGAGTACTCGGACTGCTGGACCGCCACCTTCCTCGTAGGTATTGTTCTCTACGTAAAGGTCGCCTCGTTTTATCTGCTCCAGATTGTTATTCAACGTTCCTCCATTCGTGATCACTGCAATTGAGATGTCGGGACGAAACATAACCCACAGCTTCTTTAATTCGCTCGGTTATTTGAGCTGGAGAGCGTAGACACCCGTCAACATCATAAATCGAGTCGTGCAATCGCTTTGCCAGAAGTTTTTTCTCGGACTTGTCTTTGACTTTTTCAGTGAAGCGCTGAATGACATGAAAAGGATCTTGGCGAACACCTACACCAGCTCCAAAAACGTCACTAACCATGCTCCGAACCGCATTCGCGTTATCACTTATAACGAATTGCTCAACACCACCAGTGTCGGTATGAACGGCGCTCTTAACGTGCTCAAATAGAGCTTGTGTTTCTTCGTTGTTTTCTGAGCGAGTTAGTCTGCGGCCAATAATTTGACCGATCTCGTTTTGAAGAAGTAGCAACATCTTAGCATCTTTCATGCTCTCCCTTTTACCGGTACCGCCTGACCAAACCTTGAGCCGTTTACAAAATTTGACTGAGTGGTCGATGCGTAAAGCCTTCTTCACTTGGAGAAGGCGCATCATCCTCTCACACAGAGAACTATAAATTTGAGAAATCTGTAACCACGCTGCAGACAGTGTTTCTGGTCCAATAGGGTTCTGTTTCGAGCAGTATTGGGTGACAACCGGTGGAGTCGGTGCCAAATACGTCGGATTAGCAAGTTGGTTTTGCCATACTTGATCGGCAAATAGTGCTAGCAATTTGTAGTACCGTTTTTCTCGTCTTCTTTTCATATTGTCCAGAGTACTCGTAAGACCGTGTGGAGATAGCATGCCTTCCTGCACCAGCTCCATCACCTCCTTTGACAACCCAAACTTCTTTGTCAGAATGTATGGAAAATGTACGAGTAACCGAACCTCGCGCTGTAAGTACGCAGGTGACACCGTCGAAAAGGAAATCTTCTTGGCTCCAGTACACTGGTACTTGACATAGAGTAGGTGGCATTTTGTATCCATCTCCTCCACCACCCGCTGCTTGTACTCCTTCACTCGTGGCGTGCATGTACATCCAGAAAGTGTACAGAAAGGTTTCATCGAAGGCTGAAGACACTCAGGAACCCAGGCCAGGAGAAGAGTGTAGACAACAGGTAGTCACCCCGTACAGCTTCAGGGTATCTCGTAGTGGGAGGAAAGCGCTTCGTTGCCATTGCTTCCTGGACAAGGCGCTTCACCTCCTGCTGCGGCAGGCGCTCCTCTCGTTCCATTCTCTGGCTTCTTCTGTGTTCTACCTTATAAAAAAACTTTTACATTTTTAAATTGTTATTTTTCGGAAATCGGAGTTCGGAGATTTGGTATCGGATATGCCGGGGCCTGTGGCCCCAGCATATCCTATAAACCCCACTTTTCCCATATCTCGACATCGGGAATACCCGTATAATATTATGCTTCAATACGGAAAATATGTAAAATCCCTTATTTGCAGAGGCCTGACCATGCCTATTTGTGAAGCTACAGACTCCGCCCACAAACTGAAAAGGGTGGACCTTCAAAGTTCCCCCAGGTTATAAATTATGTACCGAATATGTAATATCGCAAGCAAATGTCTCACATTTATTTGTCAAATTAAAACGTCGCTCATTCTCACTTGGTGTCGACGCGTGGGGGGAGGGTTGTTCTCCTTCTCCTCTGAAAATACAATCCCGCTCTTCATAAAGCAGTGGCGAATTGTCTCTGGAGTGATATCGTCCCATGCTTCGTCAACCCACTTCATTCCTTGCAATTGGTCAACGTAGTAGATACCGACATCCACCCGTCAGATAGTTTCAGAGGAGGAGGGTGCTTTAGGCTCGCCATAATACGCTGGGCCTTCTTCGTAATGAGCCGACGAGAAAGACAGACATGAGCACTCTGACACTCCATCACAAACTCGCCAAGCTGGATCTCAAGCTCCGGGCAGCGTACACGAAATATCCGTCCTTTAGCGGTGGTAGCTGTTTGAAGCTTAGCCTTGATGGTGGCTGCGTCCCGCAGGACTCTAAAGATTGTAGCATCGGCTGGAGGGTGCGAAAGCCCAAACGCGTGTAGCGCCCAGCGCCCCAATTCGGACAGTGTCAGGGAGGGACAGCGGCAATGTTTTTCAATAACCTTGCACTTCTGGTTGATAGTTAGCCAGAGACCTTTTGTGCTTTTCGTCATGTTCTGCTCTGCTCGAAGACGTGCAATGATGCAATTGGCGGGAGAATTTGAAATTAAAACAGTTAGTGTGACCCACATTGGCGTGAGACAGACACCACCTCCTGAATATGCTTAGCCTGATACAGCCGATTTTGAAAGGTTATAAGCGGGAGGTAGTTTTCAGTTTGTGGGCGGAGTCTGTATTGCTTTTCGAGTTGGGTACATAATTTTACCAGGGCGAGCTGGCCCCTTTATTTTCTGCCAGTACAATAACAACATGCGTCGGAGTGATATTTAGCTGCTTTGTCTGCTCTTTTTTTCCATTGCGAACAGTTCATAACAGAGACCTGGCTGTCCATAGCATCAACTTCAGTATGGAGAGCTCTGTTGTTGCGTTCCGGCCGCAGCTCCAGGTGAATACAGGTAATGGTACATCTGGTCATGCAACCGAATATGATTCTGAGACACGATCGCAGTCCCGTCCAGACGAACTGAGCAAACAAAATTGTAAGACGTCGAGTAACAAAAGGCAACAGGTAGACAGGAGAACGCACCTTCGAGGTCGATATCGTAGCTGAACTTCTTGTTGGCAACGAAATGAAGATTCCCGCTGACACTCTGAGACGCATTGACCGCAACGGGAGTGGGGAGCAGAAGGCGGCACTGATACCAGTGCGTCCCTGCGTCGTGCGGTGCTGTGCTAAGTACAACGCGTGCATCGGAGCCCAAGAAGTCGACAGTGAACCAGCAGCCAAGTCCGTGCATGATGGCAGTGCGCTCTACCACAAAGTGGAACGGGAAGTCGAACGTGTCGAGCTGCTCCTTGGTGACATCAGCGAAGTCCAATACATGTTCAGCTGGACGTGAGCTTAGGAGGATATCCGGTGGGAAGTAGCCAACCACAGGCTGTGAGAAATGGTTGTCCATTGCCCGTGCCCGAAGGCTGGACAGATTGACCCCGTAGAAGTCCTGCTGCTGCCAGAACGAGACCTTGGCCATTTGCTCCCTGTAGATACTGTCGTCCGAGAAGGGGGCTACGAACATTGTACCAGTGGACGGGAACATCTTAAAGCTCGGCGATTGTCGTCGCCACTTCTTGCCAGCAGCCACGAAAGTCTCGAGCATACGTTCGTGTACGAGGAAGAAGCCCATGGGCTCGGAAACCACCACGTCCACCTTCTCGGGCAATTCCACTTCCTCCATCTTCCCTTTAATGACGGTTATGCGGCCACTGAGGCCGTTTGAAGCCACCAACTCGCGAGCGCATTCGGCCATGTTGCTCAGTTCGACGGCGTACACTTTACGAGCACCAGCCTTGACGGCGAAGAAGGCCAGGATA
The DNA here is from genome assembly GCA_030324255.1 of Phytophthora capsici. Lineage (NCBI taxonomy): Eukaryota > Oomycota > Peronosporomycetes > Peronosporales > Peronosporaceae > Phytophthora > Phytophthora capsici. The sequence continues at coordinate 664,570 of CM059347.1, forward strand.
CCCGATCCTGTACCCACATCCAGCACCACTTTGTCCTTGAAATCCGACGGGTTGGAGAGCATCGCACGCTCGTAGGTACCGGTGCGTACGCGATCCTGGAGCATATTCTGTTGGTGCAGTAGCATCCCATAGTACTGCGAGAAAGGGTTATCCTCGTCCTTCTCGTCGCTGGTTTTGGCAGCATCCTGACTTCCACCGACTGGTGGGCGATTGCCAGTCTTCATCCAGGCTTCCGTGTCCTCGGAAGAGACTGGAGATGCTGTAGGGTGCGTCTCCGACATGTTATTGGAGTTGATGGATCTACTTTTTTTGGGGTTAACACTTTATGTGGTCCACATCTTAGGAAGTGTATACAACAGTCTGTATACGCACTAGCTGAAACATGTGCAGATGGTTGAGCTACAAAGATTTCAAAAGTACATAAAAAATGTAGACTCCAACGATAAAGAGCCCAGTTGCTTGCTCGCTCCAGGTATTTGGTGCATTATAAAATACTGGTGCATGGTATTGCACTAAACTACATGTACTGCATGTGTGTACCGGTACCTATCTGGACAAAGTTGCATTTGCGGCAATTCACGCTCTCACGTTGTTACGAGTGTGACATGGCGAGCGTTTGCTTGTTGGGGCAACATCAGACGATAGTCAGGTCAAAATTACGCCCCCGCAGTAGAACGTTCGAACTGCCATGGAAATCACCTGGTCGATGACAACTGCCAGCAGCTCGCTATTCACTCTTTTGAGTAATTCTGGTCACAGCGCGAACACCACAGCACGAAAGCGCGGCGTTCCCATGGCGTAGTTTCGCACACCGCAACTATTCAGTTCTCAAAGGCCAATTGCACATGGTGCCAATCATCTGCAGAGCTTCTTGTGGCTTTGCATCGGTACAACGTGATCGGTTAGCTTGTCGCTGTTGGCCGCTGCAGTGTAAGGGACACTTCCCATTTCTTCAGCTAGGCCTCACAAGCTCCGCGTAGATTTATCTCAATCTTCCTCCAACATGAAGCTCTTCCTGCCCACCCTCGTCGCCTCTGTGGTGCTCATGCTCAACGGAGCCGACGCCCTCAACGTCAAGATGCCTGGTGTCAACTATAACTCTCGAAAGGGACCTGACTGGGCTCCTGATAGCTCCAAGTGCAAGTCTGCGTCCGAGGTGCAGAAAGACATGTACGCGCTCAAGGGAATCACCGACAAGGTTCGCATTTACTCTCTGGTGGACTGCAACCAGGCCGAACTTGTGCTTCCTGCCGCCAAGAACGCCGGTCTCCAGGTTCATCTCGGTATTTGGACGACCAAGAGCCACGACTACCTGTTGCAGGAGAAGGCGAAGCTCGCCGGTCTCATTGACTCGGGACTGTACGACGACAATGTCATCGGTCTCCACGTCGGTAGCGAGACGATCTACCGCGAGGAAATCACCGCTGATACGGCTATCAGCTACATGAACGAAATCCGCGACTATATCCGTGGTCGTGGCAAGAACACGCCTGTTACTATTGCTGATGTCATCGACATCTACAACGCCAACCAGCAGCTCATTGATGCTGTCGACTACGTGTCCGTGAACCAGTTCTCCTTCTGGGAACGTGCTGACGTGAATGAAGGAGCTGCGATCACTCTGGATCGTCTGAAGAACCTGCGTGTGGCTGCTGCCAACAAGGGCAAAAAGGTAGTTATCTCGGAGACGGGCTGGAGCTCCGGTGGCTCAGACCCTGCTGCCGGCGTTGCTTCCCCTGAGAACCAAGCCAAGTTCTTCTCCGACTTCTTCCAAATGGCTCGGTCCCACAACTTCGACTACTACTGGTACGTCGCCTTCGACTCCAAGTGGCGCGTGACGAACGGTGGCAAAGAGGTTGAGGCCGACTTTGGCGTGTTCCAGGAAGACGATACAATGAAGAGCAACTTCCAGGGCCTAACCATCGGCTGGAAGGACCCGAAGGCTCTTCGTAATGCTGGAACGAAGCTATTGCTGTCTGAAAAAGACGGCAACGTGTACATGTCGAGCAAGTCGAACGATTGGCTAGTGCAGGAGCAGCAGGTCTGGTTCTTCGACTCGGCTACTCAGCAGGTGCGCTCCAAGAGCAGTGACCGCTGTCTGGACGCCTACCAGGGCTGGGACGGTGGTATCGTTCACGTCTACCGCTGCATGGACAACGAGGCCAACCAGAAGTGGACGTTCGAGAGTTCGACAGGTAAGCTGAAACACGCTACTCATCAGGGTTTCTGCCTGGACACGGACCCGGCGCAGGGCAACAAGCTTCAGTTGTACGGATGCTCGCCCAACAACCCGAACCAGCAGTGGAGCATCATTGACCCAGCTAACATTTAAACGTACCAATGGATATCCTTGTCCAAGATACCTTTTAAAGTTCAGTGCTAGAACTTCAGAAAATCTGAACAATGCTATCATATCTGCTGTTGTGTGTTTGTGAATATGTTGAAGCCGAACGATCGTCGTGGGGGGGGGGGGTACAGGTTGTACAGTTCGTGTTGCTCATTGCAAAGGGTATTGAATGGTCTATTAGTCGTGACAGTCACTTGTCAAGAGCTGCCTCGACGTCCATAATGTGGTCGATCGCCTTCCTCACGCACGGATCAAAGGCGGCACTTGAGGCGGCAGCTGCGGCCCTCGGCTTCTTGGGCGAGTTGCCGTTCATCTGAGCAGAGAACACCTCCATATCGGGTACGACCTCCGTGGCTGGAATACCCACACCCTCGAATAGCTCGTTATCTGCACTGAAGATACGCTGGTGCGGGATTTCAACGGTCCAGTAGTTAGGCAATCGTAGCTGTCGGGTGGGTGACAAACTGCCGGCGGTAGTAGCGCCGATCCGACTGGTAAGTGGGCGCTTCATCAAGGACAGACATAGCAGTTCCGCCGTGCTATCTCCACAAACAAAAATGATAGTCAGTCTAATCGTACATACACACAACCAAGTCAACAGATCATCTTACCCGCGAGTGTATTGACTCTGCAGCACGGCCAGCGGACCCCGATAGCGGGTACAGCGCGACGTGTACGGGATGTAGTACTTCTTTCTCTTGGAGAACCTGGACGAAGCTCCTGGCAGCTTCTCGTCCGTCGAAAAGGCCAATGCTGCTTTATTCTCGCTGGCGAAGAACGACGCCACCGTCAACGCCGCGACGTGCGAGCCTCCCCCTTGATTGAAGCGCAGGTCTAGAATCAATCCGTCCATATCTCCCAGGCCCAGCAAGATCGCTTCCAGCGACCAGCGCATAGACTCCAGGTCATAAATCTCAGGCACCGCCACGGAACTGCCCGCCAGACTTCCTCTCCCCTCTCCAGCCTTGCCATCGACATCCAGCAGTGTCTGACCGGCCCCTTCACCTGAAATGTTAGCAGTAGAAGCTCCTCTTGTCCAGGATGGCATGAGTGCGTCCACTCTAGGCAATGGAAACTCCACAAAGCCCTGCATTGCCGTGAGACAAATGTATCCAATTCTCCATCCTGGACAGGTCTCTGCATTTAAGATACCGCACACGAAGCGGTCGTTGGCGATCCTGCGGCCTCCCTGAGTCAGATGCTCCCTCTCAATAGCAGCTAGAGTATACTGCTGGAACTTGAGCGCTGCGGCAGTGGGCAGCTTGTGACCACGAACAGTGAGCGTCCTCGGTCCTGAAGATCCTGCAGGCCCCGCCACCCTTGAGACTGCGAGCGACGGATCGTCACAGAGCGACACGCTTTCCTGTAGAGCGATCCAGAGGTCGTCGTCGCTTGTAGCCGGTTGAATGGCGTCTCCGAACAGCTGGCGCACGAGCTGCCAGTCCACGCGACGCGGCTCCAGGAACGCGTAGTGGTCCTGCATGGCGCGCCAGAAGCTGCGGAACGTCAGCACCGGGTCGCGCGAGTACGTCACGCGGGCGAAGATGGCGCGTAGTAGCTCCAGGAACAGCCGTAATAGAATTCCATGCAGCGTCATCAACACGACCAGCGCGCCGCCCAGCACAGGCACATGGCGTCGTAGGAAACTCACGGGTAGAATGGCTACAGCCTCGTAGAGCTCCAGCGGCCAGAGGATCAGCAGCTGCAGCAGCGCGTCGGGCGTCAACCAGTTCAGACGCAGCGGCAGGAGCGCCCAGATCTTCCGCGTCACAGCCAGCATCCCAAGTCGCTTAATGTCGACGCTTCAAGTGCTCAAGTGAGGCCGTCGTGTCAAAGGCCGCGGGTTGGGCGACCACTTATTGTGGAACATGAGATGTACAGTTGTTTTGGACCAATCTTTGAGATTTTCAGTAGTCGCGTTGCAAATCATTTTGTAGAAAAAGCTTTTTTCACAAATAGATACTTTTTTTTGCAAGTTATTTAGCTGACACATTGCAACAACGCCAATTGCAATTACAGGCTGCTGTAGCGGTGCTGTTCGTGAGGAAGGATGCTGGCGAGTTGCTCCTCGATGTAGTCGCGTACCAGCGGCGAGAAAACGTCGAGCTGCATCTGTCCGTTGAACATGGCGTCGTGGCCGAACTTGGAGTCCACTTCCACGAGCTGCGCGTTGTGGCCGTACGACTGCAGGATGTTCACCAGGTTGCGTTGTTCCTGGATCGGAATCAGAAGGTCCTGCTTGATACCGATCACAAGGCTGTCGCACGAGATGCGGCTCGTGCCCTCGGCCAAATTCAGCGAGTTGCGGCCCAAGTTCGTCAGGTCCATAGCCTTGGACAGCAACAGGTAGCAGTTCGGGTCGAAGAGGCGAGCAAACTTGTTGGCTTGGTAGTCCATGTAACTCTCCACTTCGAACGTGGCTGTCTTGAAATGCATAGGACCTGTTGGGTTCCAGTCGAAGCGCGCATCGAACTCCTCGCGCGAGCGGTAGCACGTCATCCCCAGCTCCCGCGCCACCTTCATGCCCTCAAGCGGCACACCGGGCGTGTAGTTGCCGTCCTTGTACTGCGGGTCAGCAAGGATCGCACGGCGTTGAACACGTCGAAAGGCGACCGTGCCGGGAGTAGTCTGGTGCGTGCAGGCGAGTCCAACAAGGCGGTCCAGACGGTCCGGGAACTGGGCCGCGAATTCGAGAGCCTGGATGCCGCCCATGCTGGCACCGATAACAGTGTGCACGCTGTCGATTCCCAGGTCGTCCAGGATCTTGGCGTGACAACGAGCCATATCAGCGGGCGTGAGCTGCGGGAACGAGGCCTTGTACTTCTCACCCGTGAGCGGGTTGATCGTCAATGGCGACGTGGCACCGAACGGACTACCCAGGACGGACGGACAGATGACGCGGAAGTAGGACGTGTTGATGGCCTTGCCAGGACCAATCATGTTTTCCCACCAGCCAGGGCGGGGGTCATCTCGGTTAGAGGCAGCGTGGCTCGAGTGCGAAAACGACGGGAGCACCAGGATAGTGCGGTCTCCTGGCAGTGAGCAATCGCCCCACTGCTCCCAGTCGATGGTCACTTCGGGTAGTGAGCCACCCAGTTCCAACGGGAACTCCTCCTTAAGTACAGACTGGTACTTATTGCGTGTGAGCGTGAAGTCGCCACCGCCGTTGTGCTTGGGGTCCACTACGTACGAGCGTTGCTGTTGGGCGTAATTCAGCACACTGCGACGTGCGAGTTGTGAGGCTGCGGGGCTCTGACAAAGAGCTTTCTGTGTGATGCGGCTGCAAGGAAGGACGAGTGTTAGTAGCCGAGTAAGAGAGAGGTTTCTAGGCGAAAGGAACAGCCTACCGAGCCAGCATTGTCGTGTGCTTCCTTTCGTTCTGAGCTCTGCAAGGTGGAAGATTGAATGAGCTCCAAGGCAGTTTTGCTTGGTGACGAGGCGTGAAATCGACACTCCATTGGTTGATGTTTACCTTGCTTTACGAACCTCATTTATATTTCTATATTTTTAACTTCTATGGTGTATGTAGAATAAATTACACCTGGACAGAATGCCCGCCGTTGAGTGTAGAAATACTTTTGATGGATGAATCGAAGGTGCCTGACACTGTCAGTGACAGGCTCAAAACAGGGGCTGCCTTCCCTTGTCGAGTGTCTGACAATCCCAGCACATGTTGTTCATGTTGTGGCTCTTTCTCGAGGAGCAATTGCAACAGTGCTGGATGCGTCCGACATGGCAGCCAACCAGATACCTGCTGATGGGCAGCAAGATACCGCGTCACACGAAAGCTCATCGATAGACCTGGGGAATCCATCACCGGAATACGCAGCAACCACAATACATTTACATTTACTGTTCTATCGGATCTCTCGTGCGCTTTTCTTCGCGAGTCGACACAGTTGCCTATGCCTCCCTCCTTTCAAAGGAGTCCTTTGGCAAGGGCCTAGTAGGCCAACGAAACGTAGCACTTTGTAGCAGCGGTAGGCCGCCTACCGCTGCTACAAAGTGCTACGTTTCGTTAGTGATGCCTCGTCACATGGACATTGTGTCAGTCATTATGTTCTCTGCCAATACTAAGCTTAAGCTTAGTACCAACAAATGTGTTGATATTATACCTTCTTCACCATCGGAACCGTAGCAACAATGGAGACTGGATGCCTTTTGTGAAGATCGCAAACTCTTCCGTCATCGTGAGTTATCTGAAATTCATCCATAGCCGTGATATTTTTTGGTGGTCGTTTTAAATGTCTGTGTGAAAAAATGCATTCCGTTTATTTTGTTCGGTACGAACTAACATCAATCTTTATGTCTATGCATAACTAGCAAACACTAGCGCATTTACAGGTACGTCATGTCGACCCACCACTCCGTTTCGTAGCCCTCGCCGAGGACCTCGTTGATAGCCACAGGCGCATCCAACTGCCCACTGAAGGCAACACGGTTGGCAGTGGCAGCGCCAGGGCCTACGTTGTTGAATTCCTTAAAGATGACCTTGTCCGTGCTGGAAGTAGCGTCCCACTTCGCCCAGCCCTCCGGCTTGACCACATCGCCCAGCTCACTGTTCTGCCAGATGACCCTGGCAAACGGACGCCACGGACGGCCCAGCACCGTCGAGTTCACGCCACTCTTACCGAACACACGCGCCTTGTTAAAGACGTAAGTGGCCGAGCTGTTCTCAGACTCACGACCGCTGGCAGTGATGAAACCCGTGCCAATAGTCTCGATGTCGCACTTCTCGAACCAGGCCTGCGCGTAGCGACCGAAGACAAAGTCAGTGGCACCGTTGATGTACGTGCGGGCGTAGAGCTCGCGGCCCTTGTCAGCGAGGACAGTGTCCTGGTAGCCCGTGAGGTTGCAAGCGTAGAAGCCGTAGTCGGTGGCGTTGACGTTGACAGCCAGAGCCTGGCCAACGTTTCCGGCCGTGTTGGCGATGTTGAGGTTGTACACCTTGACGTTGTCCGAGTAGAAGCGCACCGTACTGGTCATGTCATTACGAGACTCACCCGTCACCGTGGCAGGGATATCCTTCTGGGCCTTGCCTTGGGTGATGGTCACCTCGTTACTAGAGTAAGACGTGGCGTCACACGTGAAGCCCTGCAAAACCAGGGGACCCGACAGAGGAGCAACGAAAACCTGTTCGTTGTAAACGCCAGGACGTACGAAGACGGTCTGCTCCGACGTCGTGTGCGGGTCCAGCTTCGCCACGCCCTCCGACACCGTCTTGACGCTGTTCTTGTAGGCTCCCGTGGCGTCAACGACAACAGCACCAGCCGGCGGCTCCGTGCGTGCGTTCGGTCCGGTGCACGTTTGTTGAGCAAGAGCTCCAGCCACGAGACCGGTGAGTGCAACAAGCGGGGTGAAAATCTGCATCGTTCAGGTGTTCGTGCGACGAGGAAGTTTTAGGAATGAGCAGCGAAAAGGAGAGATTAAAAAGGTTGTTGACGGGTGCCACCCGGTCCGCTGCTCGTGTGCTTGTGTAGCTTTGCAACTCACAAATGTTTTCCCCTTTCCCGCCCAAGTGGCATCACGGACGTCAAGCTTATGGCTCCGACAGAGTCTCCGTGATGGTCGACATGTATGATGGTTTACGTACTTTTGTACTGGCAATATAGGATCGCGTGCATCTCCAACAGCCGAAATCCATCTCGTTGCCACGTGAGTCAACGTGCAAGCTAGCAAAGTTTCTCGCACTTCAGGTCCACCTGTAGTAACCTTGCAGAAGTATTAGAAACCACGTTAGTCAGCACTGATGATCTTTGCTAGATGTACTGCACGGTAGATATTTCGCTGGTTGTCTGTGCAGGGCCGCTGTCTGAGGGGCTTGTGACACCATTTCTATAGTCAAGACGGAAAGGCATTTGGTTGTGCAGTCGCTGTAGACAGACACGCATCAGGCAGCTCACCATCAGTCACGAGTTTGCAGCACACGAACGTATCCGATAAACTTACACGTAAGGTTACTGTAGACATCTTTGGTACCGGTAGAAGTACAGTACATGTAAGATAACTTACATGTATCGTTCGTTGGAAGTGAAGTTCACATGTCAACAACAAATGGTGAGTCTATTAGGTTACTGTAGCCATGGGCCCCATCTGCAAAGCGATACTGCTGGTATTGTAGAATCTAAATATCCTTGAGCTTGATGACGGACACTTCGACATACCGGTAGTGCAGAGGTTGGTTGCAACCGGATGATAGAGGACTGCTGGTATGGCCGTTATACAACTTACTTCCTGTACTAAGTAGTATAATCTAGTACAAGGTCTCAACGAAACATCGACGAAGTAAATACTAACGTACGGCAGCCTAGCAAACCTTGTGTTACCGGTAGTCTCCATTGGAGGCTCTCCGGACAGTTGGAACTCGGATAGAGGTACCGTAGTGGCCTCTACTCCCGGGGTGCGGCCGTCTGCAGCCGATTTACGTACCAGCGGCGTTCGGGCGAAATGCAAACCGCGCGACCTCCGTCCATGCCTTAGTAACTCGCTCGATCACTATCGCTTTCTTCCAAGTACGGGTCGAGCTTTGTAGGCGTCGCGATGCAAACTCTTCGACCTCTTGGACACGAACTTCATCAATTCGTCCGTGGATGAGATTCTGAGGCGGTCTTGCCTTAGTGTCTGCCCTGGGGTGATGCTGGCGTTTGTCAGATCTGTGAAGTCGATCTTGGCGAGAGTCAGTTGCTCCTCTATCAGCGTGGCAGGAGTTCATGAGTACACTGTTGCCGCTGGATGATGGACATTTCGCAGCTATGCGAACCTGCAGGCGCCCAAACGGTGTAGACGTACTGGGAGTAAAAGCGTCTTTTAGTGTAGCCTTGTCGGATTCAATAGCCAGCAAGACGTCCGAAGGATCTGTTAGCGGTGCTGTACTCACAGTGCTGTCGCTGTTGCTGCGTTGACGTCTGGTACTAAACGGACCGCTTAGAGCGCAGCTCGATGAGTTTTCTGTGGTTGTTCTGGAAGTTGGGCAGTCTTCGAGATGCTCAACATCATCTGGAAAAGGCTCAACAGCAATGTTGTCATTGTTGCTGCGAACGGAGCAGTCATCTATGAGGTCTCGAACGTCCCTGGGGAGGGAGTTGAAGACGGCACTGTCGATGAGGCTGCTGAGATCGCTGTCATCAGAATCACTGCTGCTCCAGTGGCTAAATTCACTGGAAAGCGAGCCATCCTGATCGATGTCGATGTTCTTTTCAGTTGCGCTCTTAGCAGTGCATGGCCAGAGCTGAGTAGCAAGTGGTGTCGATTCGGGTTTGTGCTTAGACTTGGACGCAATTGCTGTCGGATCGAGGATGACGAGTTCGTCTGAGCTTTCGTGGGACTGCCAATCCTCGCACTCATCGTCTTCCTGAGACGCTGAGCTCATACTCTGCAGCATGGGCATGTAGTCTACTGTGGTGCACAACTTAGACCCGAAGGTATCATTCTGCTCTAGTTCTGGCTCGGGCAGCGCATCAAAATTCGTCGCGAGCGCGCGCTTCATCTGGGTCAAACGGAGCGACATATAAGCCGTCTCGAGTGCCGACCACCACGCCTTGTATATCGCTGATGTCGCTGCTCGAACTGTCAAACAACGACGACGATCGCCGTAGATGACGGTGAACTGGTTGTTGGTATCAGAAGAGCAGACGTACGTCGGGATCCTGCCGCAGCGATCAAGGGAGATTTTCAATTCTCCACCGTGGATTTTTGGTCTGGAGATGGTTAGTTGTCCCAGTTGCTTCGGGTCCTGTGCGTTGCCTGTCGGGAATGAGAGAGTGACGGCGGCCTTATACCTGAGAGAAACAAGAAGTCAGGGCACAAAGTTAGTCAGGTCGAAGCGTAAGGCTCGAAAAGACAAAATACGCACCAGAAAAAGCCACACGAGCGGATTTTCATCATGCACCGAAGATCAGGTGAGGGGGTCATGGTCTACTTGCCGATGTGAGTGTTGTTGTTGTCACTTGTACGTTGATTTCCTTCTTTTGCCGTGCAAGTCGAAGAATGAGGCAACTGCCATTTTCCGTTGCCACAGTGAGGATTTCAGTTCAGTGCAAGTCCAGCAGTACAGTTGATTTCAAACGGTGGACACCGCAGGTCGTCGCGAAAGACTCACACACTACGAAGAAGTCGACAATGCACGCAGGGAACGATACTAAAGGCCAACAATGCTGAACACCGACTGATGGTGCATGGGTCGCTCTTGTCCTCCATGAGTCATGGAAGGCAGAGATCAGGCAATGTTATCTCTCCGTTTAATTTGAGAGAGACCTTGACAAGTTGACAGGTCATACCACCGAAAAACGGTTACTTGTAGACGAATAGAGACGGTCCACTTGACTCGCGTCCGTTCATGATCCAAACTGGTTTTACAGTTAAGCAGTCTTGTAAACCGAAGTAAAGGACAAGGTAGAGCAACTGCAGGTAACTAGAAGAAAATCCTGCCGCTTTCCCCGTCCCAGAAGCAGCCCAGCACTGACTTGACTCAACGATCCTGAATTGAAAGCCTTCACTTCACTGCCGAATCTTGCACCCTCTTATCGACGAGCAAACAGCATTTAAATGTGTAAATACTGAACCATCTATAACGTATGCAGCACGGGAGCCCAGCAACGTTAAACTGAGTGTCAAAGGCCTGACGGTCTCACTTTGCGTCATTTCTCAATTTGCTCCACAGCAAAACACAGAAACTCCATCTCTCAACAGACATTCAGTCATGAATTCTCCGCCTACTCTTCGCTGCGCCATGAAAATGCGCACTTGTGGTCTGTTCTGGTGAGGATTCATCCACGTCAATCCATTGAAAAGTAGGCGCCAACTAACCGTCTTATTCATCCGCAAGGCACAAGTCCGTGGTCTCACTCAAGTTCTTCTCCTGGCAAACATCAACTCAACCGTTGCTGAAAATCGCTCGACCCAAGGCCTTCGGTGGTAAAATGGAGATCCCACTCCACCACAACACGGTCAGACTTCTCCCCGCCTCGGGTAAGGAGACTCGTCACTATCAGCTTAAGATTCGCTACGGCACACGCTTCCAAACTGTAACACTACGTGCACCAACTAGCTCCATATACGAGGCCTGGTGGGCGGCATTGGAGACTGCACTTGTCTCTCCGAACTATGTGGCGCTCCCTGTCATTGATGCACGCGCAGGTCAGGTGACTATCGCGCCAGTCGTTCCGGCAAAACCCAATGCTTCACGTACCACCAAGTACGCGACGACATTAGACATTGTAGTCGAAGAAGACCTTGAAGATGAACCGGTTGGCATACCAATGCTGGAGGACGGGCCGTCGTCGCCGACAGAGCTTGATATCCTTGCGAGCTGGAGGACGTGGGGAAGTCTGGACTATTTCGCCACTCCACAGAGTATCACTGGCCCTCTATCAAGTGACAGCGACCCAGTTGACGATGTCAATACCAATGCCAAGAACGACAACGTCGACAGGGTTTCTGTCTATAGCGATATCAGCGAATTTTGGTCGAGACCATCGCAGTGGGAGGACGAAATACTGCAAAATAACCCCGCTCCAGCCGCAAATGTGCCCATATCACCACCTCCCCTGAAGCAAATTAGTCAGCATCCCCAAGACGACGACGATAAGTGGCTGGATGAGATTGCACTGTACACGTTCCGACAGAAAGTTGGCGCGAGTCGGGAGTCCGAACGTCGTCCTAGCAGGCGAATTGCAGAGAGATTGCACCCACTACTAAAGTACGCCTTGTTCTGACGTCGGTAAATACTTCACGCAGATCCAAAAAACGTAGCAAACTACCTCACACGAGAGATAAAACTTTAACGTACACTTCAGGACAATTCGTAACTCCGATGGCCATCACTTTCTTCACTTTCATTACCCCTTCAGTTTTGTTTGTCTTGTTGATAGTCGCACTTTCATTTCATGAACGAAACGTTTTACACATTCCTCCCCTTACGACAGGTACGTTGCAATACTTAAAGGGATCGCTGACGTGTCGCCGTATGCAGTGAGGTTGGCCATTCCCATTCCTTGCTCGGTGAGAAGCGTCTGTCCATCCGACGACAGCAAATACGTTACGAACTCTTCCGCTTCGGTCATGTGGGTCGCGTTGTTAAGAATCGCCACCGTGTAGATAGACGCCGATCCGTTGTAGACCGTTCCGGTCTCGGAGTTGGTGTACGACACGGTCGCGTACTCGTCGTTCAAGGCGGGGCTGCCCATGTTGATCTCTTCTGGTAGCGTAATGAAGTCGATATCACTCAAACTGCCCGCTTCAACGGCGTAGAAGAAGCCGACGTCTAGGTCTCCGGCCGACAGATACGTCTCAAGGTTCTCTTCCGAGAAAATCTGGTCCCGGTTGGTAGCGTTGCCCAGGATACCAGATATCAGACCGGTCGTGCTGTAGTATTCCTCAGCCAGTTCGAACATCATGACGGTGCGGTAGCCCTTAGGGTCGGCGTCTGGGTCCGTTCGTCCCAGTTTCATGTTGGGATTCTGCAGCAGCGCCTCGTACCAAAGCAGTGAGCCGTTCTTAACAGCTGCGAACACGTCCGAGTAGGGAGATTCCGGGTAATATCCGATTCCGATGGACGTCTGGCCGAAGGTGATGTACCACGAGATGAAATTGTCGTTAGCGTCGCCCATGAGCAGCTCCGAGTTGACGGTGGCGTCGGCACTGATTAAGACGTCGGCGTCACTGCCGTTGATGATGAGATTGGCCAGCTTAACGGATCCCTTGGCCACCAGTGACGTGGCGATTCCTGTGGCAGCAGTGAAGGCTGGAGCAACTTTGTCGTCCATGAGACCGACCAGCGAGCCAGCGTGGTAGATGGTCACATTGCCCGTAGTGGTCGAGGCAGAAGAGGAGGAAGAATCATCTGAAGAGGACGAGAAGACGCCACAAGCAGCCAATACGATCACTACAATGAGCACCACGAGAACCGCAGCCAGAGCCACGCGATACCTGACGATGGTGGCCTTGACGTTCCACACGGGGGTGCCTTTGTATGGCGTTTGACTGTCACTTTCGTCCTGGGGAGGAGGCGTCAGGGGCATTGAGACCGTCATTGGCCTGAACAGATAGACAAAGAGCTACAGTATCTGGTCGGCGCCTTTTTGATGAATGAATGAGGCTGTGTAGCAAAAGTGTACATGTACCCATGTGACCGAGGCAGCATCAGCAATGAATGCACAAGCGAGATGTAGTCGCTCACGACTGTTGATTGGCTAAGAAGGCGTATCCATCATTAAACAGTAGGATTTAGATCTAAAACATATCGGATTAGACTAAAACACTGCACGACGCACACAAAGTCAAATTTCACTTCAACATGTTGATTAGACAGTGTAGCTTTCAGACGGGATGTATTGATTAGCGTGCCGCTACGTATCTCCTTTACAAAGCATAATGTGTTGTTGTTGTTGTTGGGAAAAGATAAACTGAAGAATGGGGAAGTAACCTAGCTTATTACGCCCACTTACAGCTTCTTCTTGGAGTCCTCAACAGCAGGCTTCTTGGGGCCGAACACGTACGCACGGATGTAGAAGTTCATGAAGAGCCAGAAGAGCGACTGCACGTACACGAGGTACATGAGCGGCACCTTTGGAGGCATGCCGGGGCACTGACGGGAGTATGTGAGGTAGCCCTGCACGTTCATGGTGACGAACTGGATGAGCTGGATGCGCGTGAGGTACTTCTTCCACCAAATGTTGCGCGTGTGGGCGCTCACAAAGTAGTACGTGTACATGATGGTGTGCACGAAGCCGTTGAGTACGATGGTGGCGTACGAGTCACCGTCCTGAGCGGCGCGGAACGTCACGTAGTAGACGAAGAGGACGGTGAGGTGGTGGTACACGTGCAGGATGGAGAGCTGCTTCCACTTCTTGCCGAGGATGATGAAGACCGTGTCGCACAGGTCGAGCATCTTGGACAGGTAGAACAGGTACAGCACGTTGCCCATGACGGGGTTGTCGGCCTTGAAGGCGTTGCATGGGGCGGCGGTGTAGCCGTTGCGGTAAGCCTGGATAGCGGCCTCCACGCACATGTAGGAGCAGGCAATGACCTGGACGGGGTTGTAAACGAACTGGAAGGGGCTGGTCTTGATGGCGGGGATTCCCATCTTCATCAGAGCCTGTTGGAACACGCAGCATAAAGAAGCGTTAGAGAATGGGGACCACCAGAAAAAAAAGCTAGAGACGCACCGTGCCGAAGATCACGAAGACCAGGTAGCCGACGCAGATAGCGTACACGCTGGCGAAGTTAGCGAGCGGGTAGTCGGCCATGGGGTGGACCTTCCAGCCTCCTTCAGGGTCGACCCAGTCGAGCAGCTTCGCCTCCGTGGCGTTGGCCCATTCGTAGTAGCTCTGGAGCAGCTCGGCGGACATTGCGGCTTCGAACTTGGAGCGTGTAGATGGCGAAGAACGTGGCAAAAGCGCGAATGAGGAGGCCGCTTCAGCCTTCCATGGCCAGCAGCGTCGCTAGCCGCTCAGTAGGAATTGGGGGTGGAGCAGGGCCGTTTTGCGTGTCAATAGAGTTTCTACTCGAAGCACCATTTGCGGCGGTTCGGGGTACGGATCCATGTGCCACTGTGGATTTCCATAGTGAAACCAAGTAAATCGGTTTGCACGGGGGAAAGCGTCATAGCCGCTGATGAATTTCACTGCCGAGTTATGATGTCATGTGTCATCTCGGGGCCCAGCGCACCGCTGTCATCGGCTACTTGAAGCCTTCCGCCGGGCTGTTTGCGCCCTTCGATGACGCAGATTTGCACCGCGCAAGTGTTAAAGCAACCGGAGCCACTCAACGGCGCAGAGGATAGGCAAGAGGTGTTGAACGCCATCCATCGCTCGCGAATGAGGTACCAATGAGGAATAGCCTGGAGGTTACAGCAGCGTTAAACGGTTCTGGTGGTGGCGGTGCTGCATGGCGCTGCAACAAGTGCGTGGCAGGCACCTAATTTACCAATGCGATCGAGTATGGGCATGTGAATGAGGCGTACGAGACTCGTACAACAGTACGAGTACACTATATGAATGTCTTCACTGGAGTCGAGCGCAATGATCTATCACTGTTCAATGAACAGTGTTCATACGCAATCGCCTACAGGTTCTTCTTGGCCTTGGACGCCTTCCTCGGGGCCAGAACGTACGAGCGGACGTAGAAGTTGACGAACAACCAGAAGAGAGACTGCACGTAGACCAGGTAGATAAGCGGGATCTTGGGAGGCATACCAGGGCAGTTGCGCGAGTACATGAAGTAGCCCTGCACGTTCATGGTGACGAACTGGATGAGCTGAATCAGCGTCAGATAGCGCTTCCACCAGATATCGCGGGTGTGCGCACTAACGAAGTAGTACGTGTACATGATGGTGTGCACGAAGCCATTGAGCACAACCGACGCGTACGAGTCACCGTCCTGTGCCACGCGGAAGACGATGTAGTAAATGATCAGCACCGAGAGGTGGTGGTACACGTGTAGGAACGACAGCTGACGCCACTTCTTGCCCACAACAATGAAGAAAGTATCGCACAGGTCGAGCATCTTGGACAGATAGAACAGGTACAGCACGTTGCCCATGACGGGGTCGTCCGCCTTGAAGGCGTTGCACGGCGCTGGCGAGTAGCCGTTGCGGTAGGCTTGGATAGCCGTCTCCATGAACATGTAGGAGCAGGCAATGACCTGAATGGGGTTGTAGATGAACTGGATCGGACTCGTCTTGATCGCAGGGACGCCGAGCTTCATGAGTGCCTAGTACAGTCGAAACAGCAGCAAAAGCATACAACAGATTAGAGACGAGAACGTCAGAACAGACCGACGGAATGCAATAACTTACCGAGCCAAACACGACGAAAAACACGTAGCCAACGCAAATGGCAAAGACACTGGCAAAGCTGGCGAGAGGGTAGTTCGCCATGGGGTGGACCTTCCAGCCGCCTTCAGGGTCGACCCAATCCAGCACTTTGACCTCAGTTGCGTTCGCCCATTCGTAGTAGTTTCCTAGCAATTCCGACGCCATGTTTCCTCCTTCTTCTCTCTCCGGCAAAACCGCAAATGCTGAACACGCTTGGCCCTACATTTGGTGTGAACACGATTCACCAGCAACAAGCGCTTTCCGAGAGGACACTACAAAATCGGACGAAAAACTAGCACAAACACACAAAAAACGAAGGTATCAAACAAATAACTAACAAATCACACTAAGTGGTATACAATTAATAATAATAGGGAGTCTATTTAACCTTTGTTAATAGCTTCCTGGTAGAGTTTGAGCCTGTTGATTAGCCTGTGCTTAGTCTTCCGTAGCCATTTAGCTGGCGGTGGGGCTGGATCCAGTGGATCCTGATCCGGTGTCATATCGACGAAACATTCCAAAGTAAGTTGAAACTGTAACCCTGCAACTCTCGTTTCCGCCAAAAACCTGTCTCGTCGTGCAACGGCTTGAAGCTGGCGTAAGCATGTGCTCCACATATATTCGAGTTGCTGCCGCGCTCGCCACTTCTCGCCTTTGTGTACCACTTGATTTCGTAGCTGCCAGAGCAGTGTAAATCCGATACTGCATAATGCCCACCAGATCCGCTGTACCATTTCAGCATTCTCCGGTCGCCACTGTCCATACCGATTCACTATCCGCTGCTTCATTCTTGTTCCAATCTCCGGCGTCTCCCTCGCCGCAAAGTAGCTCTTGAATGCTTCCAGCCGCTGGTCTGAAACCTCAAAGCCCAGCCAGTGCTCCAGGCATCGTCTCCAAAATTGCTTTGCACGCTTGCAGTCCCACATTATGTGTGTTATCGTGACTTTGGAAACGTTGCAAGAAATGTCCATAGGACAACCCCGATGCATGTCTCCTGCAAAGTGCAAATTGAGCTGTTGTGTTGCCATTCGGAATACCACCCAGACTTGGTAGTCTGTCAACGTGTCTCGGTGCGCCCACAGTTGTCGAGGCTCTTGTGTCTGTTGCCCCCTTATCCATTCATCCGCTGCACCTCTTGATGTCCACTTTGTAATTACCTTATCGAGTGCGGGACCCGCCTCCTT
This sequence comes from Phytophthora capsici, assembly GCA_030324255.1. Taxonomy (NCBI): domain Eukaryota; phylum Oomycota; class Peronosporomycetes; order Peronosporales; family Peronosporaceae; genus Phytophthora; species Phytophthora capsici. The sequence goes on from CM059347.1 coordinate 681,914, forward strand.
CCGCAGTCTTGATCTCGGTTGTCGCTTGAGTTCTTTGAGAATATTCTTGTTTTTGGTTTTGTCAGCTACGTCCCACGGAAATCCGTGGAGTAAAGGGTTGGCTTGGAACACCACTTTCCTTCCGTGTTTGCGAAGTCGTTTAGCGTCCTTGGTCGCGTTGTGGTGCGAAACTACCTCCCAGTCCAATCCATTCGCTCCTTGCCCTAGTAGGATCTGCTTGCTACCGTCTCTTGTTGACCCAATTGTGAAGGTGCGTGGCCCTTGCACTAGTTTCCACTTGTATGAGGCCTTGAGTTTTGGCGGCTTGCGCAGCGTTAATGGAGGTGGACTTCCTAATTTCTGACCTGGGCACAGCCTCGGCGAGCTGAGCAGGATCGCCAGTAGCCACCTCTCCAGTTTTGCGATGGTATGCCCTTCTTGAAACCCAGGTGCGGTTGGAACTTGGGCCGAGTATGTCTTCGGCGCGGTGCAGTGAATCTCCAATCTCTCTAATGAGGTCACTTCTATGCGGTCGTACTTGCTTCGTAGTAGCGTTGCTGCTGTGCTGTCCGGAATCCAAGGGTTCTCCGCCCATGTGAATGTCCCCCAGAATGCCTGAAGTACTGGGGGTATCTCTTCCAGCGGTTGATATGTTGGTAGATCCACCGTGATCCGAATCGTTTCTCTCGACCGGGGCTTGTACGTCGCACTTCGTTTCCCTTGACCCAGTTGAGCTGCTAACCTTGGCAAGTGTTTGCGTACTTCTGCTGCTCGGTGGCTTTGTTCCTCCTTATGCGGAGCTAATAACGGTCCCATATCCTGTTGTAGCTGTTTCCTGCGATTGGTCCATAACGCTGGGCACGACTGCTTTGTCCCGGAACGAGGGGTTATTGCAGGTTCGTTCCCGTAAATTCCCATCCACGCTTTCCAGGCTGCTTTGTATATATCGTCAGTACTGATAAGCCATAACATTGCCACTTTCACACGTTGGGCTTGAATCGCTACGGGTATGGAGATGAGGCCCAACCCTCCTGCTTCTCTTGGCGTGAAAATGAGTCCGGGTGTGAGCTTATGGCGACTGGGTTCATCCTTCAGCTGCTTGTTCCACAGGAATTGCTTCTGCATGTTGACAAGTTGAGTAAGCACTGTCGCCGTAGGCGGAAAAACCTTTGCTGTGAATAGAATCGCCGGTAAAAATATCGCATTGATCAGGTCCACTCGGTCCCTGACTGTTGTGGCCACATTCTCTGCTGTCGACAGGCGGCGTTGAAGAGATCGTATCCTTTTTGCCCAGTTGACCTTGGTCAAATCCGAGAAACCCACGTCGTGTCCAAGATAGCGGACCGTTGCCCCTGGTTGTAGTACTGGGATGCCATGCCACGTCTCTCTGGATACGGCCTTGTTGAGAAAGATGTAGGAGCTTTTCAGTGGTTGGATGTGCAGTCCTGAGATCTCCCCAAACTGCTTAACGATTGCTAGGACTCGCGGGAGCTGGCCACTTTTCTTCAGGAAGACTGTTGAGTCATCGACAAAAGCCGAGAATTTGTGTTCTTGACATTCTTGCCCGTGTATGTCTTGCCCTTGAATGCAGCAATCTTGCTGTATCGCGAGTGCTAACACCTCCGCTGCTAGTATAAATAGCAATGGTGCTAACGGACAACCTTGTCTAATTCCGGAGTTCACTGCCATTGGTGATGAGAGCTCCCCATTCACCAAAAACTGCGCCGTTGTCCCCTTATGGAGGCGCTCCATCAGATCGACAAATTCTGGCGCAAACCCGAATTGGCGCAATACTTCCAGTAGGTAGATTCTATCCACCGTATCGTACGCTTTGGCGAAGTCTAGAAGGAGAATTCCCGCACTATCGACATCCTTAGTTTTCTCCTCATCGATAGCCGTTTCAAGTTGCGCCATCATCATAATAACTGATCGGTCCATTTGCCGGCCGTGAACAAACCCTTGCTGTGTGTTCCCAATTAGCCTTCCAAGGAACTTTTGCAGCCGTGTCGCCAGAATTTTTGCAAACAACTTGTAACTGGTCTGCAATAGCGAGATTGGTCGATAGTCCAGCGCATTCTGGGAGTCCCCTTTCTTCCGGAGCGGAACTACGACAGCTTTGAGAAAAGATTCTGGTGGGGGTTGCCCACTAAGAAGCTCGTTACACACCTCGACCAGTTTTGGCACCATTGCACCAGCGAGATCCTTGTAGAAGTCGTTGTTGAGACCATCCTCTCCTCCTGCCTTGTGGCGTTGCAGCAGCGCTATGGCCGCTAGAAGATCGTCTTCGTCGATTGGTGCCAAAAGTCGTTTGTTGTCGTGTTGATTCACCTTCCTTTCTGGGGGTATGTATACAAATTTGGAGACCGCCTCTGTCATTTGCTCTGGATGCAGTTTGCTATGTCGTTTTCCCATGATTGACGACCACACCGAAGCGAAGCGTTCTGGAATCGACAGTGCTGGCTTGAATCGTTGGCCAGGCGGTGCTTGAATTTGAGTGACCGTCTGGTCTCGTTCCCAGATTGCCGTCTTGCGGAACAGCCATCGCGTATCCGTCGGTGTTCGCTTCAGTCTGTTCCCTAGGCGGCTTGCATTTTGTTCTCGAATCTCCGCGACTAGTCCCTGGAGCAACTGACTTCTGCTTGTAAGATTCTCCCTTAAACTTTGCTGAAGCTTTGAAGCCTTCCGCTTCCTTTTCCTTTTCTCTCGGCTTGTCCAGCGTTTTATGGAGTCCCGACATTGCTTTATCCATGCGTCCCAACTGAGATGCCCTGGTCCGTGTGTAGGACCTTTGCCGTTCAGTTCCTTGAGCATCGTTTCTAAAAGTTGCGCGGTATGAGCGCCTTTGATCGGATATATAACACGTCTCGCTGCCCGACGCTGAGAGCTTGCTGATGGGTCCCGTAAATGGAGCGTGACTTCGTCATGATCGGATGGTACTGGCGGGAGCTGAACTTGCAACCATTGAAGCCACTTGGTTTTCACTGTTGGTATGTAAAACCTGTCGATCCGGCTGGCGACGTCGTTCTTCCAGTAGGTAAAGTGTTCATGTGGGGCCAGCTCTAATTCCTCTAGTGCTGTTCCTACCTGCACCCGCGCATCCACTAGTTGTAATTGTAATACTAGCTGCGAAAGCGCCTCACTCTCCGTTCTCTCTGGTCTGATACCGCCCAGTCGGTCTAGTAGTGGAGTTTCCACACAGTTGAAGTCTCCTGCTAGTACTGGTTCTGATGTCTGTTGAAGGTCCCACTTGTGAAGACCCGTGAAAAAGTTCTCCCTGCTGATTTTGTCAGACGCCGGAGCATAGACATTGAGAATATTCATATCTTGGAACTTGACTCCAATTGATCTTTTCGTCCATAAGTGGTGGTTCCATGGTTGGACGTCTCCTCCAAAGTCAGGGTATATGAGAATCCCCACTCCTCCCGTCTTTGATGAGTCGACACTCCAGTATGAAAGCGGCGATTCCAGCACAGGTTTCCCCCACATCCAATTCCACCGCTGTGCTAACTCGTCCCTCTCCTCCTCCGTACTGACGTGAGTCTCTTGGAGCAGGATCATGGCCGGTCGACTGGCTTGGGGGATATTCCGCCACGCCGATAACCATTCCCATCTGGTCGCTGCCGCAAACCCACGTACATTTTGGCTGACTATTCGTAAATCCCCTCTTTGGAAGGCCGGCTTAAGGTCGCTCTCTGCCTCCGTGTGGTAGTCCGCCATGGCCAACAGCATGCTTTCTCCGTACGCGTCTTTGAGCAGGCCATTTCCTGGCCTTGTTGTCAATCTCACGGTGCCCTTAGTATTGACGGCTTAGAGAGCCTTCTTGCTGGATAGCATGAAGGTCTTCTCCTTCTCCAACCGCTTGATCCATATACCGTCCGACCGATTCCCAGGTGAAGGAGTGGTCTGCTGCAAGAAAGCTGGCTTTGTATGTTGCCGTTGTGCGAAGAGCGTGGAGATGCCGGCCGAGCCTAACAACAGGAAAATCGTCCGGGCTACTGTCTACGCCGAGTATGGCCGCAATCCTTTCTGCATATACAAAAGCACAGAGAAGATGATTGGCTAGCCGGTGTACCCGAATTGGAGCGCACAGTCTCATGACCGCATCCTTGCCATACTCGGAGTCTCGTTCCGCTTGCCAGTCCTGTGAACTATTCATCAGCGCTCTTCGTAGATGTCCTTCTTTTGCGTTGTCTACTCGCCGCTGCCATTGTGCAAGCCGTCGGACCCTTACGGGATCAGAGGACTCCCGTGCTTGCCCTTCTTCTACTGCGGCTTGCCAGCAGTCTGCGCGCCATTGTGCTGTCAATTCCACTAGCACAGTCGAGGCCAACCGGCGTATGATCTCGTGTGGTCGGCTGAATCTGCGAATCATCTCTAATATCCGTGCTGGCTCCGACCGCGCTGCTAGTAACCAAATCTCGACTGATGAGTCTGCGTCCGGGAACGGGATTTGGGTGGTATTTGCCCACTCACTAGCGTATGCATTCCAGAACACGGGCCAACTGAGTAGCTCAATTCGCTTCGCTACACTTGTGCGGTCGTCGCTGTCCGTCTCCTCGAAAAAGGGGAGCAGCGTTTTCGTTGGGTCATTGACACTGCGTTTCTTTAGTGGTACGGCTGTATTATTGACATTCACGACATTGCCCCCTTCCTCCCGTCGGTCCTCTGGAGTGGCCGCATGCGCTCGCTTGGTCAATAATGCAGCTTTAGTTGGTCTTTGAGGGGTTCGGCGAGGCTGCTCCCGTCGTATTCCATGGTCGCTATCCGAGCTCTGACTGGATGTTGGCACATAGTCTGAATCCGACTGGGCTACTTGTGCTGGCGGTGATTCCCAGTGCCGTTTGCTGTTCTCTCCTGATTGCTTTTTCCTGAGCCTGTCTTGCCACTGTAAAACGACAGGCTGAGGAATACCGAAGTTTTTCATGAAGCTTTCTAGTTGCTTCGGATCCTCGAGATTCGCCTCTAGCAGCCGCTGCTGCTCATAAAGTGACAGTTGTGACACTGTCGATTCGAGGAAGGATAGCAATTCCGCAGTTCGATCCCCTCCCTCCTTTAAAATGAGTTGCACTTCCTGTTTGAGCGAGTGGTGAATGGTTGGTCCATCGAGTCTGTGTTCGAGGTCGCTTAAATTGCCGTCCCATTCGTCGGGGTTCCAAGGCGACTGGGAACCGTAGGATGCGTGAGTTGGACCATTCGGTTCGTCCTCCTCGGTTTTGGCATTGTCCTCATCTTCTACTGCCCTTCTGTTGTGCTTGTTGCTGCCACTTGGAGGCAGTGTGTCCTTCTTTTCTTGGGCAGCCGCATCACCTGCCATCCTGGTATCACGGTGAGTATGTTCCTCCTGATCCCTGTCGCCTTCATCCTGCTCTGGTTCTTCCATATGTACATCGTCGTCTTCCTTCCTGCCTCTTTCGTTTGACGGACTGTTGAAGACGTAAGCCTGATAATGGTCACAATGAAAGTGAAGCAGGAGCGGCAGCCTGTTAGCGTTATCTCCAGCTTTGTCGACGAGGTCCTTCACTCGCTTCACACATCCTGCAGCTGATAGCGGATACTCTCCACATGTAGCATAATCTTTCTGTTTACCATGTCTCGTTTCGGGTTCGTAATGCAGTGCACTCCAGTCAGTCGAATCTGGTACAGTACTGATGACAATGATATCTCTCTGCAGCATCATCCCGAATGCTGCTAGAGTGTCGTTGCTTCCCCAGAACGCCGCTGGTAAGAAATCAGAAATGCCCGACGGACTTGTGCTGTAGTCGTGTAGGTACTTGCGGAACTCTTCTTCTGAGACCGGAGCTGCCATTTTTTCATATCCTCTTCCCAACGTTAGTAGTGTGGCTTTCCGTTGTTGGTGCGTGTATTTCAACGCAAAGTCAATCTTAGCTCTTGCTGCGCAGCCCCGTTTTAAGGCTGCTGCCGCCAGCGCAAGCCGTTCTGGCTGATCCTGGAGATCGCTGTTTGCTAGTGCTTGTGCAACAGCATAAACTTGACAGTTTCCTGTTGCTGGCGTTGAAACTTCGTGGACATCCATCTCCTGTAGTCCATCCGCCAACACCACCTTGACATTCTCCCCGTCTTCAGCCACCTGTAAGTGGTATACAATTGGACATACGCACAAACGTATCACACAAGATCTGACCCACAAGCGTACTTAATTGAAATTTTAGGGTACGGTACAATCTACGCCGCGTAGAAGAGTCCCGTGTCTGTCTGTCTGTCTGTCCGTCCTGTGTCTGTTCAGCGGTTAAGCGCATAAACCTACGGAGTTGCCTTGGCTTCACCCTACTTTTACATGCAGTTGCCACCTATCATATAGCATTACCCTATCATTGATTCATAAATGGTTACTCAAAACGGTGATCGCTGAACGTGATTTCATTGGTTAATAAGACTTTTAAATTGATTGGCTAAAAAAGAGTATTATATTGATTTATGTGGCATACATTCAAAATACATTTTTGCGCCCTTTTTGAAAGCGGCGGTGGCAACACGGACAAGGTACGCTGCGTGTATGCATGTTAGTTAGCTGCAAGGAACACCACGGCTACGCACAGATAGTCCGAGGATCCTGGCAGGGTGTGTGAAAACGCCCGGCGTAGCTTGGAAACGTATTAGCCCGACGCAATGTGGAAAGGAGGGAAGAGGGGGAGGGAAAGAGCGTCGGGGCGTGCTGTGCTAAGGGGTTTCGACCCACCGCCCACTCTGCGCGAGAGCACAATAGCACCCGCCTATTGGCCACAATCCAAGCTGCGGCCAGCCAGTTGAGCCGTGCCACAACCAATCAGGGTCGGTTAAACCTGGGCGGGGCAAGGATATCGCACCAAGAACAGAGTACTACTCGGGCGCTCTAACCCTGACTTACCGACTGCACATTTTGCAACGAATACCGCACCAGACTGTAAAGTCTGTTGATTGTGGGAAAGTGATCGGTGTTAATTTCGATGGGAGCTGGCATCACCCGAGTAGTCGAAGACCCAAAACACACAACTACTGCTTCATACAGTGTACTTGGACGTTAAGTCTAACGCGTCACGTTACTCTGTTTCGTGTTCGCAGGTATGGTTCGTGTCAGACGAATAAGAACCCGCGAGGAGATTGAAGCGGACATCAGCGAAAACGAACGGGTGAATGGTGTCCCCGAAGGACCAGAAGACCACGCAAGTAAGAAGCGTCGGCTGAGCCGACTTTCGAGTCGAAAGTGCAAGCTCAACAAAGAATTGAGAGCCCTACTTGCACGCGAAACTGAACAAGGTACAGTTGAGATAGACGGAGTTGTTTCCATGCCGCATCCCAACCTGAGCGACGCGGAACGACAGCGTTTACACCGTGAACGGGTGAATAACGTTTCGGTTGGCGATGATTCCACCGTGACTTCTGGAGTACCGACAGTACCTGTCGGCTTGGTGGCGGCTCCAACTATGAACACCTCCAGTGCTGCGGCAGTGAGGATGCGTGATGCAGAGAGAGCCCGGGCTCGACGAGCTAACATGAGCTCTTCCCAACGCGAACGCACTCGGAAGAGGGATGCCGAACGGCAGAGGCTACGCAGGGCCCAGAGAAAACCTGAAGAAGTGGCAGCTGATCGTGAAAGGAACCGAATTGCCCAGCAAATCCGAGCTGCACGTCAGGGGCAAGATGGTCTTGATATGGACCGTGAACGGCAGGCAATACGGCGTTCCCAACTTTCTCAGGAAGAACGAGACAGTGAGCGACAACATAATACAGAGGCCCGAGCCCTTCGTCGCTCTCAGCAGACCGAGGACGAACGCAAGGAGGAGCGTGACGCTGACCGAGAACTTCGTGCACATACAAGGGGGTTGCAGACAGACGAGGACCGGGCTCTACAATGCCAAACCGACCGAGAACGTCATGCGAATGCACGGGAGGCACAGACAGGTGATGAGCGGACGGTACAACGTCAGATTGACAGAGAACGTCACGCTGATGCAAGAGAGCAGCAGTCTGATGAGGGACGCGAGGCGGAACGTGAACGCGATCGAGTGCGCCACGAGATTAGAAGGGCGCTGCAAACGGAGGAAGAACGCGAAGAAGAGCGCGAGCGTGTTCGTGAACGTCGCCGAACTACCCGTCACCGCGACGCGCTTGCGAACCACGAAGACTTCCGCCCGTCAATGGTCACGGGTCCGGATATTGATGAAGAGACTAGGCGCCACAGGCTTCCTCCTACTACGGTGTGTGCCCACTGTAACGCGTGGAAGTGGCCTGGCGAAAGCAAGGTGGGCTGTTGTCTGGAGGGAAAGGTCAGACTTCCACCTCTGGCTCCAGCGCCGGCAAAACTTCTTCAGCTATACGGAGACCCTGAGTTTCGAAAGCACGTACGTGCGTACAACCAGGCATTTGCGTTTACGTCTATTGGTGCATCAAGTCCGTCGACTGGAAGATATCAGCAAGTTAACCAGGACAACAGCGTGGCTGGAGACCGTGGCGTGTACACCTACCGGATTCAAGGCGCTATGGGCCACTACCTGGGTTCATTGCTCCCATACATTGACCGTCGCACTGGGCAGAGGACACAGCCCAAGTTTGCGCAGATCTATATCGTTGATCCAGATATGCAGCGCCGCGCAGAGAGACGTAGGGGAATATTCGCTGATCTGGATCCCGTGGCTCTGTTAGACATCGAGCAGATGATGGAAAGGCACAACCCGTTCGCGCAGCAGTTCCTCACGTTTGGCGAGAGAGTGCGCCAAAATAACATGCAGCAACCGATCGACTTGGTGTTCCGCCTGAAAAACAACCCGTCCAGACCTGGGACGGAAAATCTGCCGACGGTTTCTGAAGTGGCGGCCACGATGATTGAAGACGGCAACCTCGCGCAGCCTCGCGACCTCTTGGTGTACACAAAAGACAGAAGCCTCATGCGTCTCTACGAGACGCGTGCTATCTACGATCCCCTTCAGTATCCGTTACTTCTTCCATATGGAGAACTGGGGTGGACATACACGGATACATACGAAGGCGATGTAGTGCGCAGGAACAAACGAGCTATGGCGCTACGTGAGCATGTGGCGTATCGGCTATTCCAGAAGGAGGACGACCAAGCAGTTCTTCATCAAGGAGGACGTCTCTTTCAGCAGTACTGCGTGGACCAGAGAGCCAAGTGCGAACAAGAAGAACTTCGCTGGATTGCAACTCATCAGAAGGAGATTCGCGCTTACCAATACAATGGTCTACGAAACGCGTATCTACATGAAGCTATGGAAGAGGCTAGGACCATCTTGGGCGATGGCGAAGGGCTCCTGGCGGAATATGATCGTGGCACTGGAGAGTTGGCTCACCCAGATCGAGCCAGAAACAAACACTTCCTCAATCAGGTTGGAAAGAAGGTCATCTTGCCGTCTTCACACTCCGGAAGCCCGCGCCAGATGTACCAATCGTACCAAGACTCCATGGCTATCGTTAGGGAATACGGCAAGTGTAACAGGGTTACACGTACAAGTGGTTACACCACTTGTAACTCTAACAGTTGCGCTAACTGTTAGAGGTTGGAAACGGACCTCAGGCCTTGGTGTGTGGAGCACACCAATGGATACATGGGCGGGCCATATCATTGGATGGCTCGCGTGCATTTACGCATGTTATTGGTAGAAAGTGACGTATTTCTACCAATCAGTGCTCTTAGGATAAATCAGAATTCTGTCAACCACACATTGACAGAACCTTTAGAAACAGATAGCAATCAGATTTAGGAGGTCCATAATTGGCTTGTGCCAAATTCAATACCGTATTCTTGATGTTAATTGTCCTCCCGTGTTAATTGTCACCTACACCAAGGAACCAATAGAATGCAAGCATTGTAAACATATGGGTTTTGATGTTAATTGTCACCCAATTTTGAACGGACGCCATTCGTTTTAGCGCGCACGAGTCAACCCTTCTGTTACAGGGCTCTAGTCCCGCAGTAGTAGTTTGAGTTCTACCATTGCTAATTTTTGTTTCCAAGCCCCAACCTAGCACCACTTACCGCCAGCTCCTTCAATGCCCGGACGAGTGTCTGTCAAAGGCAAGCCCAGAAAGCCGAAGCTGTTCAAAAACACGTCGGAGACATTCACATTTAAGGCTGCTGTTCTGGCGCACTACGACAAGGCTACACTATCTGCAGTTATTCAGACGTTCTGGCCTGGTATTGAGCTACGTAGTAAAACGTACAACACGAAGAAGCGTGTCATATTGCGCTGGAAAGAGAACCGCCTCCACATCAAAACGATGGCCGACAACACGCGGACAGCACACATGAAGCGCTTTCGCAACCATGGTGCTGCGAAGACACTTCCTGATGAGGCTGAGCTGGACATTTTGGAGTGGCTGTTAGCACTCCGCTCGCATGGAGTTCCTATTTCGGCCCAGATGCTTGCAATCGAGGCGCGTGAGGTTGCCAAGATGTACGACATTCCTCCCACTGCATTTGCTCACTCTTAGAGTGGATTTAAGAGGATATCGCTGCTATTTGACGAGCGCCAAGATACGCCGAGCAGACCACACAATGAAGGTATGGTAGACAATGATCTAGCCGAAACTTTAGTACAGCTCTCATGCGTGGATAAGTCTGTCGGGGAAGTGAGCTGGGACGATGATGTAGTTGATCGCTTCCTCATTGAAGATGTATAAGGTTTTTTTGCTGCACACGGGGTTTTTTCGCATAGAGGGGTAGGGGGCACAGTGGGGGTGACATTTAACATCAAGAATACGGTAACAGTTCTCATTTTACGGTATTTGCAGTATAAATATTGTTATATTTGATTTAATTATATTTACGGACGTAAGTATAATTAAATTAAGTCTAATTAATTGCACGCTTCCTCATACACGTAAGCGCACGTGTACGCCACCTAATAGGTCTTAGTAGACCCATTACACCTGGTAGCACTTTGTAGTCCGTCCCACGACCGACTGCTGTTCGTTCGTATGGAGTCATACGAACGCGGGGTAGAGAACTCCCCCATGGATGAGGGGTCCACGGGGACCCCACACCAGTCCGTGACGCGCACGGACTGCCCCCACCTCTCGGATCCAGAGTGGGAGGCGCTCCAACGACTCTCGCGAGTCATTGGAGAGGCAGCGGTAGCGGCGATGCTTCGCACGCTATCGCCGACAGAGCAACACGGTGTTGCTCTGGGGTACATTGTTAAGGAGCAACGAGATGTTGCTGCCTCGGTGGCTTCCCCGAAGCCACGCGTGGAGTCGTTGAAACTCCACGTGAGTACCTATGCGGGGAAGGAGGACGAGACCCTCCTTCGTTGGCTTGTCGAACTCGACACAGCCGTTGCGGCTCGACGTATCGTCGACCCGATGTCGAAGGTCGCGTTCGCCATGTCATGCTTGGGCGGACGCGCGAGGAGTTGGGCCTATGGGCGCCGACTCTCGGATCCTACGTGCTTCAGCACGTACGAGGGTTTTAAGGAGGAGCTCAAGCTCGCGTTTGAGCCTCCGAAGAACGAGTTCAGATCGAGGGCGGAGTTCCTCGATCTGCAGCAGGGCAAGGATGACGTACATTCCTATGCCCAGCGTGCTCGATACTTGGTATCGAACATAGTGGCCAACCCGGTCGACGAGGCGACCAAGGTCGTCACGTTCATGAAGGGACTGAGAGACGGTCCCGTCAAGACGTACCTCTTCCGAGAGTATCCGAATACTCTCGAGGAAGCTATCAGCCTTGCGATGCAAGAGGAGTTTAGCCGGCGTCAAGCTAAACTCCATGCGAACGCGCCGAAGCCGGCGCGTCCTGTACCGAAGGCGGGAGGTCCAGAGCCGATGGACCTCTCGAGTGCTACGACTGCTGGTCAACAGCAGCGTAAGGGCTTCAAGGTACGATGTTACAAGTGTAGTAACATCGGTCACTTTGCACGCGAATGCACAGCGAGTGTGCATCTTGCCGGTGTTAAAAAAACGACAAGCCAGTAACCGGTCCTACTGGTGATGCAGTCTCGCGTGTCGAACTTGGACACGCGCCGATGAGGACTGCTGCCCCCAGCGAGAAGGTTTCTCGCTGCAAGTTGCAAGATGACAAGCCAAATCTTGTCATCCTGAATGTTATGTCGAAGAGAGTTAACTCTCTTCGTGCCCTGGTGGACTCGGGCGCGTCGAACAACTTTGTTCGACAGGGAAGTCTTCGAAGTATGGACTTCGAAGAGGCCGACACGCCTCGCGGCGTGTTGGAGGTGCGGTTGGCAACAGGTGCCACCGTGAGGACCGAGAAGCGCGTGGTCCGTGTGCGCTTCTCGTACAAACGAAGGACGTTTGTGGAAGATCTTATCGTCTTGGATCTAGACGATAAGTTCGACTTGGTGTTAGGCATGCCGTGGCTTGCACGGCATGACCCGGTGATCAACTGGGAGAAGCGTACGGTCGTACGCTTCAATAGTATGAGCGCGACAGAGAGCGATGGCCCTGTCAGTGCTACGCATGCATCGGCCGATGCATGTGACTCCCCGGTTGAGGCAGCAGCGCCCGCCGCTGCCTCCGATCGCCGCCGGCGACGCTCGACGACTCAGACAGTCGTTGAGAGAAAGTGTGTGTCGGCTCAGACATCTGAGTCTGAGTCTGAGCCGAAGGGTCGTCTCAGAAATCAGGTGAATGTGAATCACCTGAGTGATGGTAACGTACCGGCATTACCGGTATTACCGGTATTACCGGTAGACTTGGAGGTACTTCAAGCCCCCAAGGGTCGCGTCGACGATTGCGCGTCAGCCTTGATGGCTGACGAAGCCAATAGAATTCCGGTTCAAGGAACCGACGGACAGACGTCAGGTGCGATGGCTGACGTGACAGACGCGCGGCTAGTTCAAGGAACTAGCGATCGTACATCGGCTCCGGGAGCCGATGATACAAACAAAGGGCCGCTAGCGCACAAGGCTAGCGAAGACACGTCGACTGCGATAGTCGACGATGTGGAGGCTCCATCAGCTCGCGGAGTTGATGGAGGCGTGGCAGCAGGAGCTGACCACGCGGCAGGAGGTGCTGGCGGTTGCAAACGTCCAGCACCCGAACAACCTGCGAGCTCACGTGCAGGAGGACTGCACGCGATGAGCGGCACTCAAGCGGTGCTTGATAGTGCGAGTCAGCGGAGCGAGTCCGCTGACGATTGCGAAGACGACCCGTCCAAGGCAGAGCCCCTTGGACGCGGAGCACCTGAAGCGCGGCTTCAGGGAAGACTTTCGCGGCGCAAGCCATTGAAGCTGCGCGAGTCTCAGCCGGAGACTGAGACTGGTGTTTCTGCGCGGCAGACACCGAGTGTCGAGACGCTGAACGTCTTGACACGTACTGGTACTGGATTGCAGTACCAGAGGATGCGGTTGGAGAATCCGCCGACGAGTGCGTCGGCGTTGACCGCGCTTCCAGTCATGAACTGGAAGGGCTTCGCGCGAGAGTTGTTCGATGGACGCATCGAACAAATTTGCATCCTCTCAGAGGTTGAGAGGGTGGACCGCGAGGCCGAGGAGCTGAAGCAGCTCGTCGTCGATGGGATCACTGAGGGCGATGACACCCTCAGTGCGAAGACTAAGAAGCAGCGCTTCGAGGAGCAGAGTTGGGACTCGTTGAAGTCGAGTCCCTACTATGAGGTGCTGCGGGAGTACAAGGATGTACTCCCGGACGAGATTCCTTCGGAGCTTCCGAAGGACAAGGGCGTACAGCACGAGATTGATCTCGTGCCGGGCACGAAATATTGCGTTACACGGCAGTGGCCACTGCCGCGTGAACAAGTACAAGCGATCGACGACTTCTTCGAGAGTCGTCGTCTTGCAGGTCAAGTGCGGGAATCAAAGTCCCCGCACAGTGCCCCAACGTTCTGTGTCAAGAAGGCACAGGGCGGCTGGCGCATCGTTCATGCGTACAACAAGTTGAACGATGCGACGATACCGGCGCAGACGCCGATACCGCGAAAAGATGTTATCATCGATTCGATGGCCTTGAGCACTATCTTCAGTGCTCTAGATCTGCGTGATGGATTCTATCAAATCCTCATGCGTGAGAGGGACATCCCTCTCACAGCGGTAAGCACTCCCAGCGGTATGCTGTGGGAGTGGCTCGTCATGCCGCAGGGACTTAAGAATGCCCCTGCGACGTTCAATAGATGTGTGACTCATCTATTGCGCTCGGTGCGCGACTTCGCACCGAGTTATTTCGACGACGTGTTCGTCCACAGCCGGGCTGTGAACGGGAAGACGGACATTGAGATGCACAAGGTGCATCTCCGGAAGCTGCTAGAGCTTATGAGGAAGCATAAGCTCTATGCGAACCTGAAGAAGTGTATCTTCGGGGCGAACGAGATACCCGTGCTGGGGTGTCTCGTCGGGAAGGACGGCGTGCGCCCTGACCCAGAGAAGGTCAGAGTGATCAATGAATGGCCCACGCCATCCAATGTGAAGGAACTGAGGCAGTTCCTTGGGCTTGCCACGTACTTGTGCAAGTACGTGGAGAACTACGCGGGCAAGATTCGCCCGCTGTCACAGCTTCTTAAGAAGGAAGCTGAGTGGATTTGGACGACCGAATGCCAGGGGGCGTTCGATGCAGTCAAGCAGGGCTTGACTGAGGCTCCGATCTTGGCCGTCGCCGACCAAGATCGTCCATTCCACGTAGTGTGTGATGCATCCGATTTCGCGATCGGATGTGCATTGATGCAACACGATCACGAGGGCCGTGATCGTGTGGTCTACTACCAGTCGCGTCAGCTGAAACCAGCTGAGCGTAACTACCCTGTACATGACAAGGAGCTCCTTGCCATGAAGTATGCACTCGCAAAGTTCCGAGTGTATTTACTTGGGAGTAGACCGTTCGTGGTCTACACCGACCACGCATCACTGCGTACGGCGATTAAGTCGCCGCACATCTCGCAACGTATGGCGAGATGGTTGTCCTTCTTCGCGGAGTACAACTTCCGGGTGGAGTACAAACCCGGAAGACTCAACGTAGTGGCCGACGCGTTATCGCGTCGACCTGATTATGCGGAGACGGTCGACGTCAACAGTGTTGGCGTCGTGAGGACAAGTGTGCCGTCGTCAACGTTGATTGACGACGTGAAGGACGCGTATGCAAGGGATGCAGACGCGAAGGAGCTGCTGGAGTTCCTCGCAGCACCTTCCGACGAGGCACGTCGGAAGCTAACTCCTCACCTTCGAGCTCGTGTACACCGCTATCGTGTACACGAAGGGCTACTGCTATACAGTGCAGTAGACGACAATGCGGATCGCATTGTCGTTCCGAATGATCATGATCTGCGGCTGCGGATCATGTTCGAGTACCACGATGCCCCTACGGCAGGGCATCCGGGTCGTGAGAAGACATACACTCTTCTCACGCGTGACTTCTACTGGCACCACCAGTATAAGTGGGTACGCAAGTACGTTCGTGCTTGCGAGGTTTGCCAGCGCGTGAAGCCTGCGCCGTTTACGCAGGCTCCTCTTCAATCACTTCCGACTCCGTCGGAGTGTTGGCAGTCCATGTCCATGGACTTTGTCTTCGGTCTTCCGCCCGACAACAAGCGGAGGACAGGCATCGTTGTCTTCGTGGACCGATTCAGCAAGATGGTCCATCTTGCTGCCGTCCCGGCTACTGTTACAGCCGCGCAGACTGCGCGACTGTTTGTTGACATGGTGTTCAAACACCATGGCATGCCGCTCGACATTGTGTCGGACCGTGATCCACGCTTCACAGCGCGGTTCTGGCAAGAAGTGTTTACACTTCTTGGTTCACAGTTATCAATGTCGACTGCGGATCATCCGCAGACGGACGGCCAGACTGAACGCGTCAACCGAGTACTGGTTGACGCGCTGAAGAGCTACGCACACTCGTTCCCGCATTGGAGCGAGTGTTTACCGATGGCAGAGTTTGCCATCAACAACTCGGTGCATGCCTCGACAGGGCATACACCGTTCTACGTGAATGCCATGCGACATCCACGTTTGCCGAGCATGCTCGGCGGGGTAGCTTCCTCCTTAAGTGGGGGAGGATCTACGGTTGCGTCTGAACAACCGCAGAGGACAGCTGATGACGTACTATCAGCTGCGGTGACGCGAGCTGCGTCTCGTTCGAGCAGGAACGAGCGCGAGATGTCTGTGCCGGGCACAGACATAAGGGACGATAGCGAGCAGGCAGGGCCTGCTGCGGACGAAGGCGACGAGCTGAAAGAGTTCAGCTCGAATGCGCTAGACTTTGTCCAGCGAAGACAAGCCGTCATACGGTTTGTACAGGATGCTATCGCAGCTTCTGCCGATCGACAGAAGCTGAATGCGGACAATGTTGGCAGGGGCAACATGAATGAATTTGAGAAAGGTTCATTGGTTTTGTTAGCTACACAAAACTTGCCTAAACATGCAGTGTCTGATTTTGGAGCAAGCAAGCTTGCTCCAAGGTTCATCGGGCCGTTCAAAGTACTTGAACGGCACGGCAACGCGTACCGGCTGGACATACCGTCCAGCATGAGACTCCATCCGACGTTCTACGTCGGGCGGTTGAAGCCGTACGTGCAGCACGAGTCATCTACGGGTGATGACTCGCCTGAGAGGCCTGGAAGGCCTTCTCGAGATCGCTCACGCGAGCGACCAGAGCGTTCAATCTCGTCCCGAGACCGGACGAGATGTTCGAAGCAGTCTGCGCAGCCTGCGCAGCATCAGCACGGAGGACTCGAACCTCCTGCTTCAGAGCAGCCATCTCGGCGCTCTGAGACTGCTCGAGCGCCGCAACACGATCGTGCAGGGCACGATCGCCATGGTCATAGCGTTGACCATACGGAGGGAGTGTTTCCGCCCCCTCCGCCACCGTTGCGAGACGCGACTGGGTCGATCCGCTGGATAGTTGAGCGGATCGTGGCTCATAAGAGAACGAACTCTCAAGAGGTTCGTTTTCGTATTCGTTGGAGAGGATTTCCTCCCCATCGAGACACATGGGAGCCACGGAACGTCCTGATGGAGGACGTTCCGGAAATGGTGAGGGCGTACGAAGCCCACCATAACCTGCAGGCCTAAGGCTTGCACGAGGAGTGCTGCGGTCACCCACAGCACTCGGAGCTTCACGTGACTCGAGACGAGCACGGAGCTCCTTGATGTGATCGGGTACACGGGTCGTCGTGTACCCCAGTAGATCACGTTCGGAGATACGTGTTGCCAGAGGTGGGCAACACGGACAGGGTGTGCCGAAGGGAACGGCACACAGGATCCCCGCTTCCATGCTTGCTTCATGGAGGCGTTCACACTTACCGCGCACGGTGTAAGTGTAGTAGCGATCGCGAGCATGCTTGATACGCTCGCGATAGGCTTTCGGGTCTTTGTTGAAGTTTTCAACAAAGGCGTTCCACGACTGACAGAGTGCCTGCCACTCTGGCACTTTGCTCTTGCGCGAAGTCTTCTTCGCGCTGAAGTATCGGAGCTCATGGAAGAGCCCGATGTAGTAGTCGCGTCTTTGAGTCGGGGACTCAAAGACAATGCCAACAGCGACTTCGTCGTCGGTGATACTGTTGTCGTGGTACAACAGTATCGGGTTCGGTGGTGAACTAGCACCGAACCGGTCATGGATCTCTGCCTCAGTAGGCATCCATGCGGCGCGCACTGGTGGTGGATCAGTGCGCGGAGAGATGAGCGCCCTCGACATGGGGGACGCTAAGTCATCATTGCGCGGACGCTTCGAGCTGGAAGCGTCCGAGGCCTCTTCGCGGGGGCGTCGAGACCCCTTGGGTGGGTCGAGCGTGTCTTCGGACGAAGACACGTGGGCGGGAGCCTCTTCATGAAGCTCCCCATCTTCAGAATCCTCGTAGTCGAGAGGATACTCGTCGGAGTCGGTAGCGAAGTCGGACTTCTTCGCTGCATGCTTCTCCTTGAGGAGAGCATGGTACTCGGAGACAGAGAGTTTACTCTCTGTCGAACGACTGGAAGCAGCAGTGCTAGTGGGCACTGCCGCTGTTGTGCTTGCTGCAGAGGCAGCAGGCGAGGCTTGCGCGTCCGCGGCTGCGGACGTGGACTTGAGCGTTGGCGAGTTCATTCGGAAATGAATTCGTGTGTTCTTCCTCGAACTTGACGGCCTTGTCAAGTTATGCCGGTTAACGTATCCGGATGGGTACGTTAAGTCTTAAGGGGGGGATGGTGTAACAGGGTTACACGTACAAGTGGTTACACCACTTGTAACTCTAACAGTTGCGCTAACTGTTAGAGGTTGGAAACGGACCTCAGGCCTTGGTGTGTGGAGCACACCAATGGATACATGGGCGGGCCATATCATTGGATGGCTCGCGTGCATTTACGCATGTTATTGGTAGAAAGTGACGTATTTCTACCAATCAGTGCTCTTAGGATAAATCAGAATTCTGTCAACCACACATTGACAGAACCTTTAGAAACAGATAGCAATCAGATTTAGGAGGTCCATAATTGGCTTGTGCCAAATTCAATAACAGTTCTCATTTTACGGTATTTGCAGTATAAATATTGTTATATTTGATTTAATTATATTTACGGACGTAAGTATAATTAAATTAAGTCTAATTAATTGCACGCTTCCTCATACACGTAAGCGCACGTGTACGCCACCTAATAGGTCTTAGTAGACCCATTACAGCAAGCCTGACATCTTCGATACGATGACTTGCAATCCTACGTGGGAAGAGATCAAGGAGAAGATTACCGATCCAAACCAGAGTGCCCAAGATCGCCCAGACATTGTCGCGAGGGTATGGCAGCAGAAGCTGGCGGCTCATTTAAAAGACTTGGACGAGGGTGTACTTGGAAAGGTAGCCGCACGGATTTACGTTGTGGAGTTTCAGAAACGTGGCCTTCCGCATGCTCACATCTTAGTCATATTGGCTGACGAGGACAAACCCCGCACGAGACAGATTATTGACAAAATTGTGTCGGCGGAAATACCGGATCCTGAGACTAACCCGGGTCTTTTTGAAACTGTCATGACGTCCATGATGCATGGGCCCTGTGGCGCAGCAAACCCATCATGTGTATGTATGAAGGACGGCAAGTGTACAAAGGGTTACCCGAAACCGTTGGCGGAAACGACGCGAGCCAATGATGACGGATTTCCGCAGTACAGACGCCGACGTCGACCGGAAGGAGTGCTTATCTTCAAAGGGAAAGAGTACGACAACGCAACGGTGAATCAATGGGTGGTACCGTACAATCCCTACTTTTCACAGAAGTACAATTGCCACATCAACATTGAAATATGCACGGCGCTCTCGGTGGTGAAGTACCTGTACAAGTACGTCTACAAGGGATCCGACAGGGCAGTGATTACAGTGGAGGCGGTGTCAGGCGAGGCTACTGTTAACAGACGGGAGCCCAACGAGATCATTCGATACTTAACCGCGCGGTACATCTCTCCGGTTGAGGCTTGCATGCGTCTCCTCGGGCACGTCGTTCAGGGAAAGACCCACGCGGTCTTTCTGCTAACGGTCCACCTCGAAGGCGAGCAGATGGTGATTTTCCGCGAGACTGACGACCCCGAGCGAGTCATCGACCGTAATGAGCGCACTAAGCTTACCGCCTTCTTCGACATATGCGCGAGTGAAGCCCCCGAGGACCAGGTAGCCAAGACAATTGTGTACCAGGATATCCCAAAGTACTTCCGCTGGGACAAACACAAGATATGGGCCCGTCGCAAAAAGTACCAAGCAGCGCTAGGACGCATGGTGCACGTGTCTCCAAGAGACGAAGAGAGATTCTACTTGCGCGTGTTGCTATGTCACCGCAAAGGGCCTACTTCATTTGTGGGCCTTCGAACTGTGGAAGGCGTCGTCTGTGGGTCGTACAAGGAAGCGGCAGTACGTCTGGGATATCTCGAGAACGACGAAGAGTGGGCAGCCTGTATGGAGGAAGCCGCGACATTTCAGATGGCTTATCAGTTGCGTCAGCTTTTTGCTACGCTTTTGGTATACTCTCAGGTTGCGCAGGTGCGTCAGCTATGGGATGATTTCTACGAAGCTCTGTCCGAGGACTTCAACCGCCGATTCCGCGCCATGGAAGGCCAGGCGAAGGACAACTTGGTGATGTTTAACACACTCAAAAGTCTCAACGAGTTGCTTCAAGTAAGCGGAAAAGCGGTAGCCGAGTTTGATCTGCCGCAACTTGACCAGTTCCCGGATCTACTTCTTCGGGAAGCACTACAGGCCGATAACAGTCTCATTGAACGCGAGAGCGTGGCGTATGACTATCACATGCTCCAGGACATTGTGGAGCATGAAGACGAACTCAATGGTGGCCAACAAGCTATTTTTGCGAAAGTCATGGCAGCCGTCGATGGATCTTCGGACGGCAACAAGTTGTTATTTGTGGACGGACCTGGAGGTACTGGGAAATCAACCTTGCTCAAACATATCCTCGCTAAAGTCCGCCTATCTGGGAAAATTGCCATTGCAGTAGCGTCAAGCGGAATTGCTGCACTTCTGTTGATGGGAGGCCGGACTGCGCATTCTACCTTCCGAATCCCGCTGAAGTTAAACGCGGAGTCAACGTGTTCAATCAACAAGCGCTCCCCACTGAAGGAGCTTATCAAGATAGCGAGCTTGATCATCTGGGACGAAGCGCCAATGACCCATCGCCACGCATTCGAAGCTGTGGACCGTTCGTTACGTGACATTCTGGATAACGACGAACCTTTCGGAGGGAAAGTAATGGTGCTTTCGGGTGATTTCAGGCAGATTCTTCCGGTGGTAGTGCAGGGAACACCTGCGGACACCATCAATGCGTGTCTTAAGGCTTCGGAACTGTGGAACAAGTTCGAACAAGTTCATCTCACTGAGAATATGCGAGTGAGGTCTGCTGCCAACGAAACCACCGCAGAGGAACTTACGGCCTTCTCCGACTTTCTTCTTCAGGTGGGTGAAGGGAGACACGAAGTCAATCCGGAGTTGGGGGCAGACTTCATGAAGATTCCGAACGACATGTTGATTGAGAACGAGCCAGATGAGGAACCGGAAGAAGACGAAGAGATTCGGCCTGGCGCCACTCCCAGGGGCTTACGGCGTATCATTGAAGAGATGTACGCAGACATCAACAACCCAGAGGTCGCCACGGACGAGTACTTTGCCAGCCGCACGATTTTGACGACGACGAACATGATGGTCCATCGCATCAACGAGGCTGTCTCGCAGAAGCTGGAAGGAGAGGCCCAAGAGTACCTGTCCAATGATTCTGTGGATAACGACGGTGACGCGGACTACTTCGAGCCAGAGCTCCTGCATTCAGTGAACATGAACGGTATCCCACCACACAAGTTAACTCTGAAGAAGGGTGCGCCGATCATGATGATGCGGAACTTGAACCCCAACCTAGGACTGTGCAACGGAACGCGCCTTCGTGTTGTTGAGCTGAAGCCACATGTGATCCACGCGACTATCATGACAGGTGAGCGCCATGGCCAGGATGTTTTCATCCCGCGGATTGTGTTCCTCAGTGACGGAGACACTCGAGAGTTCCCTTTCCGTCTACGCCGTAAGCAGTTTCCAGTACAGCCAGCATTTGCCATGACTATCAACAAGGCCCAAGGACAAACGGTGCAGAATTTGGGATTGTATCTGTATAGCCCTTGCTTTTCCCACGGACAGCTTTATGTGGCGCTGTCGAGAGTGACGGCGCGGTCGAGGCTCAAGGTGATGGTCGAGTATCCAGAGCACGTGGAAGACGACGGCGCGTACACGCAGAATATAGTCTACCGACAGATATTCGAGATGTAAGCAGGAGGAAGAAGGGAGACACTACATATTTCATAACAAAAATACATGTCCACTGTGCATATGAATTGGTCTTTGATAAAGTACGTGTTTACCCCCACCGAGCGAAGCGGAGGTGGGGGCTATGGAGTAGTGGAAGTGGAAATCAGCAGCGAGCCCCATGGGTTGGGACCCAACATATATCAAGATACCAACCCCTGCCGAGCGAAGCGAAGGCGGGATTTGCGTAGTAGTGGGGCGAGCTGGAACAGTGAGCCCCACGGGTTCCAACCCAACATGCATTACCACCCGCAAAGCGGGTGGCGCTCGGCTAGTCCTACAACAAGTACTACACGAGCATGCTGTCCGTCCGTCACGCAAAACGGTGATCGCTGAACGCGATCTGATTGGACAAAAAATGTTAAAAATGTTTTTTGTGGTTTACCTAAATTATGTGGCATACATTCATTATACATTTTTGCGCCCTTTTCGAAAGCGGCGGTGGCAACACGGACAAGGTACGCTGCGTGTATGCATGTTAGTTAGCTGTAACGACCACCACGGCGACGCACAGATAGTCCGAGGATCCTGGCAGGGTGTGTGAAAACGCCCGGCGTAGCTTGGAAACGTATTAGCCCGACGCAATGTGGAAAGGAGGGAAGAGGGGGAGGGAAAGAGCGTCGGGGCGTGCTGTGCTAAGGGGTTTCGACCCACCGCCCACTCTGCGCGAGAGCACAATAGCACCCGCCTATTGGCCACAATCCAAGCTGCGGCCAGCCAGTTGAGCCGTGCCATAACCAATCAGGGTCGGTTAAACCTGGGCGGGGCAAGGATATCGCACCAAGAACAGAGTACTACTCGGGCGCTCTAACCCTGACTTACCGACTGCACATTTTGCAACGAATACCGCACCAGATTGTAAAGTCTGTTGATTGTGGGAAAGTGATCGGTGTTAATTTCGATGGGAGCTGGCATCACCCGAGTAGTCGAAGACCCAAAACACACAACTACTGCTTCATACAGTGTACTTGGACGTTAAGTCTAACGCGTCACGTTACTCTGTTTCGTGTTCGCAGGTATGGTTCGTGTCAGACGAATAAGAACCCGCGAGGAGATTGAAGCGGACATCAGCGAAAACGAACGGGTGAATGGTGTCCCCGAAGGACCAGAAGACCATGCAAGTAAGAAGCGTCGGCTGAGCCGACTTTCGAGTCGAAAGTGCAAGCTCAACAAAGAATTGAGAGCCCTACTTGCACGCGAAACTGAACAAGGTACAGTTGAGATAGACGGAGTTGTTTCCATGCCGCATCCCAACCTGAGCGACGCGGAACGACAGCGTTTACACCGTGAACGGGTGAATAACGTTTCGGTTGGCGATGATTCCACCGTGACTTCTGGAGTACCGACAGTACCTGTCGGCTTGGTGGCGGCTCCAACTATGAACACCTCCAGTGCTGCGGCAGTGAGGATGCGTGATGCAGAGAGAGCCCGGGCTCGACGAGCTAACATGAGCTCTTCCCAACGCGAACGCACTCGGAAGAGGGATGCCGAACGGCAGAGGCTACGCAGGGCCCAGAGAAAACCTGAAGAAGTGGCAGCTGATCGTGAAAGGAACCGAATTGCCCAGCAAATCCGAGCTGCACGTCAGGGGCAAGATGGTCTTGATATGGACCGTGAACGGCAGGCAATACGGCGTTCCCAACTTTCTCAGGAAGAACGAGACAGTGAGCGACAACATAATACAGAGGCCCGAGCCCTTCGTCGCTCTCAGCAGACCGAGGACGAACGCAAGGAGGAGCGTGACGCTGACCGAGAACTTCGTGCACATACAAGGGGTTGCAGACAGACGAGGACCGGGCTCTACAATGCCAAACCGACCGAGAACGTCATGCGAATGCACGGGAGGCACAGACAGGTGATGAGCGGACGGTACAACGTCAGATTGACAGAGAACGTCACGCTGATGCAAGAGAGCAGCAGTCTGATGAGGGACGCGAGGCGGAACGTGAACGCGATCGAGTGCGCCACGAGATTAGAAGGGCGCTGCAAACGGAGGAAGAACGCGAAGAAGAGCGCGAGCGTGTTCGTGAACGTCGCCGAACTACCCGTCACCGCGACGCGCTTGCGAACCACGAAGACTTCCGCCCGTCAATGGTCACGGGTCCGGATATTGATGAAGAGACTAGGCGCCACAGGCTTCCTCCTACTACGGTGTGTGCCCACTGTAACGCGTGGAAGTGGCCTGGCGAAAGCAAGGTGGGCTGTTGTCTGGAGGGAAAGGTCAGACTTCCACCTCTGGCTCCAGCGCCGGCAAAACTTCTTCAGCTATACGGAGACCCTGAGTTTCGAAAGCACGTACGTGCGTACAACCAGGCATTTGCGTTTACGTCTATTGGTGCATCAAGTCCGTCGACTGGAAGATATCAGCAAGTTAACCAGGACAACAGCGTGGCTGGAGACCGTGGCGTGTACACCTACCGGATTCAAGGCGCTATGGGCCACTACCTGGGTTCATTGCTCCCATACATTGACCGTCGCACTGGGCAGAGGACACAGCCCAAGTTTGCGCAGATCTATATCGTTGATCCAGATATGCAGCGCCGCGCAGAGAGACGTAGGGGAATATTCGCTGATCTGGATCCCGTGGCTCTGTTAGACATCGAGCAGATGATGGAAAGGCACAACCCGTTCGCGCAGCAGTTCCTCACGTTTGGCGAGAGAGTGCGCCAAAATAACATGCAGCAACCGATCGACTTGGTGTTCCGCCTGAAAAACAACCCGTCCAGACCTGGGACGGAAAATCTGCCGACGGTTTCTGAAGTGGCGGCCACGATGATTGAAGACGGCAACCTCGCGCAGCCTCGCGACCTCTTGGTGTACACAAAAGACAGAAGCCTCATGCGTCTCTACGAGACGCGTGCTATCTACGATCCCCTTCAGTATCCGTTACTTCTTCCATATGGAGAACTGGGGTGGACATACACGGATACATACGAAGGCGATGTAGTGCGCAGGAACAAACGAGCTATGGCGCTACGTGAGCATGTGGCGTATCGGCTATTCCAGAAGGAGGACGACCAAGCAGTTCTTCATCAAGGAGGACGTCTCTTTCAGCAGTACTGCGTGGACCAGAGAGCCAAGTGCGAACAAGAAGAACTTCGCTGGATTGCAACTCATCAGAAGGAGATTCGCGCTTACCAATACAATGGTCTACGAAACGCGTATCTACATGAAGCTATGGAAGAGGCTAGGACCATCTTGGGCGATGGCGAAGGGCTCCTGGCGGAATATGATCGTGGCACTGGAGAGTTGGCTCACCCAGATCGAGCCAGAAACAAACACTTCCTCAATCAGGTTGGAAAGAAGGTCATCTTGCCGTCTTCACACTCCGGAAGCCCGCGCCAGATGTACCAATCGTACCAAGACTCCATGGCTATCGTTAGGGAATACGGCAAGCCTGACATCTTCGATACGATGACTTGCAATCCTACGTGGGAAGAGATCAAGGAGAAGATTACCGATCCAAACCAGAGTGCCCAAGATCGCCCAGACATTGTCGCGAGGGTATGGCAGCAGAAGCTGGCGGCTCATTTAAAAGACTTGGACGAGGGTGTACTTGGAAAGGTAGCCGCACGGATTTACGTTGTGGAGTTTCAGAAACGTGGCCTTCCGCATGCTCACATCTTAGTCATATTGGCTGACGAGGACAAACCCCGCACGAGACAGATTATTGACAAAATGGTGTCGGCGGAAATACCGGATCCTGAGACTAACCCGGGTCTTTTTGAAACTGTCATGACGTCCATGATGCATGGGCCCTGTGGCGCAGCAAACCCATCATGTGTATGTATGAAGGACGGCAAGTGTACAAAGGGTTACCCGAAACCGTTGGCGGAAACGACGCGAGCCAATGATGACGGATTTCCGCAGTACAGACGCCGACGTCGACCGGAAGGAGTGCTTATCTTCAAAGGGAAAGAGTACGACAACGCAACGGTGAATCAATGGGTGGTACCGTACAATCCCTACTTTTCACAGAAGTACAATTGCCACATCAACATTGAAATATGCACGGCGCTCTCGGTGGTGAAGTACCTGTACAAGTACGTCTACAAGGGATCCGACAGGGCAGTGATTACAGTGGAGGCGGTGTCAGGCGAGGCTACTGTTAACAGACGGGAGCCCAACGAGATCATTCGATACTTAACCGCGCGGTACATCTCTCCGGTTGAGGCGTGCATGCGTCTCCTCGGGCACGTCGTTCAGGGAAAGACCCACGCGGTCTTTCTGCTAACGGTCCACCTCGAAGGCGAGCAGATGGTGATTTTCCGCGAGACTGACGACCCCGAGCGAGTCATCGACCGTAATGAGCGCACTAAGCTTACCGCCTTCTTCGACATATGCGCGAGTGAAGCCCCCGAGGACCAGGTAGCCAAGACAATTGTGTACCAGGATATCCCAAAGTACTTCCGCTGGGACAAACACAAGATATGGGCCCGTCGCAAAAAGTACCAAGCAGCGCTAGGACGCATGGTGCACGTGTCTCCAAGAGACGAAGAGAGATTCTACTTGCGCGTGTTGCTATGTCACCGCAAAGGGCCTACTTCATTTGTGGGCCTTCGAACTGTGGAAGGCGTCGTCTGTGGGTCGTACAAGGAAGCGGCAGTACGTCTGGGATATCTCGAGAACGACGAAGAGTGGGCAGCCTGTATGGAGGAAGCCGCGACATTTCAGATGGCTTATCAGTTGCGTCAGCTTTTTGCTACGCTTTTGGTATACTCTCAGGTTGCGCAGGTGCGTCAGCTATGGGATGATTTCTACGAAGCTCTGTCCGAGGACTTCAACCGCCGATTCCGCGCCATGGAAGGCCAGGCGAAGGACAACTTGGTGATGTTTAACACACTCAAAAGTCTCAACGAGTTGCTTCAAGTAAGCGGAAAAGCGGTAGCCGAGTTTGATCTGCCGCAACTTGACCAGTTCCCGGATCTACTTCTTCGGGAAGCACTACAGGCCGATAACAGTCTCATTGAACGCGAGAGCGTGGCGTATGACTATCACATGCTCCAGGACATTGTGGAGCATGAAGACGAACTCAATGGTGGCCAACAAGCTATTTTTGCGAAAGTCATGGCAGCCGTCGATGGATCTTCGGACGGCAACAAGTTGTTATTTGTGGACGGACCTGGAGGTACTGGGAAATCAACCTTGCTCAAACATATCCTCGCTAAAGTCCGCCTATCTGGGAAAATTGCCATTGCAGTAGCGTCAAGCGGAATTGCTGCACTTCTGTTGATGGGAGGCCGGACTGCGCATTCTACCTTCCGAATCCCGCTGAAGTTAAACGCGGAGTCAACGTGTTCAATCAACAAGCGCTCCCCACTGAAGGAGCTTATCAAGATAGCGAGCTTGATCATCTGGGACGAAGCGCCAATGACCCATCGCCACGCATTCGAAGCTGTGGACCGTTCGTTACGTGACATTCTGGATAACGACGAACCTTTCGGAGGGAAAGTAATGGTGCTTTCGGGTGATTTCAGGCAGATTCTTCCGGTGGTAGTGCAGGGAACACCTGCGGACACCATCAATGCGTGTCTTAAGGCTTCGGAACTGTGGAACAAGTTCGAACAAGTTCATCTCACTGAGAATATGCGAGTGAGGTCTGCTGCCAACGAAACCACCGCAGAGGAACTTACGGCCTTCTCCGACTTTCTTCTTCAGGTGGGTGAAGGGAGACACGAAGTCAATCCGGAGTTGGGGGCAGACTTCATGAAGATTCCGAACGACATGTTGATTGAGAACGAGCCAGATGAGGAACCGGAAGAAGACGAAGAGATTCGGCCTGGCGCCACTCCCAGGGGCTTACGGCGTATCATTGAAGAGATGTACGCAGACATCAACAACCCAGAGGTCGCCACGGACGAGTACTTTGCCAGCCGCACGATTTTGACGACGACGAACATGATGGTCCATCGCATCAACGAGGCTGTCTCGCAGAAGCTGGAAGGAGAGGCCCAAGAGTACCTGTCCAATGATTCTGTGGATAACGACGGTGACGCGGACTACTTCGAGCCAGAGCTCCTGCATTCAGTGAACATGAACGGTATCCCACCACACAAGTTAACTCTGAAGAAGGGTGCGCCGATCATGATGATGCGGAACTTGAACCCCAACCTAGGACTGTGCAACGGAACGCGCCTTCGTGTTGTTGAGCTGAAGCCACATGTGATCCACGCGACTATCATGACAGGTGAGCGCCATGGCCAGGATGTTTTCATCCCGCGGATTGTGTTCCTCAGTGACGGAGACACTCGAGAGTTCCCTTTCCGTCTACGCCGTAAGCAGTTTCCAGTACAGCCAGCATTTGCCATGACTATCAACAAGGCCCAAGGACAAACGGTGCAGAATTTGGGATTGTATCTGTATAGCCCTTGCTTTTCCCACGGACAGCTTTATGTGGCGCTGTCGAGAGTGACGGCGCGGTCGAGGCTCAAGGTGATGGTCGAGTATCCAGAGCACGTGGAAGACGACGGCGCGTACACGCAGAATATAGTCTACCGACAGATATTCGAGATGTAAGCAGGAGGAAGAAGGGAGACACTACATATTTCATAACAAAAATACATGTCCACTGTGCATATGAATTGGTCTTTGATAAAGTACGTGTTTACCCCCACCGAGCGAAGCGGAGGTGGGGGCTATGGAGTAGTGGAAGTGGAAATCAGCAGCGAGCCCCATGGGTTGGGACCCAACATATATCAAGATACCAACCCCTGCCGAGCGAAGCGAAGGCGGGATTTGCGTAGTAGTGGGGCGAGCTGGAACAGTGAGCCCCACGGGTTCCAACCCAACATGCATTACCACCCGCAAAGCGGGTGGCGCTCGGCTAGTCCTACAACAAGTACTACACGAGCATGCTGTCCGTCCGTCACGCAAAACGGTGATCGCTGAACGCGATCTGATTGGACAAAAAATGTTAAAAATGTTTTTTGTGGTTTACCTAAATTATGTGGCATACATTCATTATACATTTTTGCGCCCTTTTCGAAAGCGGCGGTGGCAACACGGACAAGGTACGCTGCGTGTATGCATGTTAGTTAGCTGTAACGACCACCACGGCGACGCACAGATAGTCCGAGGATCCTGGCAGGGTGTGTGAAAACGCCCGGCGTAGCTTGGAAACGTATTAGCCCGACGCAATGTGGAAAGGAGGGAAGAGGGGGAGGGAAAGAGCGTCGGGGCGTGCTGTGCTAAGGGGTTTCGACCCACCGCCCACTCTGCGCGAGAGCACAATAGCACCCGCCTATTGGCCACAATCCAAGCTGCGGCCAGCCAGTTGAGCCGTGCCATAACCAATCAGGGTCGGTTAAACCTGGGCGGGGCAAGGATATCGCACCAAGAACAGAGTACTACTCGGGCGCTCTAACCCTGACTTACCGACTGCACATTTTGCAACGAATACCGCACCAGATTGTAAAGTCTGTTGATTGTGGGAAAGTGATCGGTGTTAATTTCGATGGGAGCTGGCATCACCCGAGTAGTCGAAGACCCAAAACACACAACTACTGCTTCATACAGTGTACTTGGACGTTAAGTCTAACGCGTCACGTTACTCTGTTTCGTGTTCGCAGGCATGGTTCGTGTCAGACGAATAAGAACCCGCGAGGAGATTGAAGCGGACATCAGCGAAAACGAACGGGTGAATGGTGTCCCCGAAGGACCAGAAGACCATGCAAGTAAGAAGCGTCGACTGAG
Source organism: Phytophthora capsici (assembly GCA_030324255.1). Taxonomy (NCBI): domain Eukaryota; phylum Oomycota; class Peronosporomycetes; order Peronosporales; family Peronosporaceae; genus Phytophthora; species Phytophthora capsici. Next base: position 711,312 of record CM059347.1, read on the forward strand.
CCGACTTTCGAGTCGAAAGTGCAAGCTCAACAAAGAATTGAGAGCCCTACTTGCTCGAGAAAGTGAGCAGGAAGCGGCCGGTACAGACACAGTTGCCCCCGTACAGGGTGTTAACCTGACCGACGCAGAACGGCAACGCTTGCACCGGTCACGGCTTTCAGCGGAAGAACAAATAGCTGAGCGCATGCAGAACACGCAGCGTCGCCAACAATTGCGTTTGTTGCTCACACCGGAACAGCAAGCAAACGAGCGTGAGCAAAACACGCAACGACGACAGGAATTGCGCCGTGAAATGACTGTGGAGGAGCAAGAGGTGCAGCGTGTGCGTGAGCGTGCCCGTCGGGAAGCAGAGGAGGAAGAGATGCAAGAGGCACGCAAGGAAGCTCTCCGTATTCGTCGCAAGTGCGTACGGCACGGCCATGCGCTTGCTAATCACGAAGTCTTTGATAAAACTCGCGTTTCTGGAAAAAATGTAGAAGACGGACACCACAATCTCCCAGACATGTATGAGTGCGGTTGGTGTGGGGCTTGGAAGTGGCCGGGGGAGTCCCAAATGACTTGCTGTTTGCAAGGCAAGGTTCAGCTTCCTCCACTACATAGGGTGCCGGACTATCTTCACCAGTACTACGACGACCCTGATTTTCGACGATTAATTCGGGCCTACAACCAAGTTTTTGCATTTACATCAGTCGGTGCTGCACGTAGTGATGGTGTTGGCGTGCAAGGAGTAAATGAAGACAGATCTGTTCAGGGTCAGCGTGGGGTTTACACGTATCGCATTCAGGGAGCTATGGGGCACTACTTGGGGTCGCTGCTTCCCCGAATGGAATCCGACGGTAGAAATTTTACGCCTGCGAAGTTTGCTCAAATCTACATCGTTGACGGGGATCTACAAAGAAGAGTGGAGCGGCGGAAGGGAATTTTCGCCGATCTAGATTGTGAAAAGTTGACGACAATGGAGAGAATGATGCAATGCTACAACCCGTTTGCCCAACAATATCTATCTCACGGGGAAAAATTACGGCAAGATTTAGCAGAAGGCAAGCCCGTTATGGATCTGAAGCTCCAGCTGTTCGCGGATAAACGCAGGCCAGGAACAACAAACTTGCCGACTGCAAATGAAGTGGGCGCGGTGATGATTGACGATGGAAACTTCACGAAGTACAGAGATTTGTTACTGTACACTCGACAAAACGGGCTGTTACGAATTTTCGAAACCAATCCGATGTACGATCCACTGCAATATCCGCTACTATTCCCGCTTGGAGAGTTGGGCTGGACCTACACTGACAAATACGCAAACGGCCAAAAATACCGCAACAAAGAAGAAATGTCGCTCCGCGAACATGTCGCCTATCGGTTGTTTCCAAAACCGGGAGACGGTTCCGTGTTGCACAGTGGTGGTCGTCTGTTTCAGCAGTGGAGTGTTGATCAACGAGCCAAGGTTGAACAAGAGGCTTTAAGATGGATTTCAGAAAATCAAAAAACCCTTCGTGCGGACCTCTACACAGGTGTACAGGACGCATACCTAAGTGAGTCCGCGGATGATTTGGCTGAGGGTGAAGTACGGTTCACTGAGTATGAACGGAGGAATGCTGAGTATGACATGGATAATCCTCAACCACCGGAGCAGACCCGTCGGAAACACTTCCTGGATCGAACAGGCAAACGCGTTATTCTCCCAGCGACTTACACGGGTGGACCTCGGCAAATGTATAAGTCCTACCAAGATTCGATGGCAATTGTTCGTGAGTACGGAAAGCCAGACATTTTCCTTACGATGACCTGCAATCCTGAGTGGGATGAAATTGTTGGACAACTTCCAGATGGCCAAAAAGCTTCAGATCGTCCTGACATTGTAGCTCGCGTGTGGCAGCAAAAACTTAAAGCCCTTCTGGCCGACTTGGACGAAGGTGTGTTGGGTCGAGTTCTAGCTAGGATCTACGTTGTCGAGTTTCAAAAGCGAGGACTTCCACACGCACACATTCTAATCATCCTTGCTGACGAAGATAAACCACGCACGAAAGAGATTATTGACAAGTTGGTGTCTGCTGAGATACCCGATGAGGCTGCCAATCCAGATTTGTACAAGACCGTTACAACTTGCATGATGCATGGGCCCTGTGGTATTCAAAACCCGGACTCTCCCTGTATGAAGGACGGGCGGTGCTCCAAAGGTTTCCCAAAATCATTAGAAGAAACCACCCGTGCAAACGTTGACGGCTATCCAGTGTACCGACGGCGCCGCCGTCCTCAAACTGGTGAGGACCTTAAGATCGGGGGGCGGAAGTACGACAATGAAACTGCTAACCAGTGGGTGGTGCCCTACAACCCCTATTTTTCCCAAAAGTACAACTGTCACATCAATGTGGAAGTGTGTACGGGAATTACAGCAGTGAAATACCTGTACAAGTACGTGTACAAAGGGTCAGATAAAGCGGTTGTGACGGTGGAGGCTGTTCGAGTGGAAAGAGAACATTCTGCCAGGACATGTGCTGAACCAAACGAAGTGCTGCGGTATTTGAATGCACGGTATATATCACCGGTGGAAGCGTGCATGCGACTTCTCGACTACACAGTACAGGGAAAGAGCCACTCTGTTGAACAATTAACTGTTCATTTGGAGGGAAAACAATTCGTTGTTTTCCGCTCGGATGAAGATCCGCAAGATGTTATTGAGCGTGCTGGTGACACTATGCTTACTCGCTTCTTTGAACTGTGTGCGAGTGAAGCACCAGAAAATCAAATAGCGAAAACAATGGTGTACCAAGACATTCCCAAAAAGTTTAGCTGGAAGAACAAACAGTGGGTACGGCGCAAACGCTATCAAGCCTCGATCGGGAGGATGATCCACGTCTCTCCTCGGGACAAAGAGCGGTTTTATCTTCGAGTGATGCTAAGCCACCGAAAAGGCCCTACCTCCTATGAAGACTTAAGAACCGTTGACGGAGTCGTTCACCCTACGTTTTTAGCTGCGGCGCATGATGCTGGCTATCTCGACAACGATGAAGAGTGGATCGCGTGTATGACTGAGGCTGCGGGTTTCAACATGCCGTATCAACTGCGCCAACTTTTCGCGACGATTTTAGTGTACTCGATGCCTTCGGACGTTCGACAACTGTGGGACCGCTTTTACATCGACCTTTCGGAAGATTTTGGCCATCAAAACCGTGACCTACTTGAACCACTTAAGAGTTCAGTTGTGATGTTCAAGACTCTCCATAATCTTCAGCAGCTCCTTCAGGTTAGTGGGTACTCAGTCCACGATTTTGATATCCCCCAGTTGTGTGAATTTCCGCGACTGGTGTTTGAAACTGTGATGGACGATAACAGCCTTATTCGTCGTGAGATGACAGCGTACAACGAATCTGTCTTGGAGGAAATTGTGGATACGGAAGATCAGTTGAATTCAGGCCAAAAACAAATTTATGACCGCGTATTAAGTGCGGTGAATCATCCGGAGCTGGGGAATAAGCTCTTTTTCATCGACGGACCCGGAGGTACCGGTAAATCAACGCTACTTCGGAACTTACTTGCAAAGGTCAGACTCGACGGGAAGATTGCGCTTGCGTGTGCATCAAGTGGAATTGCTTCGCTTTTGTTGATGGGTGGACGTACAGCCCACTCTACATTCAAGATTCCAATCAAGCTGGATAAAAATTCGACATGTTCTATTTACAAGCAGTCGCACCTGCGGAAATTGATCGAGCGTACCAGCTTAATAATTTGGGACGAAGCACCCATGGCGCACCGTCACGCTTTCGAAGCAGTTGATCGAACACTGCAAGATATCATGGGAAATGACCAAGAACCGTTTGGGGGGAAAGTCATCGTGCTTTCCGGCGACTTTAGGCAGATCCTTCCAGTGGTGAAGAGGGGAACTCCGGCGGAAACCATCGACGCTTGCTTAAAATCGTCTGTGTTGTGGAGTAATTTCCAGCAGATGCATCTCACTGAAAACATGCGTGTCCGCTCCGCTTCGAACTCCTCCAGCGCAGAAGAGATGAGCGCCTTTTCAGAGTTTTTGCTACGAGTTGGAGAAGGCAAGCACGACGTTAACCCCACTCTTGGAAGCGAGTTTATGAAAATTCCTCAAGACATGCTCATCGAAAACCCTCCACCAGAAACGACAGACGATGAGGAGATAACTCCAGGTATGATACCTAGAGGAATGGCGCGAATGATTGACTACATGTACGCGGATGTGAACAATGCTGAAGTCGCAACCGACGAATACTTTGCGGACCGAACGATCTTAACGACTACGAACGCCATGGTTCACCGTATCAATGCTGCAGTGGCAGAACGACTGCCGGACACAGCACATGAATATCTGTCCTCAGACGCTGTAGAGGATGACGCAGATGGGAATTTGTTCGAACAGGAAGTACTTCATTCTGTTAACATCAACGGGATCCCTCCCCACAAGCTGCTCTTAAAAACGGGAATCCCCATTATGATGATGCGGAATCTGAACCCTGAACTTGGTCTCTGCAATGGCACGCGTCTTCGAATCGTTGAATTGAAACCTCACGTTATTCACGCAGCCATTATGACGGGTGAACGAAAAGGGCAGCATGTTCTCATTCCAAGAATTGTTTTCATCAGCGATGACGACGGACGGGACTTTCCATTTCGCTTGAGAAGAAAGCAGTTTCCAGTGCAACCAGCATTTGCTATGACTATCAACTAAGCTCAAGGGCAAACGGTGATGAATTTGGGGCTGTACCTCGCTACACCCTGTTTTTCGCATGGCCAACTCTACGTAGCATTATCTCGCGTCACGGAGCGTTCAAGGTTTAAGGCGTTGGTTGAAAACCCTGAGCTAGAGGAAGAGGACGGAGTTTACACAAGTAACATTGTGTACAGACAGATTTTTACGTAGAAAACAGATAAACAAGTTTTGAATTTTGAGTACACCCGCCGGAGCGCAGCGGAGGCGTCTGTTTTCTATGTGTGACTTCTTACAAAAAAGGTTTTAGCCCATGTGAGTGTGCGAGTTCATAACTTTTTGGTTTACACATAAAGTATTAAATTTTCGTGTGTGGAATTATATATGTAATCTAGCCCAGTGGTTTAATACCCTATGGTCTAAGCGACGGGTCGTTGGTTCGAGCCCCACATCAAACTTTGTTTTCCGTTCGATTATACTTGATTTTTGTATTATCCCCGCCGAAGCGTAGCGGAGGCGGGTGGCCTCACTACTGTGACAAAACATATAACCACCGCCGCGTAGCGGCGGCGCTTGGCTAGTGCTACAGTATACCAGTACACAAAAAGCGACACAAAGGCCCCTACTAGCCCCAACTTACTTCCGGCGATTCCTCAGCTGTGCGAGCTCCTCTAGTCCTCTGATGTGACAGTAAGTTTCGTGTGCTTATTATCTAGCGACGCTGCGAGTTATGCAGCGGTGGCGTTCATTTTGACTTTCTTTGAGGCTTCTGCATTTTGTTACTATAGGTTTCTATACTGGACCGACTAGTCACCACTTACTTCCGGCGATACCTCAGCTGTGCGAGCTCTTCTAGTTCTGTGGTGAAAGACGAAAACAGGGAGGGCGAGGATGATGGCGAAGACAGCGAAGTGAGTCAGGACAGTGAGGAAAGCGATGCCAGTGAGGACATGAGCGACGAGAGTAAGTTCAGCGATTCTGAGTGAGCTACTGATTATGTGTGATAGCGTTGGTAATTGATTCTGCTAAGCTACCTAATACATACATTGGTATTGTCCTCTGTACTGTCCCCGATCCGTACTGTCCTCTGTCCCCGATCCGTATTGTCCTCTGTCCCCGATCCGTACTGTCCTCTGTCCCCGATCCGTATTGTCCTCTGTCCCCGATCCGTACTGTCCTCTGTCCTCTGTCCCCGATCCACAATGTCCTCTGGTACTTAAAGAAACGGATTTTGTCGACGATATGGTGGATTTCATCAAGCGCACTCAATATACACCTGACATACACGAAGGCGAAGCGTTCACGTTTGGGTACACAGTGAGTACTGACGGTTCACCTCTAGTCGGCAAGGGGTCGGACGAGAAGCCGACATTGGTGGGAATGACTACAGTGTACATGCTGAAGAAGATGACTTACTGCAAAACACATATACTTCATATCGACATGACGTACAAACTGAATCAATGCGGGTATCCGATTCTTGTCGATGGGGTCTCAGATCAAGCCCGTTCATTCCACCCTGTTGCGTTATTTATCACATCGCAGCAAAACGGGAATGTGATTGGAATGGCGTTGAACAGTGCTTTCGACACGGACAAACTTGTGGTGGGCACATACCCAGACGTTCCCTACTGTATGGGCGATGCAATACAATGCTGTCGTGGACGTCACATCAAAGAAGACAAGAACCTTGAAACCTTCCACCTACTTGATGTGTTTTTACCACGTCGTGAAGAACGTTGTGGACCAGGTTTCGAAACTGCCAATTGATTTGGTGTCGCTGGTATTCCGGCACCTCTACACGATTCACTATTCTCGGAGCAACGAAGAGTTCGTTGCCATGGTGGAAACGGATTTATATCAATGGAGGTCACGGCCTAAACTACTCGCATTTGCGGTGTATTTTAAAAAGCAGAGGATAGACTCGCCATTTTCAAATTGGGCGTGCTATCATACCCCCCCCTGGGTTCGCCAAGACGAATAACCCAGTTGAGCAGTTTAACAACGCAATCAAGCGGGACTACTCACTTCGTACCCTTTTGAAACTAGTTGCACTGGCGAAACAGCTCAGACAAATGTGTAGACACCGCTCCAGGGGAGTCACCATTTTTGCGCTGAGAACGAAGCCAAACCGTGAGCTTCTAGACCGACTGAAGTACCTACTTGCGAATGGCAGGCTCAGCGTTATTCAACCCCACAAGCATGACTTGAATTTTCTTCTCGAAGGCTCAAGGGAAGCTCACGTCGCATACGTCTATCAAAGAGGGCCCCCACCTCGCATTTTGGAGCTCGACGAAGTCAATGAGAAGTATGGGCATGGGAGACGAAACAAGCATCGAATGGAGACGAATGGTCAGCCAGTTGGAGGAAAAGGGGAGAAACGCCAATGTAGGTCCTGCACTTTTCTTAGAGTGAGTTCCGGATACAACTCGCAGGATTAAGATAGACAGTAAAGAATTCAACTATGCGATCTTGCTATCCTAAGCACATCGCGTTCGTGCAACACCACCTACTACGTCAATTAGCTAGCTGAATCGTGTCGGTGACGTTCTCGCTGATGCATCAGGCGACCCTTCAATCGGCGGTGCCTACGCTATGAAATCAAGCTCGTTACTACAAGAAAAGTATCCGGTACGTAGGTATTTATACGCTGAAGGAAATACAAAAAGGTTTATCATACCTTGAATTTGGGACAGAGGACAGTACGGATCGGGGACAGAGGACAATACGGATCGGGGACAGAGGACAGTACGGATCGGGGACAGAGGACAGTACGGATCGGGGGAGCTCTATTGAAGTATCCGACAAAAGACTGCACCTGACTCAGTTTCGGCGAAATCCCGTCCGTGTGCCCAAACCGATCGAGGATGTTGTGGTGAAGCGAGAAGGCCAGTCGTCAGCGATTGATCGAGGGAGACATGATCGAGAAGGATGTGGAGTGATTAGACGGAACCTGAGTGGGACTATCCAGATCTATTCAGATCTGATACTGAGTCGAATCAGGTACCAACTTTTGGGTACCAGTCAAGTGGATCGACATGGCGCAATCATTCAAGTACATGGCTGGCGATCCAGAAATGGATCGACAAGGGTGCCATCATTTCAACACATTATCCTGATCGAGGAAGTGGATCGATACGGTGCAATCATTTCGACACATTATCCTGATCGAGAATCTGGATCGACAATGGTGCAATCTTTTAGGTACACTTTTGGATCGACGACGATCGAGAATGACATGTACCGAATAATTGGTACACCGGACGAAGTTCAAGGTAGTCAGTCAGCTGCGGGGGAGATGGGCAGATGATGGGAGGAAAGGGAACAGATAGGAGGGATCTAAGATGGTTAACAGAGAGAGAGATTTTCCTTGTAGCACGCAAGTGGTGTTCCACAGAATTCCAAGGCTGGGAAGTATATTGGCCCCCCTTGACGAAGGACCCCAAGACGCTCAAGGACAAGACACGCAACAACGCCTGGAAAGCTTGGCCAGGTCAACGCTTCTTTCTCCACCCCCCTCAACTCCACCGCTAACAGTAGGCGGCCCAAGCATCTACATTGGAAACCATTGGCCCCCTTTGGAACAACACAAGCCCCGAAGGACAACCCCCCAGAGTGGATCAAGTTTATTCAAGCTTCGACCTACCCTGTCTACCGACGATCGTGTGTAGAAGTATCCACACGTCGTCAACCGATTACCCCTGAGTGCCGTCCACACTCCAACTCAGCCAAGAACCAACACCTTGGCCCCTTCCAGGTCACCCAGGAAGAGCGTTAACCCCGCCAGGTCAACGGGTACACAAGGTGAGAAGATCTTCAGACCCCACGGTCGATCGGAGTACCCCCTCCGTTAGTTGGCAGTCCGGCCCCTCTGTGTGTGAGTGCCCCTCGCGTCGAAATTCTTCGCGAACCACTACACCACAATGGTGCGCGTGCCCGGATCTTCTGGTGACCTTGGATATCACCGTGAGTCCAGTCAAGAAGAGGCCAAGATCAAGGTTGAGCCAGGAAGTATCGGCGCGTCGACGGAAGGTGTATCGCCGTCGTCGCATCTGAAGAGTGAAGAGTACACCGAACGTCAGAGCCCTGGGAGGAGCTCTGGCGGGGTCAAGGAGGAAGGTTCAGCGATGGACCTCGAAGAAAAACCTCACCCTCCTCCCTTGGGCCCTTCGGGGCCCCCCGCGGATCGCGACGCGAGTCGTAATCCGCCGGATGAAGATCCATCCGTGAAAACGGAAGGACCTTCACCCAAAACCACCACCCCCACTCCGCTCCCCTCCTCGAAGAAGTCGAAGAAGGCGACGCCGAAGCCCGCGAAGATGAAGCTGAAGGCACCCGACGCGGACGAGAGTGGTGATACCAAGACTTGGACGGAAGACGAGCTGCGTGTCGTCCTCTACCGGAAGAAACTCCGCACGTTCTTGATCGAGGACCCAGTCATGAAGATGATGAAGCCGAAGTTGATCGGCGATCTTCAAGGCCCGGTGATCAAGCCTGCCAAGCCGGTAGACCAAGCGGCGGCGATCAGCGCCCTGATGCGCATGCTGAAGGAAGCGGGAATCGTGGCCGGGAACTTCAACGCCGAGGAACTGCTCGAACTTGATCTTCACACACTTGAAGGATCCACCAAGCACTTGGTAAGGCTGCTCACTCCGTTGGTAGGCGCCGTCATCTCGACCGCCGATCAGGGGCTGACGACGACATACTCAAGCCAGTCCGGGTCACCCCACTCCTCGTTCGCGTCTGCGAAGACGTCTGCGAGGGTGTCGGAGGCGGGATCCGATAGCTCGATCGAGCTAAGCAGGATGACGCTTGGACCAGCCGGAGCAGCCATGTTGGAAGCCAAGAAGAAAGAATCGACCCTGGCGCCGGTGTCGACCGTGGCGTCCAGCCCTGGTAGTCTTCAGTCGTTCTTCAATGCTGCGATGGATCGCTACCAGAAAGAGCAAGGAGCTGCAGTCGTTCTGACGCCACGCGTGCCCGATCTTCCGAAGAACATCGGTGCCCAAGACGTCGACATGGAGTCGGTTGGATCACATCATGATCACCCAGACGAGTACGATCCAGACGACTTGAGTATCGAAGTCCCGCGTGTCAACGCTGTGTCGTCCGCCGATGCCACGTCGTCCGCTGGCACCTCTGCAGTTCCCCGAGTCAGGATCTCCGCGATCTCCGAGCTGAAGGAATTCTCCGGTAAGGATTTCGATGAGGAGAAAGCTAGAAGCTGGCTGAGCAAAGTGAAGTCCGCGTTCGCCCGAGATCAAGCGACCGACAGCGAGAAGTGCATCGTCTTCAGCAACCTCCTAGTTGGTCCAGCGCGAAACTGGTACCAACAGTTGGGGAGAACCACCCGCAGCAAGTGGAACGACTTGCTGGGCGACTTCCGAGTCGAGTACTGTGGGCTGGGCGTGTCACTCGCGAGGCAATATTACCACGCGAGGAAGCGATCGGACGAGAAGCCTCTTGAGTATCTTCATAGGCTCACCGTGTTGGGTCTGCGCGCGAAGTTGGAGATCAAGACTGGATCGGCATCCACAAAGCGGGAACATGTGGAGCATTTCATCGAGACTCTGGATGATCGCGAGTTGGCCGATCAGCTAACTCTGCTGCGTATCACAGACGGAGACTCCCTTGCCGAAATCCTGCGTGCACGTCAGCGTGCCAAGGTTCGCCAAAGCAAAGCTGTCGCTGGATCGAACAAGTTCCGGCAGAAGGCGCCAAGTGGTCCACCGCAAGCTCCTTCGAAGTCCACTCGCGCCGTTCGCGCAATCCGCGCCTCATATGACAGCGCTGGATCGGGATCCGATCTGGATTCTAGTGGATCAGAAGATGATCGAGCTCCGTCGCACGTCTACTTGGCCGCTGCAGCTGATCACCGTAAACCGGAAACTCAACGCCCGAGCCGTTGGGAAGAAGGCCAGTCGCCGGCTCGCACTGATCGCGAAGATGGATCGCGCCTGGAAGAACGTCCGCCACCGTGCTCGCACTGTGGATCCACGAGGCACTCCGATCTTGGATGCTGGAAACGCCTGACCTGCGAGAAGTGTGGTCGCCGTGGTCACCCTGCTGATCACTGCCTGTACGTGTGCCGCGCCTGCGGCAAGCTCCACGAAGACGGCAAATGTCCGATGGAAGAGTTTTACAACTTGATCCGCCAGTGGTACAACCCGACGCGCCACGCCGGAATGCTGCCATCCAACGCGGAGAAGATGTTAAACTAGGACGCTCGCCAGGTTTGAATCTGGTACGAGCCGAGCGTTCTAAGTTCTGTATTTTTGCATACGTTGAAAGGCAGCCGAAGGCAAGAGTCAGGGAGACGACAACACCGATCAACAATATACGTGGAATTCATGGAAGACGTACCGCAACGATAGCGAGCTTGCGGAATGATGAGTTCTCCCGATCGGAAGTTGTGATGGAACTTGATTTAGCTGACGGCGAATTGCGTGGATACTGGAAGGATCATCTGCCTGAGGTGGAGCACGGAAGACCAGCGTTAGTCAACAATGCCAGGATGTCACCATCTGATTCAGCTGGCGATCTCTTACCTGGCGAATCACGCGGCTACTGGAAGTATCACGCTCCCGGCAAATGGTTCAAGCAGGCCAAAGCCACCGGCAAGATCAACAACGCCAGAGCGACCCTGCTCCTAGATTCCGGCGCTGAAGTCTCGATCGTTAGCACCGCCTTTGCTCGTAAGGTTGGCTGCATCATAGACGAGAGTCAGAGACAGGATTGCATCGGGATCGGAGAAAATGTGTACGCAACTCTGGGACGTACCACGATCAAGATCACGCTGGCTGGTTTCTTGGTTTACTTCTTCGATGCGTGGGTTGGTGACATGGTTGGGCAAGACGTGATACTAGGCATGGATTTCATGATTCCAGCCGGCATCCGTCTTGATCTGGCCGACGGGACTATGTGCCTCCCGAACGAAGTGCGGGTACAGTTGACGGGCCGCCGCCCTCCGTATGGCCGAAGCAGCCACGACATCGCGCTCGACGACAGCGTTCACCTGGAAGTCGGAGAATCTGTTGAGATACCGATACAAAAGCCCCGAGCGTTAGAGCGAGAGAAGTTGTGGATCGCCCGTGGAGAAAGATGGGTACCTACCTTGGTGAAGGGCCTTGGCCGGACGCAGTACTTGAAGATCACAAACATCAGCGACAAGAAGCTGATGTTGCAGAGACTCACACAGTTGGGACTGTGGTTGGCTGAAGATCTCGTACCGCGGACGCCTGGACTCATCTCCGTAGGATCGCGTCGATATGCTGAGTGGCAGAACCTTGCGTACGAAGCCACCACTGATCAGCAGGAGGAAGCGGAACCTGAGCCGACGTACATGGGACCACTGGTGGATCGACCAACGTACGACATCCCGAAGGGTATCCTGAAGCGTGAAGGATCCAGACCGAAGCCCGAAGTAGCTGCTGTGGCGGTGAAATGGGCTGATCCAGTCGACTCGAAGCAAGATCGGCGGGAATCGGAACCAGAGTGGATGGACGATCAGGAGTGCAAGATCGAGGACCGATCGAATTCCGTGGATCGGGAGTTGGTCAGCCCGATGATCAACAGTCCGAAGCCGCCGATCGACGATCAACCACTGACCGGCTCAGCGCCTGGTACCGCCGACGATCCAAAAATGGAGTCGGAGGTCGAAGTCAGCGGGACGCCTGAAGACGACGAAGTCTGTTACCATGAAGGGAAGGACCTGATCGTTGAAGATCTGGAGAATCAGATGGCCATACTCCCGGAGGTAAGCGCCACCACGGAGGAAGTCAAGATCGAAGATATCCAGATCGAGGAGGCAGAAGGGAGAACGCCGGAACAGATCGATCGCTTGAGGCAGATCATCTGGAAGCGCAGGCATCTCCTGATCGGAAAAGGGAACGCTCTCCCTCCAGCTGCACGTGGCGCCGTCTGTGACATCGATGTTGGTAACGCAACCCCTGTGGCCCAGCGTGTGCGACGTGTCGCTCCGCAGTTTCGGGAGAAGTTGTCAGACTTGATCAAGGGACTGTTGTCGGCGGGAATCATCACCCATTCGACCTCACCTTGGGCATCTCCAATCGTTGTGATCATCAAGAAGAATGGGGTCGACATCCGTCTCTGCATCGACTACCGGTTGGTGAACAGCTTGACGAAGTTGATGGTGTACCCCATGCCGCTAATCAACGATCTCTTGGACGATCTTGATAAGGTCCTTTGGTATTGCTCACTGGATATGGCGAGTGGATTCTGGGTTGTCAGCATGACGGAAAGAGCCAGGTTGATCTCTGCGTTCATCACCCCTTTCGGACTCTTCGAGTGGACACGTATGCCCTTCGGATTGAAGAACGCCCCGCAGATCTACCAGCGCTTGATCGACAACGCGCTGTATGGACATCTTCGGATCAGAGCCGATCAAGAGTCGACGAAGCTGATCGACGTGTTTGAAGACGGTGAACCTGACCCTGAGCTGAAGCCATCAGTACTCGGAAGACGGTCATACATCGATGACATCTTGATCACTAGCTCCGACTGGGATGATCTCTGCGAGAAAGTCGAGCGGCTCCTAGACACCTGCGATCGATGGAATCTGTCAATCAGTGTGGTCAAAAGCTTCTGGGGCTACAGCAAAGTGGCGTACCTGGGACACCAAGTGTCGGCAGAAGGTCTGGAGGCGAGCCCGAAAGATCTGGAAGCACTGGGGAACTTACCTTTCCCGACTTCGCTCCGATCGATGCAGTCGTTCCTTGGGAGCTTGAACTACTACAGTCGGTTCATCGAGGACTTCTCGATCTATGCCGCGATCTTGTACGAGCTGCGTGAGGTGGATTTCCACGAGTATCGGCTGCGGAACGAGGGATCTGGGGTGCATCAGACCGGGGGCGACGAGTCGCTTGAAGACGATCGGTGGGCGAGAGCGATCACCGCTTTCACTTTGCTGAAGGCCAAGATCGTGGCCACGCCGATCCTCCGACACTTCGATCCCGATCGAGGTCCTGTGATCGTGTTGTACGCGAGCCAGTGGGCGATCTCCGCCGCGCTCATGCAAGAACATGATGGCGTGTACAGGCCAGTGACCTTCACCAGTCGTACCTTGAAGACCAACGAGCTGAATTACAGCACGGTCGACAAGGAGGTCTTGGCCCTACTCCGAATGCTGGATGTGTGTTACACCCAACTGGTTGGCCGATCCATCAAGGTCTTGTCTCGACACTCCACGCTTGCGTGGCTGTTGAACTCGTCCGGGCTTGATGGACGATTGGGAAAGTGGGCTGCTCTGCTGTCAGGATGGACGTTGGAGATCGTGAAGTGTTCCAGAGGCGAAGACGAGATCCTGGGTGCCCTCGCGGCTAGTATCACACCTCGATCAGAGATGGATCACGCCTTGATCGCCATCGCTCCGAGGAAGCAACCACGCAAACTGATCGTCACGCCGCCACCGACGGTAGAGCCGGACGAAGACTTGCTGGTAGTCTCCTTTGATGGATCCGCGAGTGTCAAGAGGAAGGTCGGCGCGTTCAGTGCTGTGATCTGGAAGCTCCCCGAGTGGACGGTCGTTTCTGCGGAGTCGAGATTCATGCCGGAGATCACTGTCAATGAGGCAGAATATCAGGGTCTCTTACTTGGGCTCGATCTCCTTCCGACATCAGACCGGGGGCGGATCGTGATCTGCGGTGATTCAAACTTGATCATCCGCCAGATGCGCGGTGAGATTGACTGCAAGGCGCCTAAACTCCAACTGCTGAGACAGAAAGCGATGGATCAACTGAGAGTCTGGCCGAAGCACGAATTCCTACACGTCAAACGGGGATGGAACCAAAGTGCAGACAAGTTAGCCAACACAGCCTTACAGCAAGAGTCTGGAGAGATCGTTACCTTGGAAGTGGATCGACAAGACTTGGCCACGCTCAATCGTCTGGATGAAATTCTGCGGCCGAAGGAAGACGATGCTGCTGCCCGCGTGTCTGCGGTTACCCGAGCCGCGGGGCGACGACGTCAAGTACGACCGGAAATCCTGCAAGAGTCAATCGTACAGCAGATGAGGGTTGAGCGGATCGTACAAGCTCAGGATGAGGAGGTATGGATCGTGCAACTGAAAGCTTACCTGCAAGGCAACGTGGTAGGCTTGTCGGCCGAAGATGCGAAGGCCTGCGCCAAGATCGCCAGCGAGTATGATCTAGACGAGAGTGGACTGCTGCTCTATTGTCCGACTGGGTCAAGATCGAATGCCGATCGAGATCCGATCGTCCGCGTGGTTGTACCTGAGACGCTCCAACAAGATTTCCTGCATCATTACCACGTCAGCCTAGAAGGAGGACACCAGGGAATCGGAAGAACGTACGAGCGGATCAGGAGACACTTCCATTGGCGTGGCCTGTTCAAGAGTGTGCAGAAGTACGTAGGTGAGTGCATCGATTGTGAGACCGGAAAAGGGCGGCCTCTCATACAGGGAGAGTCGCCAGGGAACATACAAGCTACGTACCCTTTCCAAGTGATCGCGATGGATCACATCCCGTCGTTACCGAAGTCGTTCAAAGGGAATACCGAGCTGCTGATCTGGATCGACTTGTTCACAGGCTACGTGATCGCGAAGGCCAGTAACTCTCGGACGGCACAAACGATCGCAGAGAACTATGAGGAATGCGTCTTCCGCCGGTTCGGTGCCAGCGAAGTCATCCGACACGATCGAGAGCCTGGATTCATGGCCGATTTCTTCCGTGCGTTCAACCGAATCGTGGGGCAAAAACAAAGCCCCACGATGGCGTACCGACCGCAGAGTAATGGATCGGCAGAACGGATGGTACAGACGCTGACACGCTCCCTGAAGATGTATGTCGCAGATGTCGATCAGCGAGACTGGGATGAATATGCCGAACGGCTCACTTTCGCGCTCAACACAGCTCACGATCGCACACGTGGAGATACTCCATTCTACCTTGCGCACGGCTGGGATCCGCGAACGACGCTGGAAGCTGCCCTGCCGATCGCCATTACAGGACATCGTGATCGAGACGCCCGCCGCTGGAGAAACCACATCCAGAAGCAGTACCAGCAGGCACGCGAACATGTGAACGAGCGCCTTCGTGACGCCATCCGGAGTAGAGCTGATCGCCACAACGAGGAAGTACGCCCGCACGGGATCGAGGCTGGATCGCAGGTATGGTTGTATCTCGATCGCGTGAAGGTCGGCTACGCAAAGAAATTAGCGCACATGTGGCACGGCCCATTCCGCGTCGCGGAACTGATCGGAAACCACGCTGCTCGTCTCGAGATTGCCGGATCGGAATACAACGTATTCCCGATCGTACATCTGTCTAAGCTGAAGCTGGTGAGGAACTGCCCCGATCGGCCGAAGACCCGACTTGTGGATCCAGACGCCGATCGTTTCGATTTCGACGAGGCCTTCTTGCCGGAAGATAGCTGGGAGACTGCACGTGAGGACGACGAGTACGAGGTGGAACGGATTGTGGACGTGCGATCGGGCCGGAGAACGCGGTACGGCCGCGTGCATCGCGAGTTTCTCGTACACTGGAAGGGCTACGAGGAGCCCACGTGGGTTGACGAGGCTGACTTGAACTGCGGCGCACTGTTGCGGGAGTTCGAGAGGAAGAGGGCGAAGCGCAATCGCTTCAATGCGATGCAGTCGCACGAGGAAGACGAAGGAGACCCTTTGCAGTAGTTGGGATGCTGCAAGAGGGAAAATGTGGAAAGAAAGGTATGTGGGCACGTCACATACCAGATGAGTGGTGGATATTTGTGAAAAAGAAAGGAGTGTTGTTAAATCGAAGGGGCCGTCCCCAACGATTGAGCCCAAGGGCTCTTACATGTGAAAGGAAGGATCACTCAAGGATTAACTGCCGAAGAGATCAGCCTACCTGATCTAGTCCTGATCGCTACCGTCACTACCGGAAGCTACTGTTGGCCGGAATTTGCTATCGAGGCGCGCTACCTGTA
Source organism: Phytophthora capsici (assembly GCA_030324255.1). Lineage (NCBI taxonomy): Eukaryota > Oomycota > Peronosporomycetes > Peronosporales > Peronosporaceae > Phytophthora > Phytophthora capsici. Next base: position 727,927 of record CM059347.1, read on the forward strand.
GGCCGGGATGATCCTGAGGGTGGGTGCGAAATTGATTCCGCCATGGATCGGAGGTGTCCGTGAGCGCCAAGGCCTCTAGCAAGTCGCTAGGACGCACGCGCGCCCCAAGACCAGGGCACCAAGCGCTCTGCTCAGCATTTCGGCGAGGGAAGTGCAGGATGAACGGATCCAAGAAGAGATCGAGATCACAATGACCTGCGATCATCCCCTGGAGGGCGACTTCCAATACCTTCTTCCAACGAGGTCCGGCTCGTGAGCGCCGCTGCTTGCGATCGTGGTTGAGGCGATCGAGATAGGGACTTGCTCTGCGCATCTCTGAGGTGAGCGTGAAGTGATGCGTCGCTTCCCACAGCGCCTGAAGGTGGTCTTGCTCGAAGGTGGTATACTGCAGGGCGAAGTCCGCAAACCATCCCGTGAGGTCGAAAGAGTGAGGAACCACAGGCGTCTGTAAGGCCGTCCAAGGCTCAGCGTCATACAGAGCCCGCACATTAGCCTCCGTGATCAGGTCGCGATCCCACATGGACGATCTGGGCTGAGGCAGTCGAGCTGGGAACAGCCAAAGTGACGGACGGCTCCAATCCTTGAAAAGAGCGTCGACTGTGAGATTACGGAGACTGATCCGCCGCACCTCAGCTACAGGCCAGGGGACTACGTCCCGACGAGCGAAGTGCCGAGGTCGACGATAACCCGGGATCCACTGGCCACGCCCAATCAGGGTAGCTGGAAGACGATCGAGCGCATCGTCAGACAGGAGCCCGCTCGATCCAGAGTCATCGTCGTCGGGAGACCCGCTGGATGAGTCACTTGAACTGGGACTAGATGGACCATTGCCACCGGCCCCCGGTTGAACATTAGCCGATCGGGCACTGTCTTGATCGGGCTGTGATCGAACGCTTCCGTGACCGGATCCGTCGTCGTCGCTGTTGTCCTCGTTCTTGTGTTCGGTGTCACTGCCGTCCTGAGAGTTTTCGTCGTCTTCGTCAGAGTCGATCTGGATCGGCCGGGTAGAGGACCCCGAAGATGAACGAGGTTTCTTGTGAGGAGATGGAGGATCCGCGGACGGCGATCGACTGCGCTTACGTGGGAGCGGCCTACTAGATGGCGTCGATGGGTTCGATCCTGAATCGCTGGACGGACGAGTCTGCACCAGAGAGGACAGGCCAGCTAACTGTTGGCCGATCGTGTCGCGCTCGATCAGAAGCCGATCACGTTCGGCTTCAGCTGCTTCGCGTAGTTGCCTCTCCGACGCGAGACTGGACTGGAGAGAATCGTTGTCGGCCCGTAGCTGTCGGAGATCATCGGCGGAAGTTTGGAGGTTGGCGACCTGTTGCTCGAGTCGGGCGACCGATTGTCGAGCCGCATCCACGTGTGCCTCTGTAATCAAAGGCTGGTTAGTCATGATCGGAACAAGGGCATTCATGCACAATACTTACGGTAAGACTGCATCTCTTTTCGAGCTCGATCTCGGTCGCCCCGCGCACGTCGGAGCTGGGCTTCACGATCTTGAAAATCGAGTATGGCTTGATCCCGATCAACGCAAGCCTGATCGCGCTCGGAGATGGCGCGATCTAGATGAGCATCACAGCTTGCCCGAACGTTGCTCAAATTCTGCTGCGCGGTGCCGAGTTGACGCTTGAGCTGGTCAACTGCCCCTTCGAGAGCATCTTGAGAAGCTGCCAGAGCGCTGTTGGAGTCGTGAGCCTCGGCCAATTCGTGACGAGTTCGTTGGTGGTCGTCGATTTCACTGACCAACTGGGCCTGAAGTCGATCACGTGCAGCCATCGCTTGCTGCAGAGCCTGCTGCAGATCAGCGTGAGCAGCGATCGAGGAGTCGAGTTCCGATCGCAGTCGCTGCAACTCTTGGGAACTGACAGCGGGAGCTCGCAACAATGCAGCTGCCAACTGATCGGTAAGATCGCTGATGATACGACCTTGATCGGCAATCGCGTCTTGATGTTGTTGTCGCATGGTCTGGAGCTGACTCTCCAGGTTGGCGATCCGAATGCGATCACCTTCATGACCCGCTAAGGCGTTGACGACTTCACCAAACTGCTTCCGAGACTCGTGCAGGTCATGGCGCACAAGATCGTAGCGGTGTTGGCAAAATTGGACGAATGGCGACGCAAGCTGAGCGGCCTCGCAAAATTGGTTCTCCAGATCCGCAATACGGTGTTCAGCGGAACGCAGTTGCTGCTGGAGGACGGCATAGTCGGCTTGAAGTTGCTGAAAGGCACCTTCCCGCTCAAGGCCGTCTCGATCGCTGCAAGACTCGATCGGATCGCTGGAACATCCAAAGGGAGAGGAGTAATGTTGGCATTACCAAGTTGGACGTCCTGCCGAGCAGACCCTGCAGAAGAGGCTCGATCGGGGACCGCCGAAGCTCCAGTTTCGGCGTCGTGATGATCTGGAACAACAGAGTCGCCGGCTGATTGACCCACGCGCGGCGACCCTACACCCGGAACAGGAGTGCTGCTAGGAGCATTGCGAGGAGATGGAGCACCAGGAGCATTGCGAGGAGATGAAACATTCTGGGGGTTGGTGTTCACCGGATCTGAAGGGAACGAAGTGGGTTAATGCAGCCCTGGAAAGGATCGGAGACAAGAGAGGTACCTGCACGCTCTGGGCTACGCTGTTGCGCCGCGGGAATATCGATGTGTGGAGGTGACGCCGTCGGATGATCCGGATCTGCCACAGGAATAAGCGGTTAGCCACGCAGATACGGCCATTTACGATTGGATACGTACCAATGTTGCTCGAACTCTGACTGGGAGAAGCCGAAGACATGAGGAGGTAGCTTTGTGGGGGGAGAAGCAAAAGCGAGTGTGAGCGGGTGTCCACGGCTCAACCACCGTGTAGTGTCGCCTTGGACAGGGGGCGATTGTGGTGAAGCGAGAAGGCCAGTCGTCAGCGATTGATCGAGGGAGACATGATCGAGAAGGATGTGGAGTGATTAGACGGAACCTGAGTGGGACTATCCAGATCTATTCAGATCTGATACTGAGTCGAATCAGGTACCAACTTTTGGGTACCAGTCAAGTGGATCGACATGGCGCAATCATTCAAGTACATGGCTGGCGATCCAGAAATGGATCGACAAGGGTGCCATCATTTCAACACATTATCCTGATCGAGGAAGTGGATCGATACGGTGCAATCATTTCGACACATTATCCTGATCGAGAATCTGGATCGACAATGGTGCAATCTTTTAGGTACACTTTTGGATCGACGACGATCGAGAATGACATGTACCGAATAATTGGTACACCGGACGAAGTTCAAGGTAGTCAGTCAGCTGCGGGGGAGATGGGCAGATGATGGGAGGAAAGGGAACAGATAGGAGGGATCTAAGATGGTTAACAGAGAGAGAGATTTTCCTTGTAGCACGCAAGTGGTGTTCCACAGAATTCCAAGGCTGGGAAGTATATTGGCCCCCCTTGACGAAGGACCCCAAGACGCTCAAGGACAAGACACGCAACAACGCCTGGAAAGCTTGGCCAGGTCAACGCTTCTTTCTCCACCCCCCTCAACTCCACCGCTAACAGTAGGCGGCCCAAGCATCTACATTGGAAACCATTGGCCCCCTTTGGAACAACACAAGCCCCGAAGGACAACCCCCCAGAGTGGATCAAGTTTATTCAAGCTTCGACCTACCCTGTCTACCGACGATCGTGTGTAGAAGTATCCACACGTCGTCAACCGATTACCCCTGAGTGCCGTCCACACTCCAACTCAGCCAAGAACCAACACCTTGGCCCCTTCCAGGTCACCCAGGAAGAGCGTTAACCCCGCCAGGTCAACGGGTACACAAGGTGAGAAGATCTTCAGACCCCACGGTCGATCGGAGTACCCCCTCCGTTAGTTGGCAGTCCGGCCCCTCTGTGTGTGAGTGCCCCTCGCGTCGAAATTCTTCGCGAACCACTACACCACATTGTGTGAGTGCCCCTCGCGTCGAAATTCTTCGCGAACCACTACACCACATTGTGTGAGTGCCCCTCGCGTCGAAATTCTTCGCGAACCACTACACATTGTGGTGTAGTGGTTCGCGAAGAATTTCGACGCGAGGGGCACTCACACACAGAGGGGCCGGACTGCCAACTAACGGAGGGGGTACTCCGATCGACCGTGGGGTCTGAAGATCTTCTCACCTTGTGTACCCGTTGACCTGGCGGGGTTAACGCTCTTCCTGGGTGACCTGGAAGGGGCCAAGGTGTTGGTTCTTGGCTGAGTTGGAGTGTGGACGGCACTCAGGGGTAATCGGTTGACGACGTGTGGATACTTCTACACACGATCGTCGGTAGACAGGGTAGGTCGAAGCTTGAATAAACTTGATCCACTCTGGGGGGTTGTCCTTCGGGGCTTGTGTTGTTCCAAAGGGGGCCAATGGTTTCCAATGTAGATGCTTGGGCCGCCTACTGTTAGCGGTGGAGTTGAGGGGGGTGGAGAAAGAAGCGTTGACCTGGCCAAGCTTTCCAGGCGTTGTTGCGTGTCTTGTCCTTGAGCGTCTTGGGGTCCTTCGTCAAGGGGGGCCAATATACTTCCCAGCCTTGGAATTCTGTGGAACACCACTTGCGTGCTACAAGGAAAATCTCTCTCTCTCTCTCTGTTAACCATCTTAGATCCCTCCTATCTGTTCCCTTTCCTCCCATCATCTGCCCATCTCCCCCGCAGCTGACTGACTACCTTGAACTTCGTCCGGTGTACCAATTATTCGGTACATGTCATTCTCGATCGTCGTCGATCCAAAAGTGTACCTAAAAGATTGCACCATTGTCGATCCAGATTCTCGATCAGGATAATGTGTCGAAATGATTGCACCGTATCGATCCACTTCCTCGATCAGGATAATGTGTTGAAATGATGGCACCCTTGTCGATCCATTTCTGGATCGCCAGCCATGTACTTGAATGATTGCGCCATGTCGATCCACTTGACTGGTACCCAAAAGTTGGTACCTGATTCGACTCAGTATCAGATCTGAATAGATCTGGATAGTCCCACTCAGGTTCCGTCTAATCACTCCACATCCTTCTCGATCATGTCTCCCTCGATCAATCGCTGACGACTGGCCTTCTCGCTTCACCACAATCGCCCCCTGTCCAAGGCGACACTACACGGTGGTTGAGCCGTGGACACCCGCTCACACTCGCTTTTGCTTCTCCCCCCACAAAGCTACCTCCTCATGTCTTCGGCTTCTCCCAGTCAGAGTTCGAGCAACATTGGTACGTATCCAATCGTAAATGGCCGTATCTGCGTGGCTAACCGCTTATTCCTGTGGCAGATCCGGATCATCCGACGGCGTCACCTCCACACATCGATATTCCCGCGGCGCAACAGCGTAGCCCAGAGCGTGCAGGTACCTCTCTTGTCTCCGATCCTTTCCAGGGCTGCATTAACCCACTTCGTTCCCTTCAGATCCGGTGAACACCAACCCCCAGAATGTTTCATCTCCTCGCAATGCTCCTGGTGCTCCATCTCCTCGCAATGCTCCTAGCAGCACTCCTGTTCCGGGTGTAGGGTCGCCGCGCGTGGGTCAATCAGCCGGCGACTCTGTTGTTCCAGATCATCACGACGCCGAAACTGGAGCTTCGGCGGTCCCCGATCGAGCCTCTTCTGCAGGGTCTGCTCGGCAGGACGTCCAACTTGGTAATGCCAACATTACTCCTCTCCCTTTGGATGTTCCAGCGATCCGATCGAGTCTTGCAGCGATCGAGACGGCCTTGGAGCGGGAAGGTGCCTTTCAGCAACTTCAAGCCGACTATGCCGTCCTCCAGCAGCAACTGCGTTCCGCTGAACACCGTATTGCGGATCTGGAGAACCAATTTTGCGAGGCCGCTCAGCTTGCGTCGCCATTCGTCCAATTTTGCCAACACCGCTACGATCTTGTGCGCCATGACCTGCACGAGTCTCGGAAGCAGTTTGGTGAAGTCGTCAACGCCTTAGCGGGTCATGAAGGTGATCGCATTCGGATCGCCAACCTGGAGAGTCAGCTCCAGACCATGCGACAACAACATCAAGACGCGATTGCCGATCAAGGTCGTATCATCAGCGATCTTACCGATCAGTTGGCAGCTGCATTGTTGCGAGCTCCCGCTGTCAGTTCCCAAGAGTTGCAGCGACTGCGATCGGAACTCGACTCCTCGATCGCTGCTCACGCTGATCTGCAGCAGGCTCTGCAGCAAGCGATGGCTGCACGTGATCGACTTCAGGCCCAGTTGGTCAGTGAAATCGACGACCACCAACGAACTCGTCACGAATTGGCCGAGGCTCACGACTCCAACAGCGCTCTGGCAGCTTCTCAAGATGCTCTCGAAGGGGCAGTTGACCAGCTCAAGCGTCAACTCGGCACCGCGCAGCAGAATTTGAGCAACGTTCGGGCAAGCTGTGATGCTCATCTAGATCGCGCCATCTCCGAGCGCGATCAGGCTTGCGTTGATCGGGATCAAGCCATACTCGATTTTCAAGATCGTGAAGCCCAGCTCCGACGTGCGCGGGGCGACCGAGATCGAGCTCGAAAAGAGATGCAGTCTTACCGTAAGTATTGTGCATGAATGCCCTTGTTCCGATCATGACTAACCAGCCTTTGATTACAGAGGCACACGTGGATGCGGCTCGACAATCGGTCGCCCGACTCGAGCAACAGGTCGCCAACCTCCAAACTTCCGCCGATGATCTCCGACAGCTACGGGCCGACAACGATTCTCTCCAGTCCAGTCTCGCGTCGGAGAGGCAACTACGCGAAGCAGCTGAAGCCGAACGTGATCGGCTTCTGATCGAGCGCGACACGATCGGCCAACAGTTAGCTGGCCTGTCCTCTCTGGTGCAGACTCGTCCGTCCAGCGATTCAGGATCGAACCCATCGACGCCATCTAGTAGGCCGCTCCCACGTAAGCGCAGTCGATCGCCGTCCGCGGATCCTCCATCTCCTCACAAGAAACCTCGTTCATCTTCGGGGTCCTCTACCCGGCCGATCCAGATCGACTCTGACGAAGACGACGAAAACTCTCAGGACGGCAGTGACACCGAACACAAGAACGAGGACAACAGCGACGACGACGGATCCGGTCACGGAAGCGTTCGATCACAGCCCGATCAAGACAGTGCCCGATCGGCTAATGTTCAACCGGGGGCCGGTGGCAATGGTCCATCTAGTCCCAGTTCAAGTGACTCATCCAGCGGGTCTCCCGACGACGATGACTCTGGATCGAGCGGGCTCCTGTCTGACGATGCGCTCGATCGTCTTCCAGCTACCCTGATTGGGCGTGGCCAGTGGATCCCGGGTTATCGTCGACCTCGGCACTTCGCTCGTCGGGACGTAGTCCCCTGGCCTGTAGCTGAGGTGCGGCGGATCAGTCTCCGTAATCTCACAGTCGACGCTCTTTTCAAGGATTGGAGCCGTCCGTCACTTTGGCTGTTCCCAGCTCGACTGCCTCAGCCCAGATCGTCCATGTGGGATCGCGACCTGATCACGGAGGCTAATGTGCGGGCTCTGTATGACGCTGAGCCTTGGACGGCCTTACAGACGCCTGTGGTTCCTCACTCTTTCGACCTCACGGGATGGTTTGCGGACTTCGCCCTGCAGTATACCACCTTCGAGCAAGACCACCTTCAGGCGCTGTGGGAAGCGACGCATCACTTCACGCTCACCTCAGAGATGCGCAGAGCAAGTCCCTATCTCGATCGCCTCAACCACGATCGCAAGCAGCGGCGCTCACGAGCCGGACCTCGTTGGAAGAAGGTATTGGAAGTCGCCCTCCAGGGGATGATCGCAGGTCATTGTGATCTCGATCTCTTCTTGGATCCGTTCATCCTGCACTTCCCTCGCCGAAATGCTGAGCAGAGCGCTTGGTGCCCTGGTCTTGGGGCGCGCGTGCGTCCTAGCGACTTGCTAGAGGCCTTGGCGCTCACGGACACCTCCGATCCATGGCGGAATCAATTTCGCACCCACCCTCAGGATCATCCCGGCCTACAGGTAGCGCGCCTCGATAGCAAATTCCGGCCAACAGTAGCTTCCGGTAGTGACGGTAGCGATCAGGACTAGATCAGGTAGGCTGATCTCTTCGGCAGTTAATCCTTGAGTGATCCTTCCTTTCACATGTAAGAGCCCTTGGGCTCAATCGTTGGGGACGGCCCCTTCGATTTAACAACACTCCTTTCTTTTTCACAAATATCCACCACTCATCTGGTATGTGACGTGCCCACATACCTTTCTTTCCACATTTTCCCTCTTGCAGCATCCCAACTACTGCAAAGGGTCTCCTTCGTCTTCCTCGTGCGACTGCATCGCATTGAAGCGATTGCGCTTCGCCCTCTTCCTCTCGAACTCCCGCAACAGTGCGCCGCAGTTCAAGTCAGCCTCGTCAACCCACGTGGGCTCCTCGTAGCCCTTCCAGTGTACGAGAAACTCGCGATGCACGCGGCCGTACCGCGTTCTCCGGCCCGATCGCACGTCCACAATCCGTTCCACCTCGTACTCGTCGTCCTCAAGTGCAGTCTCCCAGCTATCTTCCGGCAAGAAGGCCTCGTCGAAATCGAAACGATCGGCGTCTGGATCCACAAGCCGGGTCTTCGGCCGATCGGGGCAGTTCCTCACCAGCTTCAGCTTAGACAGATGTACGATCGGGAATACGTTGTATTCCGATCCGGCAATCTCGAGACGAGCAGCGTGGTTTCCGATCAGTTCCGCGACGCGGAATGGGCCGTGCCACATGTGCGCTAATTTCTTTGCGTAGCCGACCTTCACGCGATCGAGATACAACCATACCTGCGATCCAGCCTCGATCCCGTGCGGGCGTACTTCCTCGTTGTGGCGATCAGCTCTACTCCGGATGGCGTCACGAAGGCGCTCGTTCACATGTTCGCGTGCCTGCTGGTACTGCTTCTGGATGTGGTTTCTCCAGCGGCGGGCGTCTCGATCACGATGTCCTGTAATGGCGATCGGCAGGGCAGCTTCCAGCGTCGTTCGCGGATCCCAGCCGTGCGCAAGGTAGAATGGAGTATCTCCACGTGTGCGATCGTGAGCTGTGTTGAGCGCGAAAGTGAGCCGTTCGGCATATTCATCCCAGTCTCGCTGATCGACATCTGCGACATACATCTTCAGGGAGCGTGTCAGCGTCTGTACCATCCGTTCTGCCGATCCATTACTCTGCGGTCGGTACGCCATCGTGGGGCTTTGTTTTTGCCCCACGATTCGGTTGAACGCACGGAAGAAATCGGCCATGAATCCAGGCTCTCGATCGTGTCGGATGACTTCGCTGGCACCGAACCGGCGGAAGACGCATTCCTCATAGTTCTCTGCGATCGTTTGTGCCGTCCGAGAGTTACTGGCCTTCGCGATCACGTAGCCTGTGAACAAGTCGATCCAGATCAGCAGCTCGGTATTCCCTTTGAACGACTTCGGTAACGACGGGATGTGATCCATCGCGATCACTTGGAAAGGGTACGTAGCTTGTATGTTCCCTGGCGACTCTCCCTGTATGAGAGGCCGCCCTTTTCCGGTCTCACAATCGATGCACTCACCTACGTACTTCTGCACACTCTTGAACAGGCCACGCCAATGGAAGTGTCTCCTGATCCGCTCGTACGTTCTTCCGATTCCCTGGTGTCCTCCTTCTAGGCTGACGTGGTAATGATGCAGGAAATCTTGTTGGAGCGTCTCGGGTACAACCACGCGGACGATCGGATCTCGATCGGCATTCGATCTTGACCCAGTCGGACAATAGAGCAGCAGTCCACTCTCGTCTAGATCATACTCGCTGGCGATCTTGGCGCAGGCCTTCGCATCTTCGGCCGACAAGTCTACCACGTTGCCTTGCAGGTAAGCTTTCAGTTGCACGATCCATACCTCCTCATCCTGAGCTTGTACGATCCGCTCAACCCTCATCTGCTGTACGATTGACTCTTGCAGGATTTCCGGTCGTACTTGACGTCGTCGCCCCGCGGCTCGGGTAACCGCAGACACGCGGGCAGCAGCATCGTCTTCCTTCGGCCGCAGAATTTCATCCAGACGATTGAGCGTGGCCAAGTCTTGTCGATCCACTTCCAAGGTAACGATCTCTCCAGACTCTTGTTGTAAGGCTGTGTTGGCTAACTTGTCTGCACTTTGGTTCCATCCCCGTTTGACGTGTAGGAATTCGTGCTTCGGCCAGACTCTCAGTTGATCCATCGCTTTCTGTCTCAGCAGTTGGAGTTTAGGCGCCTTGCAGTCAATCTCACCGCGCATCTGGCGGATGATCAAGTTTGAATCACCGCAGATCACGATCCGCCCCCGGTCTGATGTCGGAAGGAGATCGAGCCCAAGTAAGAGACCCTGATATTCTGCCTCATTGACAGTGATCTCCGGCATGAATCTCGACTCCGCAGAAACGACCGTCCACTCGGGGAGCTTCCAGATCACAGCACTGAACGCGCCGACCTTCCTCTTGACACTCGCGGATCCATCAAAGGAGACTACCAGCAAGTCTTCGTCCGGCTCTACCGTCGGTGGCGGCGTGACGATCAGTTTGCGTGGTTGCTTCCTCGGAGCGATGGCGATCAAGGCGTGATCCATCTCTGATCGAGGTGTGATACTAGCCGCGAGGGCACCCAGGATCTCGTCTTCGCCTCTGGAACACTTCACGATCTCCAACGTCCATCCTGACAGCAGAGCAGCCCACTTTCCCAATCGTCCATCAAGCCCGGACGAGTTCAACAGCCACGCAAGCGTGGAGTGTCGAGACAAGACCTTGATGGATCGGCCAACCAGTTGGGTGTAACACACATCCAGCATTCGGAGTAGGGCCAAGACCTCCTTGTCGACCGTGCTGTAATTCAGCTCGTTGGTCTTCAAGGTACGACTGGTGAAGGTCACTGGCCTGTACACGCCATCATGTTCTTGCATGAGCGCGGCGGAGATCGCCCACTGGCTCGCGTACAACACGATCACAGGACCTCGATCGGGATCGAAGTGTCGGAGGATCGGCGTGGCCACGATCTTGGCCTTCAGCAAAGTGAAAGCGGTGATCGCTCTCGCCCACCGATCGTCTTCAAGCGACTCGTCGCCCCCGGTCTGATGCACCCCAGATCCCTCGTTCCGCAGCCGATACTCGTGGAAATCCACCTCACGCAGCTCGTACAAGATCGCGGCATAGATCGAGAAGTCCTCGATGAACCGACTGTAGTAGTTCAAGCTCCCAAGGAACGACTGCATCGATCGGAGCGAAGTCGGGAAAGGTAAGTTCCCCAGTGCTTCCAGATCTTTCGGGCTCGCCTCCAGACCTTCTGCCGACACTTGGTGTCCCAGGTACGCCACTTTGCTGTAGCCCCAGAAGCTTTTGACCACACTGATTGACAGATTCCATCGATCGCAGGTGTCTAGGAGCCGCTCGACTTTCTCGCAGAGATCATCCCAGTCGGAGCTAGTGATCAAGATGTCATCGATGTATGACCGTCTTCCGAGTACTGATGGCTTCAGCTCAGGGTCAGGTTCACCGTCTTCAAACACGTCGATCAGCTTCGTCGACTCTTGATCGGCTCTGATCCGAAGATGTCCATACAGCGCGTTGTCGATCAAGCGCTGGTAGATCTGCGGGGCGTTCTTCAATCCGAAGGGCATACGTGTCCACTCGAAGAGTCCGAAAGGGGTGATGAACGCAGAGATCAACCTGGCTCTTTCCGTCATGCTGACAACCCAGAATCCACTCGCCATATCCAGTGAGCAATACCAAAGGACCTTATCAAGATCGTCCAAGAGATCGTTGATTAGCGGCATGGGGTACACCATCAACTTCGTCAAGCTGTTCACCAACCGGTAGTCGATGCAGAGACGGATGTCGACCCCATTCTTCTTGATGATCACAACGATTGGAGATGCCCAAGGTGAGGTCGAATGGGTGATGATTCCCGCCGACAACAGTCCCTTGATCAAGTCTGACAACTTCTCCCGAAACTGCGGAGCGACACGTCGCACACGCTGGGCCACAGGGGTTGCGTTACCAACATCGATGTCACAGACGGCGCCACGTGCAGCTGGAGGGAGAGCGTTCCCTTTTCCGATCAGGAGATGCCTGCGCTTCCAGATGATCTGCCTCAAGCGATCGATCTGTTCCGGCGTTCTCCCTTCTGCCTCCTCGATCTGGATATCTTCGATCTTGACTTCCTCCGTGGTGGCGCTTACCTCCGGGAGTATGGCCATCTGATTCTCCAGATCTTCAACGATCAGGTCCTTCCCTTCATGGTAACAGACTTCGTCGTCTTCAGGCGTCCCGCTGACTTCGACCTCCGACTCCATTTTTGGATCGTCGGCGGTACCAGGCGCTGAGCCGGTCAGTGGTTGATCGTCGATCGGCGGCTTCGGACTGTTGATCATCGGGCTGACCAACTCCCGATCCACGGAATTCGATCGGTCCTCGATCTTGCACTCCTGATCGTCCATCCACTCTGGTTCCGATTCCCGCCGATCTTGCTTCGAGTCGACTGGATCAGCCCATTTCACCGCCACAGCAGCTACTTCGGGCTTCGGTCTGGATCCTTCACGCTTCAGGATACCCTTCGGGATGTCGTACGTTGGTCGATCCACCAGTGGTCCCATGTACGTCGGCTCAGGTTCCGCTTCCTCCTGCTGATCAGTGGTGGCTTCGTACGCAAGGTTCTGCCACTCAGCATATCGACGCGATCCTACGGAGATGAGTCCAGGCGTCCGCGGTACGAGATCTTCAGCCAACCACAGTCCCAACTGTGTGAGTCTCTGCAACATCAGCTTCTTGTCGCTGATGTTTGTGATCTTCAAGTACTGCGTCCGGCCAAGGCCCTTCACCAAGGTAGGTACCCATCTTTCTCCACGGGCGATCCACAACTTCTCTCGCTCTAACGCTCGGGGCTTTTGTATCGGTATCTCAACAGATTCTCCGACTTCCAGGTGAACGCTGTCGTCGAGCGCGATGTCGTGGCTGCTTCGGCCATACGGAGGGCGGCGGCCCGTCAACTGTACCCGCACTTTGTTCGGGAGGCACATAGTCCCGTCGGCCAGATCAAGACGGATGCCGGCTGGAATCATGAAATCCATGCCTAGTATCACGTCTTGCCCAACCATGTCACCAACCCACGCATCGAAGAAGTAAACCAAGAAACCAGCCAGCGTGATCTTGATCGTGGTACGTCCCAGAGTTGCGTACACATTTTCTCCGATCCCGATGCAATCCTGTCTCTGACTCTCGTCTATGATGCAGCCAACCTTACGAGCAAAGGCGGTGCTAACGATCGAGACTTCAGCGCCGGAATCTAGGAGCAGGGTCGCTCTGGCGTTGTTGATCTTGCCGGTGGCTTTGGCCTGCTTGAACCATTTGCCGGGAGCGTGATACTTCCAGTAGCCGCGTGATTCGCCAGGTAAGAGATCGCCAGCTGAATCAGATGGTGACATCCTGGCATTGTTGACTAACGCTGGTCTTCCGTGCTCCACCTCAGGCAGATGATCCTTCCAGTATCCACGCAATTCGCCGTCAGCTAAATCAAGTTCCATCACAACTTCCGATCGGGAGAACTCATCATTCCGCAAGCTCGCTATCGTTGCGGTACGTCTTCCATGAATTCCACGTATATTGTTGATCGGTGTTGTCGTCTCCTGACTCTTGCCTTCGGCTGCCTTTCAACGTATGCAAAAATACAGAACTTAGAACGCTCGGCTCGTACCAGATTCAAACCTGGCGAGCGTCCTAGTTTAACATCTTCTCCGCGTTGGATGGCAGCATTCCGGCGTGGCGCGTCGGGTTGTACCACTGGCGGATCAAGTTGTAAAACTCTTCCATCGGACATTTGCCGTCTTCGTGGAGCTTGCCGCAGGCGCGGCACACGTACAGGCAGTGATCAGCAGGGTGACCACGGCGACCACACTTCTCGCAGGTCAGGCGTTTCCAGCATCCAAGATCGGAGTGCCTCGTGGATCCACAGTGCGAACACGGTGGCGGACGTTCTTCCAGGCGCGATCCATCTTCGCGATCAGTGCGAGCCGGCGACTGGCCTTCTTCCCAACGGCTCGGGCGTTGAGTTTCCGGTTTACGGTGATCAGCTGCAGCGGCCAAGTAGACGTGCGACGGAGCTCGATCATCTTCTGATCCACTAGAATCCAGATCGGATCCCGATCCAGCGCTGTCATATGAGGCGCGGATTGCGCGAACGGCGCGAGTGGACTTCGAAGGTGTAATGGGTCTACTAAGACCTATTAGGTGGCGTACACGTGCGCTTACGTGTATGAGGAAGCGTGCAATTAATTAGACTTAATTTAATTATACTTACGTCCGTAAATATAATTAAATCAAATATAACAATATTTATACTGCAAATACCGTAAAATGAGAACTGTTATTGAAGTTGGCACAAGCCAATTATGGACCTCCTAAATCTGATTGCTATCTGTTTCTAAAGGTTCTGTCAATGTGTGGTTGACAGAATTCTGATTTCTTCTAAGAGCACTGATTGGTAGAAATGCTTCGCTTTCTACCAATAACATGCGTAAATGCACGCGAGCCATCCAATGATATGGCCCGCCCATGTATCCATTGGTGTGCTCCACACACCAAGGCCTGAGGTCCGTTTCCAACCTCTAACAGTTAGCGCAACTGTTAGAGTTACAAGTGGTGTAACCACTTGTACGTGTAACCCTGTTACACCATCCCCCCCTTAAGACTTAACGTACCCATCCGGATACGTTAACCGACATAACTTGACAAGGCCGTCAAGTTCGAGGAAGAACACACGAATTCATTTCCGAATGAACTCGCCAACGCTCAAGTCCACGTCCGCAGCCGCGGACGCGCAAGCCTCGCCTGCTGCCTCTGCAGCAAGCACAACAGCGGCAGTGCCCACTAGCACTGCTGCTTCCAGTCGTTCGACAGAGAGTAAACTCTCTGTCTCCGAGTACCATGCTCCCCTCAAGGAGAAGCATGCAGCGAAGAAGTCCGACTTCGCTGCCGACTCCGACGAGTATCCTCTCGACTACGAGGATTCTGAAGATGGGGAGCTTCATGAAGAGGCTCCCGCCCACGTGTCTTCGTCCGAAGACACGCTCGACCCACCCAAGGGGTCTCGACGCCCCCGCGAAGAGGCCTCGGACGCTTCCAGCTCGAAGCGTCCGCGCAATGATGACTTAGCGTCCCCCATGTCGAGGGCGCTCATCTCTCCGCGCACTGATCCACCGCCAGTGCGCGCTGCATGGATGCCTACTGAGGCAGAGATCCATGATCGGTTCGGTGCTAGCTCACCACCGAACCCGATACTGTTGTACCACGACAACAGTATCAAAGACGACGAAGTCGCTGTTGGCATTGTCTTTGAGTCCCCGACTCAAAGACGCGACTACTACATCGGGCTCTTCCATGAGCTCCGATACTTCAGCGCGAAGAAGACTTCGCGCAAGAGCAAAGTGCCAGAGTGGCAGGCACTCTGTCAGTCGTGGAACGCCTTTGTTGAAAACTTCAACAAAGACCCGAAAGCCTATCGCGAGCGTGTGAAGCATGCTCGCGATCGCTACTACACTTACACCGTGCGCGGTAAGTGTGAACGCCTCCATGAAGCAAGCATGGAAGCGGGGATCCTGTGTGCCGTTCCCTTCGGCACACCTTGTCCGTGTTGCGCACCTCTGGCAACACGCATCTCCGAACGTGATCTACTGGGGTACACGACGACCCGTGTACCCGATCACATCAAGGAGCTCCGTGCTCGTCTCGAGTCACGTGAAGCTCCGAGTGCTGTGGGTGACCGCAGCACTCCTCGTGCAAGCCTTAGGCCTGCAGGTTATGGTGGGCTTCGTACGCCCTCACCATTTCCGGAACGTCCTCCATCAGGACGTTCCGTGGCTCCCATGTGTCTCGATGGGGAGGAAATCCTCTCCAACGAATACGAAAACGAACCTCTTGAGAGTTCGTTCTCTTATGAGCCACGATCCGCTCAACTATCCAGCGGATCGACCCAGTCGCGTCTCGCAACGGCGGCGGAGGGGGCGGAAACACTCCCTCCGTATGGTCAACGCTATGACCATGGCGATCGTGCCCTGCACGATCGTGTTGCGGCGCTCGAGCAGTCTCAGAGCGCCGAGATGGCTGCTCTGAAGCAGGAGGTTCGAGTCCTCCGTGCTGATGCTGCGCAGGCTGCGCAGACTGCTTCGAACATCTCGTCCGGTCTCGGGACGAGATTGAACGCTCTGGTCGCTCGCGTGAGCGATCTCGAGAAGGCCTTCCAGGCCTCTCAGGCGAGTCATCACCCGTAGATGACTCGTGCTGCACGTACGGCTTCAACCGCCCGACGTAGAACGTCGGATGGAGTCTCATGCTGGACGGTATGTCCAGCCGGTACGCGTTGCCGTGCCGTTCAAGTACTTTGAACGGCCCGATGAACCTTGGAGCAAGCTTACTTGCTCCAAAATCAGACACTGCATGTTTAGGCAGGTTTTGAGTAGCTAACAAAACCAATGAACCCTTTTTGAATTCATTAATGTTGCCCCTACCAACATTGTCTGCGTTCAGCTTCTGTCGATCGACAGAAGCTGCGATAGCATCTTGCACAAACCGTATTACGGCTTGTCTTCGCTGGACAAAGTCTAGCGCATTCGAGCTGAACCCTTTCAGCTCGTCGCCTTCATCCGCAGCAGGCCCTGCCTGCTCGCTATCGTCCTCTATGTCTGTGCCCGGCACAGACATCTCGCGCTCGTTCCTGCTCGAACGAGACGCAGCTCGCGTCACCGCAGCTGATAGTACGTCATCAGCTGTCCTCTGCGGTTGTTCAGACGCAACCGTAGATCCTCCCCCACTTAAGGAGGAAGCTACCCCGCCGAGCATGCTCGGCAAACGTGGATGCCGCATGGCATTCACGTAGAACGGTGTATGCCCTGTCGAGGCATGCACCGAGTTGTTGATGGCAAACTCTGCCATCGGTAAACACTCGCTCCAATGCGGGAACGAGTGTGCGTAGCTCTTCAGCGCGTCAACCAGTACTCGGTTGACGCGTTCAGTCTGGCCGTCCGTCTGCGGATGATCCGCAGTCGACATTGATAACTGTGAACCAAGAAGTGTAAACACTTCTTGCCAGAACCGCGCTGTGAAGCGTGGATCACGGTCCGACACAATGTCGAGCGGCATGCCATGGTGTTTGAACACCATGTCAACAAACAGTCGCGCAGTCTGCGCGGCTGTAACAGTAGCCGGGACGGCAGCAAGATGGACCATCTTGCTGAATCGGTCCACAAAGACAACGATGCCTGTCCTCCGCTTGTTGTCGGGCGGAAGACCGAAGACAAAGTCCATGGACATGGACTGCCAACACTCCGACGGAGTCGGAAGTGATTGAAGAGGAGCCTGCGTAAACGGCGCAGGCTTCACGCGCTGGCAAACCTCGCAAGCACGAACGTACTTGCGTACCCACTTATACTGGTGGTGCCAGTAGAAGTCACGCGTGAGAAGAGTGTATGTCTTCTCACGACCCGGATGCCCTGCCGTAGGGGCATCGTGGTACTCGAACATGATCCGCAGCCGCAGATCATGATCATTCGGAACGACAATGCGATCCGCATTGTCGTCTACTGCACTGTATAGCAGTAGCCCTTCGTGTACACGATAGCGGTGTACACGAGCTCGAAGGTGAGGAGTTAGCTTCCGACGTGCCTCGTCGGAAGGTGCTGCGAGGAACTCCAGCAGCTCCTTCGCGTCTGCATCCCTTGCATACGCGTCCTTCACGTCGTCAATCAACGTTGACGACGGCACACTTGTCCTCACGACGCCAACACTGTTGACGTCGACCGTCTCCGCATAATCAGGTCGACGCGATAACGCGTCGGCCACTACGTTGAGTCTTCCGGGTTTGTACTCCACCCGGAAGTTGTACTCCGCGAAGAAGGACAACCATCTCGCCATACGTTGCGAGATGTGCGGCGACTTAATCGCCGTACGCAGTGATGCGTGGTCGGTGTAGACCACGAACGGTCTACTCCCAAGTAGATACACTCGGAACTTTGCGAGTGCATACTTCATGGCAAGGAGCTCCTTGTCATGCACAGGGTAGTTGCGCTCAGCTGGCTTCAGCTGACGCGACTGGTAGTAGACCACACGATCACGGCCCTCGTGATCGTGTTGCATCAATGCACATCCGATCGCGAAATCGGATGCATCACACACTACGTGGAATGGACGATCTTGGTCGGCGACGGCCAAGATCGGAGCCTCAGTCAAGCCCTGCTTGACTGCATCGAACGCCCCCTGGCATTCGGTCGTCCAAATCCACTCAGCTTTCTTCTTAAGAAGCTGTGACAGCGGGCGAATCTTGCCCGCGTAGTTCTCCACGTACTTGCACAAGTACGTGGCAAGCCCAAGGAACTGCCTCAGTTCCTTCACATTGGATGGCGTGGGCCATTCATTGATCACTCTGACCTTCTCTGGGTCAGGGCGCACGCCGTCCTTCCCGACGAGACACCCCAGCACGGGTATCTCGTTCGCCCCGAAGATACACTTCTTCAGGTTCGCATAGAGCTTATGCTTCCTCATAAGCTCTAGCAGCTTCCGGAGATGCACCTTGTGCATCTCAATGTCCGTCTTCCCGTTCACAGCCCGGCTGTGGACGAACACGTCGTCGAAATAACTCGGTGCGAAGTCGCGCACCGAGCGCAATAGATGAGTCACACATCTATTGAACGTCGCAGGGGCATTCTTAAGTCCCTGCGGCATGACGAGCCACTCCCACAGCATACCACTGGGAGTGCTTACCGCTGTGAGAGGGATGTCCCTCTCACGCATGAGGATTTGATAGAATCCATCACGCAGATCTAGAGCACTGAAGATAGTGCTCAAGGCCATCGAATCGATGATAACATCTTTTCGCGGTATCGGCGTCTGCGCCGGTATCGTCGCATCGTTCAACTTGTTGTACGCATGAACGATGCGCCAGCCGCCCTGTGCCTTCTTGACACAGAACGTTGGGGCACTGTGCGGGGACTTTGATTCCCGCACTTGACCTGCAAGACGACGACTCTCGAAGAAGTCGTCGATCGCTTGAACTTGTTCACGCGGCAGTGGCCACTGCCGTGTAACGCAATATTTCGTGCCCGGCACGAGATCAATCTCGTGCTGTACGCCCTTGTCCTTCGGAAGCTCCGAAGGAATCTCGTCCGGGAGTACATCCTTGTACTCCCGCAGCACCTCATAGTAGGGACTCGACTTCAACGAGTCCCAACTCTGCTCCTCGAAGCGCTGCTTCTTAGTCTTCGCACTGAGGGTGTCATCGCCCTCAGTGATCCCATCGACGACGAGCTGCTTAAGCTCCTCGGCCTCGCCCTCCACCCTCTCAACCTCTGAGAGGATGCAAATTTGTTCGATGCGTCCATCGAACAACTCTCGCGCGAAGCCCTTCCAGTTCATGACTGGAAGCGCGGTCAACGCCGACGCACTCGTCGGCGGATTCTCCAACCGCATCCTCTGGTACTGCAATCCAGTACCAGTACGTGTCAAGACGTTCAGCGTCTCGACACTCGGTGTCTGCCGCGCAGAAACACCAGTCTCAGTCTCCGGCTGAGACTCGCGCAGCTTCAATGGCTTGCGCCGCGAAAGTCTTCCCTGAAGCCGCGCTTCAGGTGCTCCGCGTCCAAGGGGCTCTGCCTTGGACGGATCGTCTTCGCAATAGTCAGCGGACTCGCTCCGCTGACTCGCACTATCAAGCACCGCTTGAGTGCCGCTCATCGCGTGCAGTCCTCCTGCACGTGAGCTCGCAGGTTGTTCGGGTGCTGGACGTTTGCAACCGCCAGCACCTCCTGCCGCGTGGTCAGCTCCTGCTGCCACGCCTCCATCAACTCCGCGAGCTGATGGAGCCTCCACATCGTCGACTATCGCAGTCGACGTGTCTTCGCTAGCCTTGTGTGCTAGCGGGCCTTTGTTTGTATCATCGGCTCCCGGAGCCGATGTACGATCGCTAGTTCCTTGAACTAGCCGCGCGTCTGTCACGTCAGCCATCGCAGCTGACGTCTGTCCGTCGGTTCCTCGAACCGGAATTCTATTGGCTTCGTCAGCCATCAAGGCTGACGCGCAATCGTCGACGCGACCCTTGGGGGCTTGAAGTACCTCCAAGGCTACCGGTAATACCGGTACGTTACCATCACTCAGGTGATTCACATTCACCTGATTTCTGAGGCGACCCTTCGGCTCAGACTCAGACTCAGATATCTGAGCCGACACACACTTTCTCTCAACGACTATCTGAGTCGTCGAGCGTCGCCGGCGGCGATCGGAGGCAGCGGCGGGCGCTGCTGCCTCAACCGGGGAGTCACATGCATCGGCCGATGCATGCGTAGCACTGACAGGGCCATCGCTCTCTGTCGCGCTCATACTATTGAAGCGTACGACCGTACGCTTCTCCCAGTTGATCACCGGGTCATGCCGTGCAAGCCACGGCATGCCTAACACCAAGTCGAACTTATCGTCTAGATCCAAGACGATAAGATCTTCCACAAACGTCCTTCGTTTGTACGAGAAGCGCACACGGACCACGCGCTTCTCGGTCCTCACGGTGGCACCTGTTGCCAACCGCACCTCCAACACGCCGCGAGGCGTGTCGGCCTCTTCGAAGTCCATACTTCGAAGACTTCCCTGTCGAACAAAGTTGTTCGACGCGCCCGAGTCCACCAGGGCACGAAGAGAGTTAACTCTCTTCGACATAACATTCAGGATGACAAGGTTTGGCTTGTCATCTTGCAACTTGCAGCGAGAAACCTTCTCGCTGGGGGCAGCAGTCCTCATCGTCGCGTGTCCAAGTTCGACACGCGAGACTGCATCACCAGTAGGACGCCCCGCGCCTACTGGTCCTTGGCGTTTTTTGAACGCCCGCCCGGATGCACACTCGCTGTGCATTCGCGTGCAAAGTGACCGATGTTACTACACTTGTAACATCGTACCTTGAACCCCTTACGCTGCTGTTGACCAGCAGTCGTAGCACTCGAGAGGTCCATCGGCTCCGGACCTCCCGCCTTCGGTACAGGACGCGCCGGCTTCGGCGCGTTCGCATGGAGTTTAGCCTGACGCCGGCTAAACTCCTCTTGCATCGCAAGGCTTATGGCTTCCTCGAGAGTATTCGGATACTCTCGAAAGAGGTATGTCTTGACGGGACCGTCTCTCAGTCCCTTCATGAACGTGACGACCTTGGTCGCCTCGTCGACCGGGTTGGCCACTATGTTCGATACCAAGTATCGAGCACGCTGGGCATAGGAATGCACGTCATCCTTGCCCTGCTGCAGATCGAGGAACTCCGCCCTCGATCTGAACTCGTTCTTCGGGGGCTCAAACGCGAGCTTGAGCTCCTCCTTAAAACCTTCATACGTGCTGAAGCACGTAGGATCCGAGAGTCGGCGCCCATAGGCCCAACTCCTCGCGCGTCCGCCCAAGCATGACATGGCGAACGCGACCTTCGACATCGGGTCGACAATACGTCGAGCCGCAACGGCTGTGTCGAGTTCGACAAGCCAACGAAGGAGGGTCTCGTCCTCCTTCCCCGCATAGGTACTCACGTGGAGTTTCAACGACTCCACGCGTGGCTTCGGGGAAGCCACCGAGGCAGCAACATCTCGTTGCTCCTTAACAATGTACCCCAGAGCAACACCGTGTTGCTCTGTCGGCGATAGCGTGCGAAGCATCGCCGCTACCGCTGCCTCTCCAATGACTCGCGAGAGTCGTTGGAGCGCCTCCCACTCTGGATCCGAGAGGTGGGGGCAGTCCGTGCGCGTCACGGACTGGTGTGGGGTCCCCGTGGACCCCTCATCCATGGGGGAGTTCTCTACCCCGCGTTCGTATGACTCCATACGAACGAACAGCAGTCGGTCGTGGGACGGACTACAAAGTGCTACCAGGTGTAATGGGTCTACTAAGACCTATTAGGTGGCGTACACGTGCGCTTACGTGTATGAGGAAGCGTGCAATTAATTAGACTTAATTTAATTATACTTACGTCCGTAAATATAATTAAATCAAATATAACAATATTTATACTGCAAATACCGTAAAATGAGAACTGTTATTGAAGTTGGCACAAGCCAATTATGGACCTCCTAAATCTGATTGCTATCTGTTTCTAAAGGTTCTGTCAATGTGTGGTTGACAGAATTCTGATTTCTTCTAAGAGCACTGATTGGTAGAAATGCTTCGCTTTCTACCAATAACATGCGTAAATGCACGCGAGCCATCCAATGATATGGCCCGCCCATGTATCCATTGGTGTGCTCCACACACCAAGGCCTGAGGTCCGTTTCCAACCTCTAACAGTTAGCGCAACTGTTAGAGTTACAAGTGGTGTAACCACTTGTACGTGTAACCCTGTTACAGAAGGAGCTTGCGGTGGACCACTTGGCGCCTTCTGCCGGAACTTGTTCGATCCAGCGACAGCTTTGCTTTGGCGAACCTTGGCACGCTGACGTGCACGCAGGATTTCGGCAAGGGAGTCTCCGTCTGTGATACGCAGCAGAGTTAGCTGATCGGCCAACTCGCGATCATCCAGAGTCTCGATGAAATGCTCCACATGTTCCCGCTTTGTGGATGCCGATCCAGTCTTGATCTCCAACTTCGCGCGCAGACCCAACACGGTGAGCCTATGAAGATACTCAAGAGGCTTCTCGTCCGATCGCTTCCTCGCGTGGTAATATTGCCTCGCGAGTGACACGCCCAGCCCACAGTACTCGACTCGGAAGTCGCCCAGCAAGTCGTTCCACTTGCTGCGGGTGGTTCTCCCCAACTGTTGGTACCAGTTTCGCGCTGGACCAACTAGGAGGTTGCTGAAGACGATGCACTTCTCGCTGTCGGTCGCTTGATCTCGGGCGAACGCGGACTTCACTTTGCTCAGCCAGCTTCTAGCTTTCTCCTCATCGAAATCCTTACCGGAGAATTCCTTCAGCTCGGAGATCGCGGAGATCCTGACTCGGGGAACTGCAGAGGTGCCAGCGGACGACGTGGCATCGGCGGACGACACAGCGTTGACACGCGGGACTTCGATACTCAAGTCGTCTGGATCGTACTCGTCTGGGTGATCATGATGTGATCCAACCGACTCCATGTCGACGTCTTGGGCACCGATGTTCTTCGGAAGATCGGGCACGCGTGGCGTCAGAACGACTGCAGCTCCTTGCTCTTTCTGGTAGCGATCCATCGCAGCATTGAAGAACGACTGAAGACTACCAGGGCTGGACGCCACGGTCGACACCGGCGCCAGGGTCGATTCTTTCTTCTTGGCTTCCAACATGGCTGCTCCGGCTGGTCCAAGCGTCATCCTGCTTAGCTCGATCGAGCTATCGGATCCCGCCTCCGACACCCTCGCAGACGTCTTCGCAGACGCGAACGAGGAGTGGGGTGACCCGGACTGGCTTGAGTATGTCGTCGTCAGCCCCTGATCGGCGGTCGAGATGACGGCGCCTACCAACGGAGTGAGCAGCCTTACCAAGTGCTTGGTGGATCCTTCAAGTGTGTGAAGATCAAGTTCGAGCAGTTCCTCGGCGTTGAAGTTCCCGGCCACGATTCCCGCTTCCTTCAGCATGCGCATCAGGGCGCTGATCGCCGCCGCTTGGTCTACCGGCTTGGCAGGCTTGATCACCGGGCCTTGAAGATCGCCGATCAACTTCGGCTTCATCATCTTCATGACTGGGTCCTCGATCAAGAACGTGCGGAGTTTCTTCCGGTAGAGGACGACACGCAGCTCGTCTTCCGTCCAAGTCTTGGTATCACCACTCTCGTCCGCGTCGGGTGCCTTCAGCTTCATCTTCGCGGGCTTCGGCGTCGCCTTCTTCGACTTCTTCGAGGAGGGGAGCGGAGTGGGGGTGGTGGTTTTGGGTGAAGGTCCTTCCGTTTTCACGGATGGATCTTCATCCGGCGGATTACGACTCGCGTCGCGATCCGCGGGGGGCCCCGAAGGGCCCAAGGGAGGAGGGTGAGGTTTTTCTTCGAGGTCCATCGCTGAACCTTCCTCCTTGACCCCGCCAGAGCTCCTCCCAGGGCTCTGACGTTCGGTGTACTCTTCACTCTTCAGATGCGACGACGGCGATACACCTTCCGTCGACGCGCCGATACTTCCTGGCTCAACCTTGATCTTGGCCTCTTCTTGACTGGACTCACGGTGATATCCTCGGTTCGAATCCGGGCACGCGCACCATTGTGGTGTAGTGGTTCGCGAAGAATTTCGACGCGAGGGGCACTCACACACAGAGGGGCCGGACTGCCAACTAACGGAGGGGGTACTCCGATCGACCGTGGGGTCTGAAGATCTTCTCACCTTGTGTACCCGTTGACCTGGCGGGGTTAACGCTCTTCCTGGGTGACCTGGAAGGGGCCAAGGTGTTGGTTCTTGGCTGAGTTGGAGTGTGGACGGCACTCAGGGGTAATCGGTTGACGACGTGTGGATACTTCTACACACGATCGTCGGTAGACAGGGTAGGTCGAAGCTTGAATAAACTTGATCCACTCTGGGGGGTTGTCCTTCGGGGCTTGTGTTGTTCCAAAGGGGGCCAATGGTTTCCAATGTAGATGCTTGGGCCGCCTACTGTTAGCGGTGGAGTTGAGGGGGGTGGAGAAAGAAGCGTTGACCTGGCCAAGCTTTCCAGGCGTTGTTGCGTGTCTTGTCCTTGAGCGTCTTGGGGTCCTTCGTCAAGGGGGGCCAATATACTTCCCAGCCTTGGAATTCTGTGGAACACCACTTGCGTGCTACAAGGAAAATCTCTCTCTCTCTCTCTGTTAACCATCTTAGATCCCTCCTATCTGTTCCCTTTCCTCCCATCATCTGCCCATCTCCCCCGCAGCTGACTGACTACCTTGAACTTCGTCCGGTGTACCAATTATTCGGTACATGTCATTCTCGATCGTCGTCGATCCAAAAGTGTACCTAAAAGATTGCACCATTGTCGATCCAGATTCTCGATCAGGATAATGTGTCGAAATGATTGCACCGTATCGATCCACTTCCTCGATCAGGATAATGTGTTGAAATGATGGCACCCTTGTCGATCCATTTCTGGATCGCCAGCCATGTACTTGAATGATTGCGCCATGTCGATCCACTTGACTGGTACCCAAAAGTTGGTACCTGATTCGACTCAGTATCAGATCTGAATAGATCTGGATAGTCCCACTCAGGTTCCGTCTAATCACTCCACATCCTTCTCGATCATGTCTCCCTCGATCAATCGCTGACGACTGGCCTTCTCGCTTCACCACAAGGATGTTGTTGTAAATCCGGTTAGGCTTCATTTTCATTGATATCATTGGTGCGGCAAACCTCTTCATCTCTCGGGTAAGCGTTGGTTTGCGAGGGGAAGCTAACTCCGTGCAATGGCGACCCGAAAGGTAGATATCGCTTATCTTGGTTCGCTCGCAGGTCAGTATCTTGTGACGCCAGGTACAAGGGTCAAAGGCGAAAGCCTCGCATGTAGCAGAAGCACAGGTGATAATTTAGTACGGCATGGTGTGGTTGTCTTGGTTCAATTCACACACTTGACAACGAACCGTATGACTTGTAGGCGTCCGGAAAGTTCGGCTGCCATCCTACCAGCGACCGAGTTCTTCTTCATCCAGTCTGCTAGCTACACGAGTCCACGGGTACGCCACTGGCATCTCGACGTTCTTTGAATAAATGAGGTTTAGCTGTGGCCAATAATCCCCCCTTAATCTTTACTCCCCATTGGGCATACCCGTATGTCCCAGCGCATACGGGTATGCCCAACTTCAAAAATAAAGTTCTCGTGAACCGCTATGAATAGGCAACAGTGAAACGAACACGGTGAAGAAGAAGGATGTAGGAGTCCGGCATTTTTTTTCGCGACACATTTAAAGAATTCTTCATGTCAAAACTGCAAGTGGGAGCTCGAGTTTGTGGCAAAAGCAAGAAGCACGCAGGGAAGCGAGGTGTCGTTCTCCAGGTGCTAAAAGAAAGTCGGCAGCACACATACGAGGTTGAATGGTCTACGGGTTGCATCGAAAGAGTTGCTGCACGGTCACTAAGTGCTGAGGTCGTCACGGTTCGGCCCGACGCAGGTCCTCCTTGTGGTGACGCCGGTGCACCTACTGCAAACTGCACGTTTACAGAGCTTCTTTGTTCATCTCCTACAGCGAATTTTGATTCTTTTGGCATTGAACAAGCGCCAACTAGTGAAGACGATTCTAGTGATACAGACAACGGCGCACTTGAGGGTGAAGAAGCTTCCCAGACACCACAACTTGGTTCACCAAGCAATCCTGAGACGGGACACATTATTGCCCATGGTCGTGAATGGGAATCTTGTGACTCAATTTTAGTAGATCAAGCCTCTCATACTCGCCCTCGTACTACGATTTTGTTATGGCCTAGTCGTCTGCAGCTTGGGGAGCGAACTCTATCTCGATATTTCTATCTGATGTACCCGATGGGAACGCTAAAAAAGATGCTGCAGTACACCAACGCCAACTTGGCGGGCAACAAATACCGAGCAATCGACGAGGGTGATTGGTTTCGATGGATCGGGATTAGACTTGCAATGGCTATTGAGCCGCGTCGAGGACCCACACGAGTGTATTGGGAGAGTGAAGGAAAAGATGGATTTGTGAATACTCCAGCGAATTTTGGTGAACGATTTCGTATGAGTCGACATGCCTTCGAGAATATCATGTACACTTTTGCATTTGAAGACAATATTTCGTCAGATGATCCGTGGCGGTCAATTCGCCCATTTATTGATGAATTCAATGCGCAACGTGCAAAATGCGTTTCACCTGGAAACATTTTGGTTGTAGATGAATGCATGAGTGCGTGGAAGGGCAAGGAGGCTAAGTACGCGCACGACGGTCTCCCACACATGACTAAGATCGCTAGAAAGCCCGAAGGAAAGGGTACCGAGTTGAAGGCGATAGCAGACGGTGAGAGCGGAGTTTTGCTACGACTTGAAGTAGTTGAAGGCACGGTGCGCCAGCGACAAAAGCAGTACTGCAGTCAGTTTGGAGAAGGAACTTCCATTGTGTTACGCCTCGCTGAGCCGTACAAAGGAACAGGGCGAACCATTGTTGCTGACTCAGCGTTTGCCTCTGTGAAAACCCTGGTTCAGGTTGAAAAACTACTTGGTCTCTTCTTCATGGGCATTGTCAAAACAGCTACCGTTCAGTATCCTAAAGCTCATATGCAAGAGTGGATTGCTACATCCCCCACTCGTGGCGATTTCAAGGTACTATCGAGTAAAACAGATACTGGTAATGATATGTACGCCCTTTGCTGGGCAGATAAAAAAACCCAAGATGCTGATCTCGAATTCAGGCACAACACTTCCAGGTACTGACAGCATTCGCATCCGTCATCGTCTTGTGACTCGCAATGGAAAGACCGAGACAATACGTTACGAGAAAAAAATCCCGCGACCACACATGGTGGAGCGCTTTTTCTCAAAGTTCTCTTCCATTGATGTACATGATCACCTACGACAAGGGTCCCTGGCTATCGAGCGTGAATGGATCACCCATAGCTGGATGCACAGAGTATTTGCAACCCTATTGGGGATGGTCGTCACTGATTCATACCTTGCATACCGATATGAGATCACTGAAAACTGCCTTCACGAAGAAACTATTCTCGATTTTTCAGACTTTGTATCGCAGCTCTCACATCAACTTATATTCAACGACCACACCATGCTCCGCTCGACACGCCGAACTGTTCTAGATCCCGACGAAGACCACGAGTCGGTATGAGCTCGTACTTGGTTGTCATCGCTACGGTACTTTGCTTCTAACTAAATTTCGATGTCGCAGGCCTCTCACATTCTGAAGCCGTTCATCGAGCTAGCGCAATACGCTCGCGCACGTTCAGCAGGCAATCGTGCGCAGCGAATGTGTTGCATTTGCAAATGCAAGGCTTCGTATTATTGTGTAGCGTGCTCGGATCAGGCGCTAGGGATTTTCTACGGTGTGTGCGGCCCTCGTTCCCAACGCAGTTGCTACAGTATCCATTTGGCTTCCACTTCAATTTGAACCTTTTACGCATCACATACATATCTGTTTATCAATACAAACTCCCATATAAAACTAACTTTCAAAAGCATACTCGTATGCTTTCGGCCTGGATACCGGTACGCTTTTTGCCTGGGGAGTAAAGATTAAACTTGTGTAATGAAGGTACATCAAAATTTGAGGCTACAACAATTCACCTAACCACTACGCCAATACACCTATTCACCACGCTGATATACCTACATGTAGACACTGCTTGTCCATTTTGATGATCTTTGTCCGTTTGTCATTTTTTTTGTGTGATTGTGCCATTCCCTCGCTTTCCGATCATGGATGATGGATCCGCTGGGATCCTGGAGTATTCGCATCGCATACGAACTGCAAGTCTTTCGTGATGTCATGCGTTTGAGCGCGAGGCGAGAGACTGGCGTCATTCCCATCTTATAGCCCCTAGCTTTTAGAGGCGATGACGCCTTCATGGTGGAATGAATACTTTTAAGCTCAATGACCGGGTCTTCATGGTTAGCGGCGGTGATCACGTTGCGCCGCGTTGCAGAACATGAACTGTTGATACATGTACATGAAACAGTTGGACTTTGGTTAACTGGATGGCATTCATAAGCTGAATCATCACTGAGTGACATCCACTTCAACTACAACAATACAGACCTTCGTTTTCGACAAGTTACAAGTTCATCGGGTACTGTAAGTGTAGACGATATGCAAGTACAATCGCGCTGCAGCATGGTCAACGAAACGTGAGCATTCCTAGGGTTCTGTCGTGGGAGACGCTGAACATGGCATCATAGCGTGGGTGCCATGTAGCGTGCAGCACAGTCTTGCCTGTATTTATAAACACTACGTTAGAATACTTGCACACAATCAAAAACTGAAAACAGAGAACTTACGGTGGAGCTGCAGGTGCTGTAGTGGACGCTCCTTAGGGTGGCTATTACTGCGCATTCGGACGTCCCAAATATTCACCACACCAGTCTTACTGCCGCAAGACACGTGGTAACCAGCAGGAGACCATCGTGGCACCAGATACTGACTCATTCCGGTGCCTTCTGATACCAGAGACATTCCATTGGGGTCGTAGGGCTGCCGAAGGTCGTGCAGCAACAGATTCTGCGTACCGGAAGAATGTTCAATCGAGCTGACCATGAGAAGATTCGGATTGTGCGGGTGCTCCAGGATCGAGTTGATCTTGGAGATCGGTTTGCGGCGTTCTATCAAGACATCCCTGCAGCCCTTGTTCAGGTCGTAACGAATCACCAGTCCGTCCAGGCCACCCGTGTACAAACAGGTACGAGATGAGTGCACACAGAGCGCTTTGACTTCGCTTTTGTGGTCTCGGTGTAGAACATTAAACTTTAACTTCGTACCCCCTCGCGGGCTCTCGTGCTCTTCCCACAGCACAACGGCATGATCCGAATTGCCAGTAGTAATCAGCTGATGGCTTGTAGTCTCTGCTCCAAAACCGCTCGGCAACCAGTCAATCGCAGCAATACCTCGTGGATGCAAAACTGTGCAATTCGAGGTAATACGGTCACGTGGAATGGGTTGTGGCGTGTCACTTTCTCCCAGCTTGAGCTGATGGAGCTGCACAATGCAGAACTCTCCAAAATCCTCCAGAGAATCTCGAAACGCCATAGCCATACGGTTTCCGTCCGGGCTCCATGAAATGGATTCAGCACATTGACTTTCCTTCCGGAACGATGTAGGTGTCAGACTCACCACCTTGGCAACTTCTTGCCTCTTTCGCTCGTAGCTCCACAAAATGAGACCACCTTCGTCGGGACTTGACGCGAAGATTTGGGGTTGCACTGGATTGAACGCAAGGTGACGACCTTTGCGAGCACTACCGTCCGGAAAGGAGCGAAAACGATAATTTGCCAGTACCTTAGGTGTTGGGGATCGACCCCAGAAGTTGTCTGGCATGGAGTCGTCATTCGGTACCACGGTGCTTTTTGCCGATGGTTTATTGTTCTCCTCCAATTCTTTCTTTACCTCGCTCGGATCGATAATAACACAATCGTCATCATCGCTGCCTTCATCATCTTGATCCACGATGCAAGGCCGTTTGGATACACGTGGTCGACTACTTGATCGTCGACTTTCGCGAGTTCTGCTCTTGCTCTTGCTCCTCGATCGTCGAGATGCTTTTCCATCATGACTATCATTGCGGTGGGAGGGCAGACGCCTCTCCCGACGTTCACGCAGCATTTTTAGCTCCGATTCAATGTCGAACACCTCGATAGCCTTGGCCTCGATGCGCTTCTGGAACTTGGCCAGTTGGTCTTGCATCTCACTCAGCTCCAGTTTGTGTGGCTCTAGTTCCTTCTCTGCATCAGCAATAGCCTTCTCAATCTCCTGGAGACTTGTGCTTCTGCCTCTACTGCTACCACGTCGAGTAGAACGCGACGCTGTTCTTGCCGGTTTCTCTTCTTCATCAATATCAACAGCTCTAGAGCGTCGATCTCGTCGAGATTCTCGACTGGCAGATCTCTCCCGTTCACGACCGCGTTTACTCTCACGAGTTTTGGACTTAGAGCGCTCCCTCTTCCTGCTGCTGCGCACGTCGCTGCTCTCTCTCCTTCTACTAGACGGCGACGGCTCCCTTCGAGAGCTCATGGGGGCACCCCCAGTCCGTCTCGCCGCTGACTTGGAACGTTCCCGTTGACTGCGACGAATAGCCACATTTGTGTCCTGTATCTCCCTCGTGGTGGATTTAGACCGTGTGCGCATCGAAATCGGAGAAGGATTACGACCACTGGACATTGCCAGCGGCGCGTTGACTAATTGATGTTGACGGCCATGAGGCGAACGGGATCTGGCTCGGAGCGCGGCTATAGAAGCCGGCGCGCAGGGCTCTGGCGGATTGTAGTAACTTGCTTTGTTCGTGTTGAGCGTGGAGGCGCCCCCCGCGCGGTTGCTGCCCAACGGGATGAACTTCTGCCCCGGAGTCTTGCGAGGAACTTCACGTGCTCGAGACTTGGACTTGGACCTGGCGCGCATCGTGATAGTTCCATTCGAGGATCTGTTGGACGGCGCCGGAGTGCGGCGTGACAGGGCGACAGGACGCGGAGGAGAGAGCTGACGCCGTCGCTTGAGCGTGGAGTCCACGCGATGGAAGTCAGCGTCTGGGATGGAGAAGGCCTGAGAGTTGCTGCTGCGCGCGTAGCGCGAGGAAGAACCGCCATAGTCCCGATAGTGGCTCATTATGGAGGAAGGTTGAATGGGACGAGTGGAGGCGGGAAAAGACGTTCTGAAGCGCTGATTGGTGGAAAAAGTTGCATTTGGTGCACCGGTTTTTCTGGCGCCAAAATTGGAGGAACTTGAGGAATTTGGCGCCAATTTCGTATACAAGTCACCAGTGGCTATAGTACATGTATGTTGGATAGTAGGTGTACAGCACTTGTGAAGAGGTCATGTTACGTGACTCATGTACAGTTGCTGTGTACTCTTGCCAATGGTATGAAGGGTCGTGTTGGCGATGTTGAGTTTAGCTCATTTGGTGGTTACGACAAGGAGCAACTTTTACTGAACACCAAATGAGGTCCATTCGATATGTTCGGTCATTGCATGTTAAATACATGTAAACTCATCGCGGCGAACTGCAGACAACGGAAAAAGTTGTCTGACGAGCATGCACATGCACAAGTACTGTAATTCCTGTACAGGTACATCTTTCTCACGCCGTGTCTGACGTTGTAGCACGACGGTGCGTTGCGCGCACACGAGCAGACAGAGAGAATCTCTCAGGGATTGCTCCTGTCGGCGTAGGTTTCATCTTGTGCCAGCTGTCCGACGTTGCACCAGAAATGTCTAGCAGAAGTTGAGATTTTTTCGGGGCCTCTTCCGCGAGGCGACAGGCTGCAACGAGTGAAGCCTCTTCAATACCGTTAGAGCAATTCTGCCGGGACCATTTTGGCGATCAGAGCACCGACATTGTCGCCGACAACACGCCGAACGCGATGTCACGGCGAATGTTCGCTCGAGGCAACGACTGCAAAATACCAGCAAAGACTGCGCAGTCTCGCAACATGACCTGACATCTTGCATAGCCAAGCATTGGACCCATTTAGAAATTTATTGCTCATTTCAGTGCCCATTTTAATATTTGACTCGTCTCACAAATGCCGCTTACCACTGCCATTTTGTTATAATCCGGCGATCGTACATGACATGTACCATGGTACGTTGTACAGCCTGCAGCAATTGCTTGTGTCAACGTTATACATGTACTCTGATTTCTAAAAGAAGAAAAAAATTCAACTAATGAAGGTGAAATGAACGACGCCTACGTTGTGCAGAATAAATAGGTTTTGAATAATTTGCACATTGCATTTGCCCGTTGCGTACAAACGTCGTCATCTTTTGCCCAACACAGTACATGTATAGGCAGGCATCTCTAAATTTGGCATTTGTGGGTAGTTTTGGCAATCGCGCCAAATCCTATCTTTCAAAAAAGCCAAAAATATTGTGGGTTCTACTCAAAATTTCCCTTGGCGGTTCTTTGAATGAACCGCCGCCGAATCGACAGACTACCCAAACAGAATAAAATATTCCAATACGAAGTGTTTCCGTTGAAAGCGCACACTTCGGAAACATGCAGCTCCAACAGAATCGCGACTGGAAGGAACCCCACGAGCGCATGTATCGCCTTCAACTAGGTTGAAGCTGACAGAAGGAGTAGCGGTATCGTCTCCCGCATTGTCTACAGCTTCACGTGAGTTGGCTCAGCCTTTGATATTTTTGATCTTAACGCACTAACTACTTTGGTACGTTTACTGCATCTAGGACGATCTCGTAGCGAAAGATGTCCTGCTCCTTAATGTGCATATATCGTCTCTCAAGCACCTTTCTCGTAAGTCCACACTCAGGAATGATGCGCCATACGGATGTCTTCGATATTTCGATGCGATGAGCACGTTTGAAAGCCGCTTGTGCTTCATCAAGATACGCTAGCGGTCGAGCGGCGTAGAAATCACACAGCCACTGTCGGTGAGACGCAGTGAATCTCCTACTGTGTGAACTCTGATCACGCTCGTATGTCCCAGTCTCGTCGTAGACTTTGATCCAGTTTCGGATCGTCTCTCAGACTTATTGTACACCTTTGCGAGTTCTTGCTTCGTGTACCCCAGACAGTAAAAGCCATAGAGGCAATGAAAGACGGTATTCTGATGCGCGTGCTGTTTCGTCACGGCTTCCTCCATCTTTAGTTGAGCACAGGAAGAAATATGTTTTGACCAATCAGATCAATGAGCTTATTGCCTGTCGGTTGGCCAAACCCACCCAAATCGGCAAATTTGGGCGAGATTCACAATAGATGTATCCGGTATTACCTTACCGGTGGTAATGGAGATCCGAAAACTCCTTCTTCCGACCATTCACCTTAGTTGTGCTTCATTGTAGTTCACAGCAGTCGTGGCAAGAGATTGTAGTTCCTCGAGTTTGTGTCGCTGGGAATCTATGCAATGGTGCAGTACTTGGCTTATAAAACATCGAGTAATATTTGGCCACTTTAGTGGCGGTTGATATTGAGTTTGGTTAAGATGTTATCAACCCGGGCAGTGATCACATTTCGAAGCCTAGAAGGGACCACAGCACTTGTAACGGAGCAAATGGATCAGATGAAGAAGTTGTCTAGTGACATTCAGATTATGTTTGGCGGGGGATGAAGACAACAGTGAGCTAGACAACCGACGTGCCACATTATCACTGGCTGAGAACAATGCAATGGTTTGTAACCAAGCGAAAAGTTTAGATCTGCTTCAAGATAACGGTTCGTCCGCAATTAAAATCCTGGATACGATAGGAATGAATGCCGCAACACTCTTAGCCTTGGATTTTGCTAGTGTAATGGCAACTTTGGACGAAATAGTTAATTCAATCGAGCCTGAACGCAATGAGAAAAATGAATCTGTAGAAAGAGAGCTTCCACCAGCTCTTCCCTGAGAGTTTGTAAAGTTATAAGGCCGAGATTTATCAGCTTTGATAGTAAACATCGAATAGCCCCGCACTGGACTGGCGAACACATAGATGCCATTGAGCAAGAGCATTCAGCATTATGCGACCAGTACCGCCGTCATGAACAGTTTCGCCGCAGTATTGACTATGAAGTTAAGAAAGTATGTACCTTTGACGACGCGTGAAATTATGCCGACGGAAATTTCCCGATGCTGAAAACGTTTGCAGGTGGTTTGGCCACAACTTTCCCTGGAACATCGACCATAGAAAGTGATTTCTCGATTTTAAAATGGGAGAAGCCACCGTCGAAAAGCAGACTTACAAGCTTTTCTCTTGAAGGACTGTTGCACGCGAAACAATTCGTTCTTCTCAACAGCATTAAGGTCTCCTCAGATGGTAAGCCGGGCGATACTAGCACTACCAATGATCCTCCTACCTCATAGTTGTATGGTGCCAAATCAATGCCAAATCTTATTTCTTTATAATGCCAAAAACTATTTATTTTGGTACAAATTGGTATATGCCAAGCTTGTAGCCTGTGTATAGGGCTTCGATCGGCATAAATTTCCCGCTGCAGCCGTAACTCAGCTGTGAAAGAACCCAATCGGGCACTGAAAATAGGTCCGTCGAGTCAGGGGAAGATCCAGTCTGTCGTCCACCAGGTGGTAAGGTTGTTGCCCTAGTTCCCTCCGTTTTGCCAAACCCAACGACGAATTACCCTCCGTTTTGCCAAACCCAACGACGAATTACGCTAATTCTTCATCTGCGCTAAACCGTGCCCAGCCCTAATAAGTCAGTTCCCATACAGAGCGCAAGTGAAAGGACCTTGTCGGGAGTCGCATTCGTGCTCTCACTTTAGTCAAGACTCTCCCGCCCGTGTATGAAGGCCCCAGCCTTCTCGGCCACCCCCGTCCACTCCGCACTGGACATGAGCAGTGAAGCCACAGACTTCGAGCGGGTGCCGCCCGACAGCAACGGCGGCTTCGTCAAGATAGGCGGCCCGCTACCAGACTCGTCCGACCCGCGCACTATTAAGGGCGCAGCCAGCGCTCCAGGCAACGGCCATCGCCTGTTCTACCTACGTGTGATCGACTCGCGCAAATGGCATTACTCAGAGACTTTCGCGCTGTTCCTGGACTTTTTCGTGCAGGTTTTGACCATTTCGTTCACGCAGAAGACCGATTTCCACGACGAAGTGGCGGCCAAGGCCTCCCGCTTCTTCTCCTCTGGCCTGATGCTGTGCTACTTCATCGACATGGTCATCCGTGTGCTGGGTCTTCGTCTGGCGCTCTTCAGGTCCCATTCTAACATTGCCGACCTCTTGTGTCTTCTGGCTATGGTCGTCCTACTAGGCTCGAGATACGTCATGGGGGATAAGGAATACTGGCTGTGTCTGGGCTATTTGACCATTGTGGCACTGCGTCTCATCCTCAAGCCCCGAGCCAGAACGTTCTCCAAGAAGCTGCACAAGTTCCGCACCAATGGAGACCACATCCGCATCAGCATCGAGTCGTTAAGGGCCTCGCTCGCCCGCATCCCAGGCATCTCGGCCATGTCCATTGAGATGATGGAGACAGACCTCGTCATTATCTGCGGTCGAGATGAAGGAGACATGACAAGGGACGAACTCATGAACTTCCTAGAGCGAGCGCTGCACTACCGACCGCCGACGCTCTCGGCCACCGAGTTCCTGGCTCACTTACGTGACATCGACGCGTCGTCGTCCACGCTGGCCTACGGGATCATGGATGTCGTGCGCAGTACATTGTGGCACTGGTCTACGCAGATGGCCGATCTTGTCTTCTGCTTCTTCGTGGTCTGCATCAACGCTTCGGTAAGTCCGGCGCTGGCCATTTTCCTGGCTAAACTCTCGGACGCTTTTGATACTCTAGACTCGGGCAACCCGAACGAGTCAACGCTCAAGTTCGGTGTCGTCGGTGTGCTGGCTCTGTGTGTTCCTTTCGTACTGGGTGACTACGCTGTGGGCTACTTCCAGTCCAAGATGATTTCCAAGGCCACCGAGTCCATGCAGTCGGCGCTGCTCAACATTATCCTGCGCCAGGACACTCAGTTCTTTGCAGAGCGCTCGGAAGGTGACCTGAACAACCTCTTCTCGAGTGACGTTGCACGTGTTAACTCACTGTGGCAGGCTGTCTTCTGGAACCTCTTGAACCCGTTGGTGGCTGTGGTTTTCGGTTTCGGCTACGCTTTGTACATGGACGCTAGTATTGGTATCATGTCGTTTGCATTTACGGCTGTGCTGCTGTCGAGTGGCCCTCAGGGATTCGCAGCTCAGCGGTCTAAGGAATTTGGCTCTCGGAACGCGTACGTCGCTGCGGAGTTCCAGAACGCTGTGGGCTGTGAGAAGGTTGTTCGAGCTTACGGTATCCAGGATCCGCTTATCACGCGCTTTAAGAAGACGTGTGCGTCGCTGCGCAAGAGTCAGTTCTCGAAGGATTTCTGGTCGAGCATTGTGCAGATCTACATCGAGTCTGCCATGTACATTTTTGTAGCCATCATGACGGCCTCGTTGGCGATGAAGGTGTGGCACAAGGAATTATCGTCTGGCGAGTTCTTTGGTTTCATTACGCTGCTCAGTCGAGTGTCGAACCCTGTGACGGTGTTGGGTGGCTTTATGCGTGTGGCTATCGGTAACGCCAGCAGTCTGCAGCGTGTTGACGATATTATCGTCGGACTTGGCTCAGGTACTGGCGAAGATGACGGTGACAAAGACTTGCCCCCGCTCCCGAAGATGGAGCAGGACCTCCGTGTCGAGAAGCTCGTGTTCAAGTACGACAAGGCTTCGGAGAACTATATTCTGAACGAGCTAACGGCCACCATCCCTCGTGGATCGTACACTTGTGTCGTCGGTCCGTCCGGTTGTGGTAAGAGTACGTTGTTGGCGTGTCTGATGCAGTTCCAGGAAGCTGATGGCGGTTGCATCCGCCTCGATGGCCACGATATTTTCAATTTCTCGAAAAAGTCGTTCATGGATCAAACGGCCGTCGTGTTCCAGGATGGTGGCATCCTCAACGGCACCATCTTCGACAACATCCGCTACGGCAACACCAGCGCTTCGAACGCTGACTGTGAAGAAGCAGCGCGCCTTGCCGAGTGCCATTTCATCAAGGACCTCAAGGACGGTTTTGAGACTGTGGTTGGCCAGCATGCCACATGCAATCTGAGTGGTGGCCAGGCGCAACGTATCTGTTTGGCCCGTGCTCTTTGTCGTCGCCCAAGTCTGTTGCTGCTGGATGAAGCTACCAGTGCTTTGGACCCTGAGACGGAGGCGTCCATTGTGGCAACTTTGGAGCGTTTGTCTGGCAAGATGAACATGACGATCATCTCGGTGACGCATCGTTTGTCCACGGCCCTTAATGCCGATCAGATTTTGGTGCTGAAAGCGGGACGAGTTGCAGAAGAGGGTCGCTACGATGCTCTGGTACAGAAGGGTGGTCTCTTCTACGAAATGGTTCACATGGTGGACAAGCCTGAGGACGAGGAAGAGGCTCCACCCCCCGAGAAGCCTGACATGGTTTCCATGACCAAAAGCCGTCGCCGCGGGACGGCACCACGTAGAAATACGGACACGATTGGCGCCACTGGCGAGGAGCCGAAGCAGATGCACGACAGCGCGTTGGCTCTGCAGCAGTTCACGAAGACTCTGAGTTCGCGTGTGGCTCACGACGTTAGCGACGGGAACCGCCCGGCAGGCACAACGTCATGGTATCGTTATGGCAACCGCAATTCCCATCGCAGTCGTAAGACCAGCGATGATGGCTTCACATCTCGCCGCTCAGGGAACAACAGCGTTGAAGGCGGCCAGTGGTATCCTAGCCATCATGAAAACCGAGGGGCGGCGACGTCGGGGGCCAGCGAGGAAGAGCGCAACAAGTACTTTGTGCTGTAGATATGGTCGCCATATTCTCTTTGCGTGTTTTGATGCAGTTGTCCATCCGTATACAAAGGCTAGCTGCAATGAGAGGTACAAGACCCATCCATTGACATTCGTACGATAGTTCCCAGTGCCTCCTTTATAAGGAGGATGCGCGTCGAGGACAAGTAGCGAGGAAATGCATTTCATGTGATTTGGGGACACTAAACAACTTGCAAACGCAAAGAGAAGGACAAGTGGGAATGACATAACAACCAGTTATTACATTTAGCGTCAGCAACTACGCACCGCTTCTTAGAATCCCAGAGTAGCACGCCCATAAAACTGTTCGTCCTCTTCGGGCAACGATTCTTCCAGTCCATCAAGATTGAACTCCTTCGCTTGCTTGCTGTCGCTGCGGCTGACCTTTTGATCACGTGTCGACCGAGGCGGAGGCAGTGGCGGGGCGGCAGCGTTGAGTAAATAGGCGTTCGCAGCACGCAAAGTCTTGACCCAGTTGTTGAGCTCCTGAGGACTCTTGGTGAAGAAATGCGACTGCTGCTCGTCCGTACTCAGTACAAACTCCTTGCCGTGGCGGAGGTCCTCGCACACTACCTCAAAACTCTTCTCAGCCAGGTTGATTTCGCCACGCACGACCGAGTCACCACGACGCTTGTAATATTTGAGGAATCCGTCCGCAGTGATCACGCACCATCGCTCACGTGCGCCACGCATAGTCTTCATGCCGCTGATGAGGCCGCGGTCAGCCCACTCCGTCGGGCCCTTGTCCAAGAACCCGCTAAGCATCGGCATCTTCCCTCGGGAACTTCCCGGGGTTGACTCTGCGCTCGTGTCAGGGGTAGACGGACTCGAGTTGTCCTTACTAATCGACCCCGACCGCCTTGACTTCTTGGTATTTGAAGGCGAACGTTGGCGGCTTGATGAAGTTGCGGTCTCCGTCGGAGTCTTCTCCCTCCGAGAGGATTCAGTCCGCGAAGATGGTGTAGTTGACTTGCCCTTCGTCTTAAGCCTGTGTAACTCGTCCTGGGCGTCCTTAAGCTCCTCCTTAATCTTTTGTCGCTTCCGCTGACACTCCTTTGCCAGCTTATGGTCCCCCGATTGAGCGGCCTTGGACAGCGTATCCACCACAGACCGCTGCTTCTTCCGCAAGTCCAAAATCTTCGCTTCAAGCTCCGCGAATTCTGACTTCGGTTTGCTAGTTCCATTGCTGTTACTAGAGCTAGTCTTCTCATGGTGACCACTTGCGCTGAGGGAACTCTTGTCTTTGTCATCCGCCTGCGATTGATGAGACGACGA
Organism: Phytophthora capsici; assembly: GCA_030324255.1. Lineage (NCBI taxonomy): Eukaryota > Oomycota > Peronosporomycetes > Peronosporales > Peronosporaceae > Phytophthora > Phytophthora capsici. The sequence continues at coordinate 767,035 of CM059347.1, forward strand.
AGAATTCAGGCCCACCTCCTCGTTGCCAAGACTGGCATAGTGCTTGGTAAGCTGCTCCATTTCCTTTTGCACCTTGTTGGCCTTCCGCTGTTCTTTGCTCAGTTCGTCTTCAAGGCCACGCCTCTTCTTCTTTAATGCCGACAGCTGCTCCCTGGGCGGAGCAGTAGGCTCAATACCGAAGATATCCTCCTCTGGCACGCGATCCTCCTCCTCGTCTTTATCTTTATTCTCCACTTTCGCGAGCTGCTTCTCCAGTTCGTCTAGCTGGGCCTGCAGCGCATCCCTCTCTTTCCGAAGTCGCTTGTTTCCAGAGCTCATCTTCGAAATGTCATCGTTCAGCTCCGAGTTTCGCTTGGCCAATTCATTCGCCCGCACAAGTTCAGGGTTCTCCATGGCGTAGGTGGCCTGTAGCTTGAGGTTCTTCATCATGACCTCGTACTTTTCCTTGTCAGTCTTCATATTCTCGTTCTGTTTTCGCAGCTCCATCCGCTTGGCATTTAGAATATCAAACTCACTCGACACAGTACTCCACTTGTGCTGCATGCGTGTCAACGACCGGAGCAGCTTCTTGTTTTCGATCGTCCACATCTCGGTATGCAGCTCTCCAGTCACAAGTACTCGCGTATATTCCTGTTTCTGCTGCATGTACGCGGTGGAGTGTCCATATCCTGACGATGCCATGTCGTTGGACGCGTTATTGGCTTTCTCCCCGTCCGATTTGCGACCACCATTCTCCTCTACTGTCCCTTTATGGACATCGGCAAATTTGATACGAACAGGTCTCGATGCGCTCTTCAATTTGCCCACAACCTCCTTGTAAGTCAACCCAGCCAGGGACGTATCTTCAATGCTGATGACGCGCATGCCAATGGTCAGTCGCTTGTGCGGCTTGACACTCCAGTTATGAAGTTCTGCGGGGCCTGCCTTGCCATTGATTTTAGGCAAATCATCCACCTCCGCCTGGAATTGAGGGTACAGGATGGTCTCCATTTGATGGACCTCCCTTAAACTCACCCCGAGTCGCCCCTCCTGGAACTGAATCTCCACCTCGTTCATCCAATTGTAAGTCTTCTTGATTTTGGCACTCGACGTCTTCATAGGAGGTGGCACCCATTGGGTTTTGCCAGCGGGTGAAATGAAGTAATAACGACCTTTTTGAGACTTGCTCTCCTTGCGCGTCCAACCAGGGGGTAGTTTGTCGTCACCCTCGGGCGTAGCGCTGCCTGTACTGCGTCTACTGCCTCTACTTCCTCGACTCCCGCGGCTGCTATTGAGTGACGTAGCATTAGATGAATTACTACTGCTATTGGCGGTCTTGACAGGCTTGGTAGCAGTAGTATTTGTTGTGGTAGTTGTAGTACTCCCACCTTTATCGCTGTTGGACATGGTGCTGTTGTTCCTGCAACACAAATAGGCAAAAAGACGTCACGTCAATTAACAGCCCTTTCGCTTTAGGCCATTTTGCCCCTGTCGCTTTAACACTAGCCTAAAAATCAGGTAAGCCGTCGACTTCGCTTAAAAACCCTTACCTCCACAACGTCGTCTTCTTCATGGCTGCCAATAAGACCCCCGAGCTCTAGCTAGCGCGGCGCAGACAGCGGGAATGCCTCCTGGTGCTTAGTCGTCGTCTGCAAAGCTTCCTCCCTGCTCGCAGGAGATCGCGCCGTCGCTCGCTCGCGCTCGGCAGCTCCGTTCCTTTCTCTCGCGCCTGGTAAATGGCAGCCCCCTCGATCAGAGCAGGAACCGGAATTGCATGCGTAAGTACGATTTATATTCACCAATCATAATGCCGAATAAATCTGAGAAAATCTGAGGTGAAGCCATCTCAGCAGTCGCGCATCGTAATCCCTAGGTCTTCAGTAATAGGACTGAAGTTGTCGCTCAAACGACGGTGCTCGAGCACGTTTCCGAGGTGAAAACTCCTCAGCAACCTCCGTAGATCGATATACGCTACGGGATCGATTGAGGCGCGGGTCTCGAGACGAAATATGGTCTTCGGTCGGTTGGAATACACTGTGGGAACGTTTGCGGTAGTCGGTGGTCGACGAGGACTGTTGCTGGAACGAATGGGACGGAGACGGGCTTTTAGGCAGACGTGGAGCGATCTCTTGTGACTGCTGCGGGTTGTACTTGCGCCCCACACTGTCAGCCACTGCGTAGTCGCCGTATGCCCGCGATGCCGTTGTCCTTTGCCCTGGAGCCCCGTACCTGGCACGCTCTTGGTTCACCTCCTCAATGTACGCTTCAAGGCAATTTACCATAAATTCGTTCCTGTCGAGCGTCACAGTGCACGAAAATTTATGGTGTGCGTTGTGGGTCGTTCCCTTCTCAATATCAGCCTTCAGGTACCAGCAGCGCTTCATGTGGTGACCCACTTTCAGGCAGTAGAAGCATGACAGAGGGCCATTGCTCTCGAACCGATCGTCGAACTTCTTCTCATACCTGCTGTGATGCTTGTCGAATCGGTGGTAGCTTTCGTGCTTGTCGTATGCGTGGCGCTTGTCGTAGGTGGCGCTCTTTTCGTGTCTGATAGCACTAATCCTCGGGCTCTTTGACGACCGAGGCGTATCAGCTTCCTCTGTTCGCTCACGCGGGGACCTCTTGGTGCTGTCCCGCGAGCGGGTGCTAGCTGGTCTTGTTTCTGAACTCGATGCCTCCCCTCTTGTCAAGTCAATAGTGTTCTCTGCAGGCGTCACATCAATTGGTGGGGGAACATTTATCGCTGTTTTGTCGTTCGTTTTGGGGACTTCCGCAGCGCGTTCCTCTGCCGGCTTTTCGACAGTTTTGCTCACCGGTTTGGTGGCTGCTTGCTTTGAAGCCTTGGTAGAAGCATTATCTACGGTTTTCTCTCGAATCCTCTTGATAGATTGTGTTACAGGCTTTACTGCCTCTGGTTTTTCTGCTTGGTCTGGCGCTTGGGCAACTTGCACGTCGATTGGACTGCCGATTGAGCTGTTAGCTGATTTCACTCCTGTTACATTCGAAGCGCTTGCTGTTTCTGTATGACGTGTAGCAATCACTTTCTCCACGAGCTCTGCAAACGGCACAAATGGCCTCACGCCCCTCCACGACGCCACTGTCGGTCTCCAGGCACTAGGAAGTGTCTGTGTGAATGACACGGAGCGAAACGCGTCTGTCAGCCGAATACCCGTCGCCAGAGCATACTGCTGCAGTAGCATATCCCACCGAGTGATAAATTCCCGCGTTGTTTCTCCTTTCTTGTCGCCAAGGCGAATATGGTGCAGCACTCGGTGCATCGCGAACACATCATGAGCTCCTGGATTGCTGCGGTTTCCGTACAGTGCACAGAGCATCTCCCAACTGTCGTAAATATTTTTGTTCAGGATCGCGGCTTCCACATCTGGGTGAAGGAAGCGCTGCAAGATGCTCTTCGCTTCAGCGCTTTCCCCCAGCACGTCCCACCGACTTAGCTTGCCCTGTTGTGCAGCAACGCTACGACCACCTAAAGATTCTTCCTTGAGTGCCAACTGCTGCTCGTCGTCCACAAGGATAGCGGGTGTCCGTGGCGGCACTTCCTCTCCATTAAACATGAAGGATTGGCTGCCGTCGTAGCCGCGCACCATCACGTAGCCCAACAGATGGTAGCGCATGAGCTCGTTCTCCACGCGCGAGCGCCACACGCGGAAGTCCGTCGTGCCGTCGAACACGCGCACGCCGCCAGTGTTGTCCATCTTTGAGTCGTTTCCCTACGAGTGGTCGCCTAGCGAGAAATGATAGACGAAGAGGCCGCTAAATATTTTTTGCCAATCAGATTGAATTGCGTCAAGTTGAAGACAGAGTAGAGCAAGTGTGGCCACTGGCCAGACGTCTCGAACACCAATGTGGCTGTTAGCAACCCGTTTTAAAGCAAAACTTTTGGTCGCAGACAGCAGACTCGACGTTCAAGGCCTCTCTTACTGTGCATGCAGTCTTAATTTCCAAGTGGACCACTGAGCCCCCCAGCATTAAAATGCAAGAAGCTCGTCCCAAGTCGCGTCCCAAGACGCGCTTCAACAACTAATTTCAACCAATCAGCTTTGTGGCGGATAGCGATGGCCGACGGGAAGTGGGGGACGACGCGGTGTGGTCGCTGTCATCGGCCAAGCCCGGCAACGGCGTGGACCAGTTGCGAGACAGTGCGTGCTGTTGTATGGATTGCGATGTGAAGACGACGCTAATGGTAGCTTTTGCATGAGGCAGACAATATGGACACGTATTGGCAGTCGGACGGTGTGCAGCCACACCTGATCAATATCCAGTTCTCGAGGAAGACGGCCATTAACGAGGTAGCTCTGTATCTGGACTATAAACTAGACGAGAGCTACACACCCAAGAAGATCGCCATTCGAAGCGGCTCCACGATGTACGACTTGAAGGAGATCCACGTACAGCACATTGCAGAGCCCAACGGATGGATCTCCATCCCGTTGCACACGGAACAAGGATCGGAACAGGTGCGTTGGTAGTATAACTATGCTGGTTGTAGGTTGTAGCTGACGTTGTGTTGATGTGGTACAGACCGCGCTACGGACGTTCTTCCTGCAGATCGTCATCCTAGCAATGCACCAGAATGGACGCGACACGCATATCCGACAGGTAAAGATCTACTCTCCGCGTGAGACCAGCACCCTCGACTGGACGGTTCCGACGGCTTCCACTCTGCAGTTTGCAGCTTACTCTTGTATCCGCTAGAACACCCAACAACAAACTACCCGGAACGATGGACAGCGTTTATTGGAAACAAATAGTTGAATGATTTCACTTATGCCGGTGGAGACGGTTCCCGATAGTTTGTCTGCTGCGCCGCATTCTTAAATCTGCACACAGAGAACCCAAGCATAAAAATTAGTCTAAAACTTCTCAAGGTTTACACAGAATGTCTGCACATACACGCCGTTGAAGATACGCGTCATGGAGGTGACCTCTTCGTCCGTACGCGCCATCTTCTCCACGTTCTGAGCCAGAAGCGCAACGGACGCGTGTAGCTCCATCATCTGCGCCGCCAAGTTGGCGTACGCTTGCATCTTCTCCTCGTCCATAGTTTTCGCCAATTATTTTTGTAGCTTTAGTGACCAAGAAGCGGTTAACCCTTAAATTGGACCAAATTACAAATGGCACAATTGTGATTTAGTCCGTCCTCTGAAACAGAATACATTATTGTACCCATCTAACGTCAGTCGGTTGGTTGCTGGTCATTTGCCATTCTAATCCATTGCTGCCATGAAGGACGAGGACAACTTCCGCCTGTCGAAGGCAGCTGAGAACCAATTGACGCGCACGCTACGCAATGAGGAGAGTGGACGCACGCGTCATACAGGCCGCGACGACCGCGCCACGACGGAGCAGGTGCTGGACCCACGTACGCGTATGATCCTGTACAAAATGCTGAACCACGGCATCGTAACGGAGATCAACGGGTGCCTCAGTACGGGTAAAGAGGCCAACGTGTACCACGCGCGCTTGCCTGATGGCCGCGAAGGAGCTATTAAAGTGTACAAGACGTCCATTCTGGTGTTTAAGGACAGGGAAAAATACGTCTCGGGCGAATTTCGATTCCGTCACGGCTACTCCAAAAGCAACCCGCGTAAAATGGTCAAACTCTGGGCCGAGAAGGAGATGCGCAACCTCCGACGTCTGAGAGACGCAGGCATCTACTGCCCTGCGCCTATTCTACTGCGCTCCCACGTGCTGCTCATGGACTTCATCGGTCGTGACGGCTGGGCCGCGCCACGTCTTAAAGACGCCAAGATCAGTGACAATCGCTACCGGGAGTGCTATATCTACTGTGTCAAGATGATGCGCACCATGTACCAGAAGTGCCGCCTCGTGCACGGAGATTTGAGCGAGTACAACATCCTGTACTACCAGAGCAAACTCTACTTCATCGATGTGTCCCAGTCCGTGGAGCACGAGCACCCGAGCGCTAACGACTTTCTACGAAAGGATTGCCGCAACATCGCTGACTACTTCCGGAAGACTGGAGCGCTGAACCCCATGACCACGCAGGAGCTGTTCGATTTCGTCACGGACCCGCGCATTGCGGACGAGGACGTGGACGATCATCTGGACGCTATCCAACGCGTGATAGCCGACCGCCCGATCGAACGCACCAACGAAGAACAGGTAGACGAAGCTGTCTTCATGAGTACTTTTATCCCTCGTTCGCTGGGTGAGGTGCTACACTCGGAGCGCGAGCAGCTCGCGTACCAAGAAGGAACGATGGAGAAGGCGTTGGTGACCGCCATCTCGCGTCTTGAAGTGGCGCAGGGAGGAGCACCAGCTCCAGCCATGCAGGGCACGCGTATCATGGACCTGTTGAACGAGGAGGACGATCAGGAGCTCGATTCCAGTGACGAGGAAGATGATAACGAGGAAGAAGGAGACAGCGACGAAGATTCCGACAGTGAATACGTGGACGACGAAGAAGTGTCACCGAGAGAAAAGGTGCCGTTGACAGACGAACAGCGAGCTGCATTTCGGCTAGAAAAACGCGAGGAGCGCGAAAAGCAGAAGGCACTCGACAAACTGAACAAGAAGGCGCGCAAGCAGGAAACTAAGGAGGAGAAGAAGGTCAAGCGGCAGACCAAGATCCCGAAGCACGTCAAGAAGCGCCACAAAAAGATCGCTCATCAGAAGAAAAAGTAATGACGGCGTTTTATGCTTGGCAATCGCGTGTGATATTACAATACTATCTCCGGATTCATGTTTTATCGTGACTATTGCTCTTTGTTAGCATCGCTAGGAGTTGCCTGGCCTTCTTCCTTTTGCTGATTCTCTGATTGCTGCTGCAACAGGTCGGTACGAGTGGAGTGACCACCTCGCAGCATTTGAGCCGCCCAGCGGCCAATTTTGCGTCGGCGCTACATGATGAAGTGCGTTAGAACACCAACGGAAAACAAAATAACAAACGTTAACGTACGTGAATGTAGACAGTAGCAGTTCCCCAGCTCATCGTGAAGTTAAGGCTCTTGACCACTTCGAACAGCCCTGTGCGTAAAACGTGGGTTGTCGAGATGAAAAAAGCCCCTTGTTTGAGCTTCTCCGCAGCCAAAGAAATCTGAGTCCATTCTCTGCAGGAAATCGTTAGTAAATGAACTTCTTCATGCTCACAAAAAGAAGTGAAGTTCGTACTTGTCGTTGAAACACGTGCCGTGACAGAACACGACATCGCCATCCTCCCACTTGGTCGTCAGCAGACTGCCTGTAATGAAGTCGATGTCCGTTTTAACCAGTGGGCTCTTAAGCTTCTCCAAAGCAGCCTTGCGCTTTTCAGCACAGTGAACTAGAGGCTGCACATACCTATCAGTAAAACGTGATTCCAATAATTAACGCAACCTCACGCACCTCGAGTAACTCAATTCCGATTGCCTGGTCGAACGGATGCACCAAACTCGCTGCGAGCACGGCCTTACCAGTGCCAGATCCCTATCATAACAAGGAAATAACGTTAATCAAAAAAATCAAAACAATGTCCTTCGTGGATTGCTTTATACGCTCGTCGATGTTGCTGTTGCGTACCAGATCGTAAAAAATGGAGAACTCAGGAAGAGATGGAGCAACCCAGCGGATGATGTCAGCAAAAGGGAAGAAAAGGATCTCGCCATACACGTAAGACGACTTGATAAGGTTGGAGCTTTTTCGTGCCTCACTCGACAGCTCCTTGCCATACTGCGAACGTTAACAACCGTCAGCAACTTGACACAATTGCATTTACCTCAGCAACAATCAGCCACCTCGGCGCCGAAGCCTCTGTACACGCGTTCAAAGACTGCAAAGGGTTTCTCAAAGATCATTCCCAGTACAAAGTCCGATACTTTCAGCTCTGCAATATCTTCGCGTGTCACCTGTCCCAACACAATAACCGCATGAGTACCTTCCTTTCCTTCATTGATATCAGCATTTCTTACGTCCGGCACCAGCAGCTTCATATCTTGCAGGGCACCACTACCTCGGAGCTGTGCCACCCCCTCTGCTGACCTCAGAAGCGTCTCCACTTGATCGCGGGCTTCCAGCGCCTTCTTTTCTGCCTGTGACCGTCCAGGAACAACACAAGTTAATGCTTTGACACGCGTCTGGATAAACTTCTCGTTGGTCTCCAAAACGACAGCGAAACTTTACCTGCTGCCACGACTCGTCTGCTGGTTCGTAGTCACGCAGCCGCGGAGCCAACCGCTTGAGCTCCGCCACCATCGCCTCCAAATTCGTTGCCATCGTGCGTCGATCGATGTTTCTCGAGTCGAGTTTTTTATTCTCTCAGCTAAAGCTGAGAGCACACAGTGTTCCGGTATTCAGCACGCTCAAATTTGTGAAAGTGGTGACTGGCCCCCATTATAGGGATTTAAAACGGCGTGTCACTTGCGCCAACTATGCTTTTGATAATTTCTAAGAGTCCGTAGAAATGGTGGGCGTGTACACCAACTTGGAGACTAGGCCCAACTATAGTTTGGAACACACGGCTACGCTGAAAGCAACATGCAACCCCTTTTCTGCAAGAAATAGACTTTGTCAAAAATCTGTGCTAAGTAGACGGCCAAGACTCCCGTTGAAGTTCACGGTCTATTAGCGACTCGACTGGTCGAACCACCGAAACGCTACCTCTTCGAACACGTTCGGTGGTTTTAAATTGCTTGATTAAGTAGCGTCTGGGCGACGCTTCAGGACGTGGCTACATTCACACACTTGCACTTTGTATGCTTTAGAAATGTAGCCATGCCCAAGGGTCAGAAGCCAGTCGGTTTCTTGACTTTTGTTACGCCAACGCTACATGACGGTTACGGAATCCAGATTTTGCTTTCGCACGGTACTTCGGGAAGTATTAAACCATTGACGGCCCTTTACTATGGTAGCCATTTTGCATTTCCTCCAGGGCGAATTGGATATTAGCCGAATAGACGCTGGATTTTTATCCGGGGAGGACGGATTATTGTTTTAAAGCATAACATCTTATTTTTAGAGGGACCGGTGTTTCTATGTGTTTCTGGTGCCTGCTTCCTGCTGTAAAAGGAGACCATGACGATGGTTGTCTTACTACGAAAGGAAGAGTACGGTGATCTCGACTTGTAAGTAAAACTGATGATATCTCATGATGTAAATCCGATGTATTCTAGCGGTGTGCTCTAGAGTTGTACTACTTTGCAGTTAACGCATGCGGTCTGAAGGAACAATTAACGTCGGAGGCTACCATTAATGTTGGAACGCACCAAAATGCGTCAGCAAATGAAAGATTAAACCTTGTATTTTGAAGTAAGGAGGGGTTAAGGAAAGCTGATATGGCAACTACACAATAGCTAGTGAGAACGACATAACACATGGAGGAAGAAGGTCACGGCGAAATTTCTTGTGTTGCGGCGTTCTCGGCTGATGGCTTTGCGCAGTCTTTGCGTGCTTTTTTCGGTAGTGATCCTGTCGGTAACGAGTTGGCGTCACTGTTGCGCGTTTTGCGTTTCACACTGAGTGGCTTTGACGTAGCCTCATGCGATACGGAAGTGTTACCCAGTTGTGACAGTGTTGGCGCTGGCACTGAATTATTGGGTGTAATTGCTGGCAGCGGGACGGTGTTCGAGCGCTGGCGGAGCTGGATGCTACCTATAGGATTGCCGTACAGCAACTTCAAGGAGTGAACCTTTCTCGAACCTGTAGCTCAATCCAGGTCGGTAATCGATGGTGTTGAGTTGCAGGTTGCGATTCTTCCATAGCGACAGTTGGAAGACGAACTTATTGCGGCGTGCAACGTCCAAGCGCTTGTACTCAGTGAGAATCTGCTGAAAATCTACATATACGTAACTTTTTGTTTGCTCTTTGGTAGCTGAGAGACCTCGCGCGCGACGAGACTCGAACGAGACTCGAGCAGCGCTACTGTTCTCTCAGCTAAAGCTGAGAGCACACAGTGTTCCGGTATTCAGCACGCTCAAATTTGTGAAAGTGGTGACTGGCCCCCATTATAGGGATTTAAAACGGCGTGTCACTTGCGCCAACTATGCTTTTGATAATTTCTAAGAGTCCGTAGAAATGGTGGGCGTGTACACCAACTTGGAGACTAGGCCCAACTATAGTTTGGAACACACGGCTACGCTGAAAGCAACATGCAACCCCTTTTCTGCAAGAAATAGACTTTGTCAAAAATCTGTGCTAAGTAGACGGCCAAGACTCCCGTTGAAGTTCACGGTCTATTAGCGACTCGACTGGTCGAACCACCGAAACGCTACCTCTTCGAACACATTCGGTGGTTTTAAATTGCTTGATTAAGTAGCGTCTGGGCGACGCTTCAGGACGTGGCTACATTCACACACTTGCACTTTGTATGCTTTAGAAATGTAGCCATGCCCAAGGGTCAGAAGCCAGTCGGTTTCTTGACTTTTGTTACGCCAACGCTACATGACGGTTACGGAATCCAGATTTTGCTTTCGCACGGTACTTCGGGAAGTATTAAACCATTGACGGCCCTTTACTATGGTAGCCATTTTGCATTTCCTCCAGGGCGAATTGGATATTAGCCGAATAGACGCTGGATTTTTATCCGGGGAGGACGGATTATTGTTTTAAAGCATAACATCTTATTTTTAGAGGGACCGGTGTTTCTATGTGTTTCTGGTGCCTGCTTCCTGCTGTAAAAGGAGACCATGACGATGGTTGTCTTACTACGAAAGGAAGAGTACGGTGATCTCGACTTGTAAGTAAAACTGATGATATCTCATGATGTAAATCCGATGTATTCTAGCGGTGTGCTCTAGAGTTGTACTACTTTGCAGTTAACGCATGCGGTCTGAAGGAGCAATTAACGTCGGAGGCTACCATTAATGTTGGAACGCACCAAAATGCGTCAGCAAATGAAAGATTAAACCTTGTATTTTGAAGTAAGGAGGGGTTAAGGAAAGCTGATATGGCAACTACACAATAGCTAGTGAGAACGACATAACACATGGAGGAAGAAGGTCACGGCGAAATTTCTTGTGTTGCGGCGTTCTCGGCTGATGGCTTTGCGCAGTCTTTGCGTGCTTTTTTCGGTAGTGATCCTGTCGGTAACGAGTTGGCGTCACTGTTGCGCGTTTTGCGTTTCACACTGAGTGGCTTTGACGTAGCCTCATGCGATACGGAAGTGTTACCCAGTTGTGACAGTGTTGGCGCTGGCACTGAATTATTGGGTGTAATTGCTGGCAGCGGGACGGTGTTCGAGCGCTGGCGGAGCTGGATGCTACCTATAGGATTGCCGTACAGCAACTTCAAGGAGTGAACCTTCTCGAACCTGTAGCTCAATCCAGGTCGGTAATCGATGGTGTTGAGTTGCAGGTTGCGATTCTTCCATAGCGACAGTTGGAAGACGAACTTATTGCGGCGTGCAACGTCCAAGCGCTTGTACTCAGTGAGAATCTGCTGAAAATCTACATATACGTAACTTTTTGTTTGCTCTTTGGTAGCTGAGAGACCTCGCGCGCGACGAGACTCGAACGAGACTCGAGCAGCGCTACTGTTTACTGCTACTTCACACTCGACTCGAGTGTGAAGTAGCAGTAAATAAAAAACATTTCTTGGTTTTAATCAATCATGATTTTTAACTTAAAAGCTGATAAATCTGCTGCAGCTCCACAACGGCGGCGGATGCACGGTGTTCTTCGGTGACTTGTGCTAGGACTCTGTGAAGTAGCTCGAGTACTTTGAGTTGATTTCATGCTCGCAGATAGCAATACAACCCGGCCACGTACTTGCTGGAGGTGGTCGGCGTCGGTATCGGCCGCGATGTGAAAGAATACTCTTCCGAATCAAGAGTCTTCGCTGTACTCCGTTCGTTTCCTGTTGTGCTCTCGTACTACGAGCATGGAGCAGCAATGCCTGCTCAGTGAGCAGTGTTCACCACTGTTGACAACGGAAGTGGTCCCATCATGACTGGCATCTTGCAACTTGCCAGTGCAAAGTTCGTAATGTTTGCATGGACGGTTTTTGAAGACGATAACGCGACAACAGCATATCAAATGATAACGTAGGATGATACGCATGACTCTTGCTTATCATCGTTATGCCGCGAGGATCAAGTATTTCAGAATAATAAGTACGAACTACAGTACAAATACTTCTTCCAGTTGTTGCTTCACAAGACAGTGGAGCTTTGCTAGCCTTAGACAAGCAAGTTTGCAGGACCAGCTAGGCCACTTGAAACAAATTCCGAACTCATTTTTGACTCATCAAGCGCACAACAAAGTCAAGTTTTCTGTTCGATTCCGCAGCGCGTAAATCCAACAAATGCATCAATCATATGGCGTGCTTTCTCACTGCGCTCTGCGGCCCAGCATTGCACGCTTCTACAGCTTGTCATCAGCCTTGGGCAGGTTCATTCTCCAACTTTCCAGCTAAGCAGCAAGCGACACACAGCGAAGAAGTACATTACTCGAACGAGATGAAGTTCTTTCTCCCAACTTGTGTGGCAGCAACAGTGCTTATGCTGTCCGGTAACGCTGATGCTCTCAATGTGAAAATGCACGGTGTTAACTACAACTCGCGCAAGGGTCCGGACTGGGCTCCAGACAGCTCCAAGTGCAAATCTGCGTCCGAGGTGCAGAAGGACATGTACGCGCTCAAGGGAATCACCGACAAGGTCCGCATCTACTCGCTTTTGGACTGTAACCAAGCCGAACTTGTGCTTCCTGCCGCTAAGAACGCCGGTCTCCAGGTTCACCTCGGTATCTGGACGACCAAGAGCCACGACTACCTCCTCAAGGAAAAAGCCAAACTCGCCAGTCTTATTGACAAGGGACTTTATGACAACAACGTCATTGGTCTGCATGTCGGTAGTGAGACCATCTACCGCAAAGAGATCACGGCCGACACAGCCATCAGTTACATGAAAGAGATCCGCGACTACATCCGCAGCCGTGGCAAGAACACCCCTGTCACCATCGCTGACGTGATCGACATGTACTACGACTACCCGCAATTGGTAGACGCCGTGGACTACATCTCTGTGAATGAGTTCGCCTACTGGGAAGGCGTTGACGTGAACGAAGGCGCCGCTAAGACGCTCGACCGCATCCGTGCTGTGCGCGTGACTGCGGCAAAGAAGAACAAGCGCATGGTTCTGTCTGAAGTCGGGTGGAGCTCGGGTGGCTACAACTCCAAGACCGGCGTGTCGTCCCCTGAAAACCAGGCCAAGTTCTTCGCAGACTTTTTCCAGGTGGCGCGCTCGAGCAACATGGAGTACTACTGGTACACTGCGTTCGACTCGCAGTGGCGCGTGACCAACGGTGGAGAGGACGTCGAGGCCAACTTCGGCGTGTTCAAGGAGGACGACAGCATGAAGAATAACTTCCAACAGCTTACGATCGGGTGGAAGGACCCGCGTGCGATCCGCAATGCCGGCACGAACCGCCTTCTGTCGGAGAAGGATGCCGGTTTGTACATGTCGACCAAGTCGAACGACTGGCTGGTCAAGGAGCAGCAGACATGGTTCTTCGACTCCGTCACCAAGCAGGTGCGCTCGAAGAGTGGTGACCGTTGTCTGGACGCGTACCAGCCCTGGGATGGCGGCATTGTGCACGTGTACCGCTGCATGGACAACGAGGCCAACCAAAAGTGGACGTTCGAGACTTCAACCGGCAAGCTCAAACACGCTACGCACCAGGGCTTCTGTCTGGACACGGACCCGGCACAGAACAACAAGGTGCAGCTCTATGGCTGCTCACCGAACAACCCGAACCAGAAATGGAGTGTCATCGACCCTGCTGGAATCTAAAACACCAGCGCAAACTGAAACATTGTTGACCTACCTGTAAAGCATGACAGCACGTAAGTAAGAACAACAGTTTGTTACCTTAAAGCAAGGCCCTTACCTGCCAGTCTTCAGCGATTCTATCTACTGCTTTCCTGTACTTGAGCATCTTCCTCTTCGTTGACATGCTTCCGACTCATCAGAACAGTGCAATAGGCCTGCAGCGCTTTCTTCCCGCTGCTAAGCACTAAGTCGCGTGTTTCATGCAGAGCTGCAATCTCTCGTTTCGTATCGTGTTGAGTCTTTTGAATCTCTCGCATACACTTTTCCTGCTGAAGCTGAGCTTCTGCTGCATACCCCTTCTGCGGTTTGCGACGGTAACTACAGCGCAAAACCATTAGTTCTAACTCTCTCAAGATCAACTGTACATATCAACGTACAATTTGTGGAAGGTCTCTTCCCCACCTACAGCGCAGTCTGCCGCTGGAGTAGTGCGCAGGACGAAGTTGGCTTTCTTTGAATTCTTGGTTGGAGAGCGGAAGTACTGTTTCATGAGAGGACTCAGCTGAGAAGCATTGAATAGAGCCCGCTGCTGGTGACGTCGCATGCGGTTTGTCGCTCCAAGACCATCCTCACCGTCCAGATCGTTGCTATAGATTGGTGTCACTTGCGGTTCCAAGATCTTCATGATACTGTTGTCCCCCGTTGCTAACTTCCCAAGATATGAAGATTCACTGGCTGATTTCGCGAGAGACTGAGACGTCTGCGGTGATACAAGCCTCGGGAGGCGGTAAACTCCAGAATTCCTAGTCGAACCATTTCCTCCGTCAGTTATTGCTCCAGTTGATGCCGAAGCCACAAGTTTAGCCGCTGGTTTGATCTTGAGGCCTATATCATCCACAACCTCCTCTGGGAAGTACTGTCTCCTCATAGACTGCACCGAGGCCGGCGTCATCTTTAGCCCAAGCAGCAACTGGCACACAAAGAGATAGACGTTGTTCTTGAACTCGGGTGTGTAAAGATGACGGGAGCCGGGGAAAAGATAGTGGAAACCCCAGCAGACTCCACTAGCGATGGCGTACGGGTACACACGGAACAGACAGTCGATATTCCCACGCAGTGCAGCTACCATTTTGACGTACTTGGCGCTGATTTCGTCTGCGAGAGTTCTCTGCTGATCCAGCGAGTCCTTTTGGTAAAAGTGACAGAACACAATCCAGAAAACCTCTTCAAAAAGCGCTCCAGAAAGCTCCGACAGCAGAAATCGCTTGAAGTTCCGTCGGCCGTGACTCGTGTGGATCCTCTCGAATGTGTGGAGTAGAAGCAGGTTGGTGTTCATGTAAATGCTGCTTTTTGCATCGCCACCGTTTATCCCGTACACAAAACTCTCCACTGTGCGTGTGATGTGGCCTTCGATACTAGCTTGCAGCTGCTTCTCAATGTGACCACGGGCGTTGCGTCTATTGTCGCCCTTGTGCACCTCCATCTTCTTCTTCTTGAGCACTTGCTGATGAAAAAGCAATTCGATATCAGCAAAAATAAAAAATACTACGACAACTGCTTGAAATCCAATAGTTTCGGTATTGTACCGTGTGTGCTCGAGTCTTCTCATCCGGTCCAAAAAGCCGTTCCAGCATGGCTTGGTTGCTGGCGAGTGTAGTGGACGAAATGGCTCGGCTTTTAGCAGCTGCAGCGCCTCGGTTTTCCAGTGTGTCAACGAGTGGAGGGACCATCTTGGAGCAATAGTCCGAGTTCACTCGCAGGTCGCACTCCAGTCCGTGTTTGCGGTTGTTCGCTGAATAATAATTATAAAAATTAGTCAATGGGATTAACGTTTCCATTTAGAAGAAAAACAAACTATGGACCTGTTGTCTGGAGTGAGTTAAGTCGTGCTGAGATGATGCCAATCATTTGAGCGGTGATGGCCTCCTTCTGGTAAAGCGACTGCTTCACGTCCTGTTCATCTTCCTCCGTCCATGTATTGCCTCGCTGCGCCATCACTGTTTATTCTATTATGAGAATTCTACTAAAGTTCAATTTGTTTTCTAAAAATTAACTAATGTTTTTAGAACCAGTTTAGAACAGCAGCAAAGATCGGGCGTCATGGAGGACGAGAGCTGCAGCGAGAGGCGCTTCTTCGAGGAGCGCGAGCAGGTGCGCGACCTACTGCAGAAGCTGGTACAGTACCGCACCTCAACGCCCGAGAGCGACGTGGATCGCGAGTTTCTGTCCGCTCACAGCAGCGTCATCAGCATTGTAAGTCTTATAATTCTTCAATTTCACTTAATTCCACACCTAATTCGTAGCAGTTGGACAGATACTTAGAGCAGCCTCATCTACTAGACCCTTATCTACGTGAAATGCTGAGCCCTTTAGTGACGGAGATCAAGCGCGTGATGCTGGATAGAGCGCAGACAACAACTCAAGACGGTGTGGCCTTCCCCTGCCAAGTCTACAGAGACCCGAGACTCCACAAACTGTTCCAGGTCGTGTACCAGTTGTGCAAAGTACGCGGCTACAAGACTGTGGTGAAGCTACTGCCACATGAAGTGAGCGACTTCGAGCCTACGCTGCATCTACTGCAGTCTCAGGACCGAACTGACCATTCGGCCTGGGAGACTCGCTACGTGCTGCTTCTGTGGCTCTCGATGCTTTGTTTAGTGCCTTTTGATCTTCATACGATCGATTCTTCCTCTCCTACGGCTGGAAACGCTAATGGGACGATCTCCATCGTTTCCAACATCGTGGCGCTCTGTAAGGACTATCTGAGTGATCCTGGAGCTACTCAAGTGGCAGCAGCGGTGTGTTTGTCCCGTCTTCTAAGCCGGCCGGACATGGAACAGCACTATCTGACGCAGTTTCTTACCTGGGCCAATCGAGAGTTGGTTGCAGCGTCTGAGGGCAGCGAAACACGCATATTGCAGTTCAAAGTGACAGGAATTATGCTCTGTCTGGCTCATATCGCCAAGAACTCGCCCCGCGAACAGCACATTGAAGCCAGTCGCTTGTATTTCGCGACCATCATGAAGTTAGTGGCGCATCTTACTGAGGAAAACGCGCGATCGGATCGTCCAAGTAGCAGCACATTGCATCGAAAGCTCAGTGTGAAGCTGGTGCAACGTCTGGGACTGCTGTATTTGCCTCCTAAAGTGCGATCGTGGCGCTACAGTCGCGGCTTGAGATCGTTGGAACTGAACATGCAGTCCTTAGGACTGACTGCTGGTAACACTGTCACTTCAAGTGTATCGCAAGATCCTAGCGGTGAGGACGATGACGACGCGTTTGAGGTGGTGGAAGAGCTGGAGCAAATAGTGGAGGTGCTTCTCTGTGGGTTGAGAGACAAAGACACTGTCGTTCGATGGTCGGCTGCCAAGGGGATCGGACGAATTACTGGACGCTTGCCTTATGAATTCGCAGACGACATTGTCCAGTCAGTGCTAGAGCTTTTCGTGGCCACGGAGGGCGATGGAGCTTGGCACGGGGCTAGTCTAGCGTTGGCAGAACTCGCCCGACGTGGAGTTTTACTGCCACAGCGACTGCCTGATGCAGTGGACTGTGTGGCGAACGCCTTGAAGTATGATATCCGGAAAGGCACGTATAGTATTGGCTCCCACGTCCGTGACGCTGCCTGCTATGCGTGCTGGTCTTTCGCGCGTGCTTATGAGCCCTCATTGCTGTTACCTTGGCTAAAGCAGGTTCTCGCGCCTGCTATGCTTGTCAACTGCGTGTTTGATCGGGAGTTAAACTGTCGACGAGCAGCATCAGCAGCTTTTCAAGAAAATGTTGGACGACAAGGACGGCTTAACTTCCCGAATGGCATTGACTTACTGACGAAAGCTGACTACTTTTCCGTGGCAAATTTACGCCATGCCTACTTGGACGTTAGCACCTTCGTTGCTAAGTATCCAGAGTATCGGTACGCATTACTGGAACATCTCGTCGAATCGAAGATCGTTCATTGGGATGTTCAAATTCGGACCCTCGCTGCCGCAGCAGTGGGGAAGATTGGCGCTTTGGACCCTTCGTACGCTACGACAAAGCTGTTCCCACGACTTCTGGACTCTGCACTCTCCCCAGATGCTGAAGTGATTGTTCGACATGGAGCTGTGATCAGCATTACTGAGTTGCTTACGAATTTAGTGCTAGTACCGGTGTTTGTGGACGGTGAGCTTCAGAAGAAGGTGAAAATGCTGCCTGTCGAGGTTGAAAAGCGGCGGTTGTTCCGTGGACGCGGTGGGGAAATGATCCGGGCTGCTGTTTGCGATGTAATTCAAGCTGTTGCCAATGCTCGGTTGAGTTTGGGTTTTGCTCATGTGAAGAAGTATCTTTCGATATTGGAGGAATGTTTTGTGCACCCGAACGAGACTGTACGTGATTGTGCTATCGATGCTTTCGGTGCTTTCACAGCTCAGTATTGCCACAAAATATTTGAAAAGGGCAGTCTTGTTCATGTCAAGTACATGCAGGAATTGATACCAAGGTACATCAACTCTGGAATTACAGTTACAGCCAAGGAGAACGGGACTTCTGTACAAGTATTGAACCCCAACGTGGCTGCGCGGCGAGGATTTCTACGTTCTGTAGGGGTTGCATCAAAGGAACTGGTTCAACCCTGCATTAAGGATGTGCTGACTGTTGTCATTCGGTCTCTATCACTTCAAGAACGTCCGACCGAAGATGAGGATCCTGGGAGTCGCGTGGCTGCAGTCCAGGCATTAGTAGACCTAAGTTCGCGACCACCAGCCGAGCTTGACCTTTACGGCATGGAAGATGTCATTATCCAGGTGCTCGTCCGCTGCATCCAC
The DNA here is from genome assembly GCA_030324255.1 of Phytophthora capsici. Lineage (NCBI taxonomy): Eukaryota > Oomycota > Peronosporomycetes > Peronosporales > Peronosporaceae > Phytophthora > Phytophthora capsici. Next base: position 785,536 of record CM059347.1, read on the forward strand.
GAAGATTACCGCCTTGATGAGCGAGGAGATGTCGGTTCCTGGGTACGTAAAGAAGCTATGGTGGGTCTCGAGAAATTGCTTCTGGGCGAAAGCACGTACGGCCAACGCCAGTACTTCCGCTTAATTGGTACCAGAGCAGAGACATCCTACGGCGATGGTGTTATTGCTGGCGTATTGTCGGACAGAAAACGCAAGATTGACGAAATCAGCGGCGAGTCGGAGTCTGATCCTCTTTGCTACGTCAAGTTTCAGAAACCAGCGTTGGGGTTCTACTACTTTAGTCCGAGTGGAGTTGGGCTTATTCATCTGAGCAAACTGTCTGTCAGCACAGGTGACAAGCCTTACAGTAGCTCTGAGAGGGGGATATTCCATATCCCTGACTTGGAAACTCGTTCGAAGTTTGCAGAGCAGCAGATAGACCTCACTGAGTCCTATACTATGCCATTCGTACGTCGCTTATCGCCGGATCTCGTCGGCGTCATTGTAAGTTTTCATGACTTGTTATTTGCGGCTTTCTATCTATTAACTCGTTTTCGGTGGTAGTTTGGGGCCCTGGCGAAGCAACTCGCAGAGAAACTGGATAACATGAGATTGGCAGCTGGGAGTATCTTGTTTCGCCTGCTGCATTCAACCACTCCTCGCGTAGATGGGATTCCTGATCGATTCCAGCTTGAGACACAAATCTTCCCTTCGACACTAATGGTGAACTGGTCAATGGCCCATGACACTTTCCCGCTAGTCGTAAAACTGATGGATATTCCAGAATTTATGGAGGAAGTTGCTGCTGGTCTCGTCATCAGTGTGGGAGGGCTCACCGAGAGCGTGGTGAAGGCTTCCAAGAGCGCTCTATTCGAGTGGATGCGCGCTCATTTACAGGCGAAAGACCTCGGACTGCTCACTCGATTCGGCTTTTTCTTGGTGACGTTGCTGACTCACCATCATCAAAACGATCGTGGTGTAATTCCTCTCATGAAGACGATGGCTTTGCTCTTGGAGTCGAATCTCCTGCGGTTTTTATTCGAAAAGCGCCAGACAGAAGACGGCAATGATACGACTTCGACCGACTTTGGTGAAAGATTATACTCAGCTCTGCGTGATGAGATTCAAAAGTGTACAGCGGTCCCTAAACTCTCGGCTGCAATCAGTGTGCTGATTGGTTTGCTCCCCAGTGATCCAGAGACGATGTCGAAGGCGTTGCGTGCTCTAGTGCTTTTCCTGGGACACAAATTTCCCAAAGTGCGGAAACTGACAGCAGAGAAGCTCTACACCCGATTGCTACTGCACGACGAGGTTATCGACGAGGAAAAGGTTAACGTCGTCTTCTTTTAATCTTCTGTAGCTGCGCGTACTAATGAGCGTGCGTTGGGTTTGGTGTAGTACGATATGGCACTCGAGATTCTGAGCGATACAGCCTGGGACGCTTCCGTAAGTCTTGCTACTCACATTCGAAGCAGGCACAGACTAACAGCTCCTGTTATTTACGATTCAACAGATCTCTCAAGTGCGCAAGGCTCGAAATGAGCTGCTAGACCTCTTAGGCATGGAGCTGCCCACGAAGAAAGCGTACGTTAAACGTCTTTGTTTACTGCACTGTGGGGTTATCTAAAGGCTGTTGATTCTGATAGGCCTGTGCTAGAAGAAGCGAAAACAAGTGGACCAGAAGAAGCGAGCTACAAGACTCTCATCAAGGAAATGGGCTATTAGCAAGTTTCTGAAGGCAAGACCCCCAACAACAAATCCCTTCTAATATTTCTTACGTCTCGAACTCGTGCTTGTTTTCACTGATGACAGTGGTTTCGTACGTCACCTTAACTCGACCACCAGTGGCACCTTCACTGAGGTAGATGAAGACATTCATCATGAACCACGTGAAGACTGGACTCCACGTCTTCTTTTCCAGTTGTTTTATCACCCCCGTTCGCTTTTGATAGGGGGAACCTCTGACACATTTGAACACTTGCTCCCACGTGTATCTCTTGCCCACCGTTCCCAGGTACATGTTGAGAAGATCTTGCTGCAGCTCGTCCACGCGAGGTCCGGAGAAGAGCAATCCCAGCTCCGTATCGTTCGGACGCGCACTCAAACTGCGGTCTGCGAGATTCGAAGATGACCTCAGCGCGTACTTCCCGTCCACAATGAGGATATTGGAATGAACCTTGATCAATACACCGTCATTCTCGAGACGCCCCACCTGCAGATGTTGCCACAAGTCGTCCAATGTGAGACCGTAGGCCAACGCGCAGTCCTCCAACTGCTCCAGCGACCACTGAATGGAGAGCGTGCAGTAAGTGCGAGCCAGGAACGAGGGCTCATCTTTCTGAGCTGCGTTTGTCAGAATAAGTGCGTGAAAGGGCTCGCCCCTGCGGTGGGCTTGACTGATCCGAGCCACAATGGCAGGGCAGATCCGGTTGTGCTGCAGGGAACCGCCCGAGATCATGATTTGACTCTCCAGTTGCGCTGAGTGCTTGGCATTCATGATCATGTTGACCATACAATTCTCCTCTCTCCAGCCGCCGGACACCAATGGGAACGGTGGAGATTCCATGAACTGATCGTAGTAGCGCTTTTTCTCAGCTGGCTGGTGGTTGGCGTGGATCCACGTCACCATGTCCGGAGTGCATCGACAAACAACACTGAGTTCGTGCCAGTAGTAGCCAAGGTGATTCTTCTTCAGCCAGCCCTCACGCTCCGTGTTCACGTCACAGCCAGTAACCATCATGGTTTCCTCATCGATGCACAGATACTTCTGGTGGTGGAATGCGTATCTCGAGTTGTTCGACAAGTGGCGCGTAAACCAACTCGGACCCAAATCACTCACGGAGCAAGCGAAATGCACTTCCGGTGGCAGAATGAGACGAAGGTCGGCAATCGAATTCGTCCCGTAGTCTCGCACAGGGTTATACAAGATATGAACATCCACTCCACGCTTTACGGCGTCACGCACGAGCGAGGCAAATGTATTGCCCTTGTGCTCTTCCTTCGTCGTGTGAAGAACTTGAGTGAAGTCACATAGGAACGTCGAGTAGTAAATGGACTTACGTGCAGACACTAGTAGCTCCACAATAGCTTCTTGACATTCACGGAAATCCCGACATACACGGAGTTCGTTCGGCTTGGAGTCTTCACTATCAGTTGCCCACTTCATCTGCTCCAGCGTGAAATCTGTCTCGAATCTTTCCTTGTCTCTGCTTTTGAGATCCAGCAGCTCGTCCATGGGGCGATCCACCGCCTTCACAGCAGTAGATTGTCGACCGCCTCGACTGTTTTTCTCGTAATCAACCTTCACCAACAGCACGCAGACCCCGGAGATCGTGATCACGATGCCGCCCAGGAAGAACACAAGCGCGTTGTAGCTGTAGCTCGCCATCTCGTTGTAAAAGATCATGCCGCAGCCCATGTTGCCTATGATGATGAATGCCTGGTACAGAGGGATGAATTTCAGTGTACCGAAGAACTCCAGCCCCTTGTTCAGGAAGAAAAGCTGCGGAACCAGCGCGCACGGGATAGCGAGCACCATCAAGATGAAGAACGGGTTGAAAAACACGAGCCAGTCCTGGTCTTTGAGCGCCGACTTGGTTACTTCCACCACCGACTTGGTCGCCAGCGACGTGAATCCGGCCATGACCCCAGCACAGGAGCTAAAGGCCAAAAGACCGATCGGATGGCGCTGTAGCTTGTCCGTGTGCACGCGCCGTAGCAGCAGCACAGCGTAGGTGACCGCCATGACAGTGTAGCCAAGAGGAAAGACCGAGTCTCTCAACAACAGACGTCCGAGCGACTGGAGCGTGTACGACTTGTGCGGAATGTTGGCCAATTGAGCAGCGTAGACGTCCACCCCGACCCCCAAGACGATCACTGCACTGGAGAGCAGGTCGTACACGCCGAAGGTCTCGTGCAGCACGAATCGACCCAGTAACGCGCTGTAGATGAGGGTGAGAGCTGCGAATGGCGCCTGCACAGCTTGACCCAGGATCCCGAGGTTAATTACAGCCGACACAGTGCCGACTGCCAGCAGGAAGAGACCGGCCAGGAACGTCGTCTGCATTGTGGCGGTGCCTAGAGCCGAATTGCGCGCCACTCGGATATGCGCGTACTTCTGACAGCAGTAGCCGCTAGCGGACAGGAAGCTCCCGAGCAATGAATTGAGCACACCTGCGTACAAATAAGCGGTGGAATCCACGTGCAGATTGAGCTGCGGCCCCAGAACAAGCAGCGTGAGCCACACCAACGAGCAGGAGACGCTGAGGATCATGGCCAAGACGAACCAGCGAGGGAGACGGAAGGGCGGAGAGTGAGAGGAGGAAACAGTGAGACGCACGTCCAGCAGCGGCGTAAGTTCAGAGGCTGAAGCCGCCGCGTACGGAGAAGGACGAGACATCACGCGTCACACACACAGAGCGAGAGTCTTTGACTAGGCTGCTTGGGCTGTGGATGATCTTTGTTTCTTGTTATCAGATGATGTTGTAGAAACTGATATTCTTATGAAATAAAGTGGTGATGGAGTTTGACAAGTGTATAAATTGAAGATGTTGGAAGTTCTCAATTTTGATGGCAGCTTTTTGACTGGGTTTCCTGTCGCATGTTTATGATAAGATACAAAAGAGCTGCTCACGACGTATTGGAGCCTCCGATACTTGTCACCTTGGACCTGGTAGCTGTAGATAGATGCATGTACTGTAGTTACTATTCATTCTTCACTACGAGTGGTAGCTGTAGATACAAGTAGTTATCACTATTTTAGAGGAACTTCAGATCATTTATCACCACTGAAACTGCCAATGCGACTAAAACGACGCCGTGCTCCAAGACGATGGCGTCCTACCTCCAAGAAGCCCGCGCACTATTGGCACTTGCGCTTCCCAGCGCACTCTCTACTTACTGCTACTTCATCGTATCAATTACTGAGCTGAGCGTCATGGGCCACTTGGGCGTGGACGAGCTGGCGGCTGTAGCGTATGCCCAACTGTGTCTGGACTTGTCCACCCTCGTGTTCATGCAGGGCTTCAATGGTGGCATGAACTCGCTCTGTTCGCAGGCTTTCGGGGCCAAAAACTTCCACTTGGTGGGCGAGTACACGTTGTTAACGAGTCTGCTGGTGACTGTGGCCTGCGTGCCGATGGTGTTCCTGTGGTCGAATCTGGACACTCTGTTGCTAAAAGTAGGGGTTGTCGAACAAGTTGGTCTATTGGCAGGCCAGTACGGTCGACTTTCGCTCCTGTGGCTATGGCCAAGAAGTATGTTCCAAGTATTGTCGAGCTTCTACCAGGCCCAGAACATTGTGCTCCCCACCGCAGCCTTCGACGTTCTCATGGTCCTTTTCAACTGTTTCTTCGCCATCGGGTTCACATTCGGCCGCTTTGGGTTACCGGAGCTTGGATTCGTTGGTTGCCCACTAGGCACTGCAGTTGCTGTGATATTAAGACTTGTGAGCTACGTCCTGTACATGAACGTCTACAGACAGTACCATCGACAGTGCTCCTGGCGCTGGAACACCCTCTTTCTGAACAAACAGATCGTCTGGAATCTCCTATCGGTGGGTATGCCACTTGCAGCGGGCGAGTTGTTGGAGAACGCACAGTTGAGTGTCTTGACGGTTTTTGCTGCGACGATCGGTGAACTTCAGCTGGGGACGCACAGCGCGATGATGGAGCTCTTCTACTTCGCAACTTCCCCGCTTTACGCTGTTATTGGTGCCGCCGTCACTCGGATTGGGAACCATCTTGGAGCTGGACAGCCCTCGCATGCTCTGGTCACAGCAAAGATATTGGGAGTCTGCATTGCTTCACTTACAACTGCCAATAGTGTGGTCATCGTGAGCACTCGACAATATCTCGGTAAGATCTTCTCAAACGACCAGGAGGTCATTACGACTTTCAGTCAGGTGTGTTCACTTGCTGCTTTGGCGTATTTCGTACTCTCCTTCTTTTGTTACGCATTGGTAAGTTGTTTCTTGATTGTCAAACAAAAAGAGATCCTAATGTTAAATTATCCATCCGTAGGCTGTTCTCCAAGCCCAAGCACGACCAATGTCTCTTGCAATAGGGATGGTAGCTGGAGCTTGGCTCGTTGGAATCCCTTCTGCTTACTTTATGGGTGTTCAAGAGTCGAGTCTGCTTGGACTTTGGGAAGGCATGATAGCCGGGTACACTGTTACCTCTCTCGTCAGCTTTGTACCTGCGTTTGTACGCCCCAACTGGCAAGAAGAAGCTGACAAAGCAGTCGCACGTTCGCATCTGAAGGAAAAGGAACTAACCTCGCCGCAAGAATCAGACCGCTTGTTAGCGTAGAAACTCAAGTATACACTTTCGTACCACCTCAGCAGTATATTGGCCATATAGCTATGCGTCTGGACTGGTAATGACCTTGAGGCTATCCTGCAATTTGGCAGTATAGCGGTTAAGCGCTTCCACGATCTCATCATCTTCGCGTTCTCGAGCCTTTAGTGCAACAAGTTTGTGTTAGTAGAGAAAAATGCCTCAAAACAGGCAAATTTACGTACCTGTGACTCAGCGACCAACGCATTTTGGATTTTTGCAATTTCTTCTTGTGCGAATGTGTGGAATCTTTCATCGCCACGTATCCGCGTAGAACTGTACGTGTCCAATGCGTTCTTGAGCTGGGAGTACTTCAACTCGCGATCGTGCTGACATACGAACAACATTAAGCGCCAGCAAGACTACGGTGGCATATCCACAAGTATCTTACCCGTTCTCGTTCAAAACTTTCCGCTGTTGCATGTTCATGATCACTCAAGCGTTTGAGAATCATCGTTTCTTGGTTCGCTCGTCGCTTGCGTTCCTCTTCAAACGAATCCATGAATGAAACGAGCTTCAGTGTCAGCTCGTTCGTCTTGTTCTCAATCATCAGTGGAATGTCGCGCTTCTCCTTTTCCACTAGTGTCTGGAGATCACTAATTTCTTGCGTAAGGTGAGTCAATCGATCGTCTACTTGCTTCGCCCGATCACTCAGTAGATTCTCAAACGTTGTCGTCATGTGTGCCACTTGCTCATCGCAGTAATTCTGCAGTGACTTGTTCATCTCAATGCGCTTCTTGATCTCCGCCTCTAGTTTGTGCTCCAAGCGACTCATCTCCTGCCGCATTTCTGCCAAACGATATTCATCTTTCTCGCGACGTTGCTAAGCACAAGAAAGCAACAGTTAGAGTAGACCCATTACTATAGCTGGTACAGGATCGTTCGTACTCGCGTTCCAATGCGCATGACGTCGTCGAACGTCGTGAAGCCGTTCATGAGCTTTTCCAGCTTGCTACGGGTGGCTGTCATGCCGATCTGTGCTCCAGCTTCCCTTTTACTGCCACTTGTGGACTGAATATTATCACCACTTGATGCCTCCTGCTGGTTCATGCTCCTGAGAGAAAGTTAGACCGCAAAAATGATAGCGACGCTTCCTCTGTAAGTGAGTGAGTGGGTGGTCGTTATCAACGACTTTTCCCAGTTAGATAATTGCGGCGAAGTAGCTTCATGGCATCTCCATCTCGCTCTTCTTCGTTCAGTAGCAATGCTCCTAGCGAGCAATCCCCAGTAAGTGGCTTGCAACGTCATTACACAGCTCAAGAGGAAGCTACTGAACGTGTGTGTATCTTCAGATCCCAGCAACTATCCGTTTGCAAAGAGCCATGGAAGCGCACGCTGCTCTTCAGGAGAGATCAGCAAACAGTTCATGTTCATCTGCTGCTTCATCGCATAATCCAACTCCAAGCGTAAAAGAAGGTGATATCATCGACTCGAATGGCCCCACCACTTTGTTGTCTGCGTCCGTTGATGATCTCGCGGCTCAGCTGAAAACTTTGTGGCAGCTTGAAAAGGATCAGAAAGACCAAAGCGACCACGAAAGCGAGAGCCATTCCTCACCTTCCTTGACAGCAGCGCTGCAGAAAATAGGGTCCCGCGAAAAAGACGAACTGCTAATTCATCTGCTGGAGCAGCAGGACGCCTTGCGAACTCAACGTAGTGAAGCGGCAGATCTAGGGGAGAAAATCGCAGCCAAACTGCTTCATCAGCAGGTAAACTCAAGGCACAATGCTTGTTGTGTCGAATCGCATCTCATTCTTCGTTTTGCCAGCACGATCTCCGTCACAAGTACCGAGAGCACATCGGTCAGCTCGAGACTCAGCTTCATGAAGCCTTGCACTCCAATCCACAAGTGTCGGCGCTTCAAGCCAAAGTCGAAGAACTGGAGGAGAGCAACCGCCAGCAAGAACAGAAACTTCGATTCGCGGTGCGTAGCTGGCCCAAAACTGCGCTGCCTGCTAACAAAAAGCACTAATTTGCGGATGATACGGTGTGGTGCAGGTCCAGAAGCTGCAGCGCAGCCGGAAACGAGAGAAGGAATTAAAAATGATGAACGACCCATTGTGGGATTGACCTCTCGACCCTACAGCGTACAACGAACGCAAATGTTATAAACATGATAAATCTCACCTTCCTCTTGCAAACTGACTTTTCATCCAGCCTTGCTAAGAAGCCACGTGCGAATCTGCACAGGCAAGCGGCGGCTTGTAGCAGTCAGGAATGTATTTGAGCTGGAATGAGTTGAATGCAAACTTGGTCTTCCCAGTGTTGGCCAGCACGTTCACACGGCGGACACCACGCTCCCTCATGGCGTTACAGAGATGCACACCCTGTTTTACGTGGAAATGGTCCACGAGCAACCGAGATGTCTCCAGCGTCACCGACATCGCCGTGCGGTCCTTCCCACTCTTGCAGCACGTCGTGCGTCCAGCACCTAGGCGTCGGCAGATATCGCTGGACGTGATGAGAATGTTGACATACTTCTTCTGCACATTCTCTGTGCGAGTGTTGAGGCGGCCAGTTAGAGCTTCAATTTCTGCCTGAAGCTCGGCTAACTCAGCCAGATCTGTGTCACGCTTCCTGGCATCGCCTCCACCAGCGCTGACTTGAGTCTGGTAGACGCGGAAATAGCGTTGCAGCATTTGCACGCTCTCAAAATTCAGTTCATCCTGAAGACTGGAATTCAAATAGTGGTTGGCCACGGACTGCATCTCGTTAATCCCTTGAGTAAACATCACTCCATGGAGCTTTATTGCGTGCCCTTGCTGCATCACATCCGGAAGTTTAGAGAAAACATCAGGCGGTACTGCAAATGCGACCACGACATGATCTCCGGTAGGCGTGCTTGTTACACTGACACACTTGGACATCTCCATACGAGGGTTGGTTTCTCCGGATTGGACAAGCTGAAAGCTCACTGCACTGTTGAGCCACCGAATACCCTCCGACATATCTTCAAGCATACCCTTCTCAGCGCCAACGGTACTCAGTAACGATTCGATGCTGAGCAAGTACCCTGTTGAGCAGGCAAGCTGCAATCTCTGACGATGCTGTCCCCCTCGAGTTGCTGCCAGTCCCACGGCGTTAAGGAACGAAGCACCAGCAATCGCCAATACTTGAGATCGCACCACATCTTCTCTCATCTCAATACGTTCACGAAGACGCGGATCAGGCGGACTTTGTGAAGCCATCTGCTGTTGAAGACGACGCAATCCGCCTTCTTTAAAGCCCATAATATGCGCTGAAGCACAGCCGTGAGTGACAACAGAGTACACGAATTCAGACGTAGGAGATGCCTCGGTGTCACTGTCTTCAGATCCAGATCCATCATCCAATGACGTAGACGTTAAGCTCCCTCTCCGAGCTTGCTCACCCCGCTCGGCATCATCAGCAAGATGCACACGCCTTCCGCGCACAAGATGACAGTTTAAATTAGTCGCCATGAAGGACGTAGCCTTGTCCTTCTTCATGTTGCTACGCTTGAGGCATCCAGTAATTCCCTGTTCCCGTCCACCCTCCAGCGATGCAAACATTGTCTCGTAGCGCTTGAGATTCTCTTGATATGAGGCATGAAGCCGCATATAGTGAGCCATTTCAAGTTCCACATCGCGCATTCGATCTTCTACTTCTTGGACGCGCATACTCGTCGAATTCGAGCCAGAGTTTAACTTAATGTGCTGTCTCATGTCGTTGATCACCTGTCTAGCCTCATCGATGCGGGTAACATTTCGCCGTTGGAGATACTTCAGAAAAGCGACGGTCATCGATACTGAAACATAAGACGCTGACAACTCTTCAGTCACCAGTATATGACTAGCGGACGAAGAGTTCATTTGACCACGTAGCATTTCACTGTAGCTCAATCCACCCCTCAAGCTCATAGTCGAGCTAGACAAAATATCACCAGACTTGCGCTTCTCCATGACCTGTGTGTCCACCAAAAAATGGTGCTTCGCGTACGTATACGCGTGGCTCACGTTAACGCTGTGACTGGGCGGTTGGAACCGATCCACAGCAAGATAGTAACGTTGTTTGGATGTGTCCGGCTGGTGAAATTCCAGCAGCATCGAGGATACACGTGAGAAAATGACGTCCAGAGCCGACACTCGAACAAATCCGAGCGATTTCTGATTCTCAAGAACCTCTGAAGAAGGGTTCACCACTGAATATACTTCAAATTGCAGCATCGAGCGCGCAGTACGCGGTACAGACAGCAAGGCATTGAAATCACGAGCGTATGAGTCGCCACCACAAGATCGAAGAGAAAGCGAACTCCGGATTTCCGTGCGTGAGATCTCTTCAGGTCGTAATCCCTGGCGAATGTTGAACAAAACCACTAACATATGCGGAACATCTTGCACGCCCTTGCTGCCCACAGAAACAGCCAATTCCACGCTGGGGTGGGGCTTGAACCCTGGCAAACTTAGGCTTGGGGCACGAGGGGAGTTTGACGCCACCTGTGTCACTTGTAGATCACTAGCTGAATGAGAAGGCGAGTGCATCATCGACAGGCCATTGTCGTCGTACGCACGAGGAGCAACGGAGAACGACGCCGCCTGCGTGAGAATAGATCCAGCACTAGACGAGCGGACCAGCCGTGGCCTGGCTTTGGCTGTATCTAATGGAGCGGAAGCAGTACTGGTCAAACGAGAATTGCGGTGCTGCCTGGACTGTTGATGTTGCTTCTTTTTCTTCTCCTCGTTCTCTCGAACGGATCTTGAGTCATTAGCAGCCTGCTGGATAACTGTCGTATCTGTCGAGAAACGCTTCATAGTGTTCATGCCGCCAGCGACGTGCGTATTCTCCATACGTGAAAAACTCGCACGATCCACATCAAGGTCATCGAGCATGGGCGAGCTCTCCGAGACACGTGTTTGCAGCTGTGTATGAAATGATCCGCCTTCCGATCGGCGATCGAACGATCCATTCATCGTCGCACGAGAAGTCGACCGGACACGCTGCGTGATGCAGCCTTTAATGCACGATATCCACGCTTCCATGATTTCCTTTTGCTGCTCTCCTCGATCCGCCGACAGTGTGAGCTTGCGCCCCTCATTCTCAATGGTGAACCTACACAAGAAGTCGTCCTTGGTTGTGGATTCCTTTTCCACCTTGGTGTTTTCATCAATAGCTATTTCTCCGAGCTTGGCCAGCTCTTCGGCCGACGTGTAGTAGCATAACACCGGTCGATCTCTTCTCAGAATAAAAAATCTGCGTTTCCAAGACTTCCAGAAAGAGCCTTGCTTAACGAGATAGCCACTAGTGATGATATCAGCGTCTGAGAACTGCTCGACATCATTGCCGCTCATGTGCACTGTCTTGTTCTGGTACGCGCGTTTACGCAGTCTTGCCATCGCTTTACTCCCGTCGTGCGCGTGGTAAAATTGGTCCTCGAAGCGACCGCTCTCCGATACTTTAAGCTTCGGCTTCATCCGCTGCGTCATATCCGACAGACGCGATGGGTCTGTCAGGTGAAGCTTGGCCAGGGGATCATCTTCTGGAACGGCAGTGATGGTAGGGGCTGCGTCCTTGGCAGTTTCTTTCAGTCCGCGCTTTTTGTCGCTCTTGCTCTTCCCATTCTTGCCAAAGGTTGCAGGCGGTTCAGCTACAGGCTGCGCAGGTGATCGGGTGGGTGGCACAGAGCGCGGAGGCTCCGACCCATTAACGTTAGGTTGCGTCTGATTCTGATTTGGCTTGGAGCTTTTGGTGTTCTTCTGCTGCGCGATGGCTTGAGCTAGGGACAGGGTCTTTCCTGACGTCTTGGCAGGGGACGACGCGCTCTTACGAGGTGGAGAAGGAGGAAGTTTCGCCTTGGAATCCATCGGGATCACGAGCTCCAAGCTATGGCCGCTACCAGTGCGGAATGAAGAGACCTATGCCACTTGTTCGACTAGTGCGGACAAGCTCAAAAAGTATACTGAGAACAAGACAAGGGTTCGGATTTTTTAGTGTGGTAAACACAAAGTGTACCCATGCGGCCAAGTAAAAAAATGTCGAAGCCTGTGCACAACCACGTCAAGGTGGTGACGTCTGCGGCCGAAGCTGCCACGTACATGGCGCTGGTGTCCAGCAGCAATGAGGCCACTAAATTGGTCAAGAGCAACAAGTTACGAGAGGCCGAAATCCTGCTGCGTGACGTATTGAGACGCAAACCGGCAGCTGGTTTCGATGAAGTGTCAGTGGCGCTGACACAGAACGAATTGGGCGGCGTCTTGCGGCAATTGGGCGAGCTGGACGAGGCGCTGGAGCTGCTCACGACGGCGCTGGAGGTACGCGACCGAGAGGACGAGAAGGCTGGTATTACGATTGCTCTGAGAGACGGCAACATCACTCGAGACGAGGTGGCCAAGGTGTATGAGGCCAAAGGAGACTGCGCAAAGGCGATGGAAATCCGACAACCGGGCAGACGTATTTGTGGTAGCGAAGCCTGCGAGGCGCTTGACTATAAGGACGAGGGGTTGCACGCTTGTGCCCGCTGTAAATGCATCTTTTACTGCGGCAAGACATGCCAGCGGCAGGACTGGAAGCGTCATAAAGCGCTGTGCAAACCGGTCAAGACCGCTAAGAACGCGTAAGGACAGCGGTGGAAGGCAACAGTAAGTACAACTTGTGTTGTGGTGACGTGGAAAAGGTATTAAAGTGAACTTGTGGGTCACGTGTTGAGAACAATCTATAAACACTTTCGTTTAGCAAAAAAATAAAAAGCAGCAACAATCGAAGATTCCTCCTATCACTTCTGCTCATCCTTTTTCTGGTTGTCGCTGTCGCTCTCAGCCACTTGCTTCTCCTCTTCGACTATTTCCTCGTCCTCATCCAGCTCAACGGGCTCATCCTCGCCGGCCTCCGCTTCGTTGAGCGGGGCATCGTCACCCTTCTGCTCAAGAGCAGCAAGCTCCTCCGCACGCATGGGCGGCGCGATAAACCACGGAAGTTTGCCACGCTGGTAGTCGTTGATCATCTGCACGGCGACATTGTTGTAATCAGGCTCACCCTTCTGGAGCAACTTACCGCACTTGTTGGCGAGTTTCTCCAGGAAATCCCACTCGTCATTCCACTCCTCGATGCCATATACCTTGACGATGAACTCCTTCTTGACCCGCTGCAGGATTGTCAGAATGAAGTCCGTGGGCTGAGGTAGACGCTCTGCACGAACAACACCCTTGAGCACCGTCTCAATCTCGTCATCGCCCGTGTCGTACACGATACCAGGGCAATCAATCAGGAAGATGCGGCGCATGAGCGTAATGTACTGCCACACCTTGGTCTCACCTGGAATCGGAGCCACCTTGCAGACCTTCTTCTTCCGTAACGCATTGATGACCGAACTCTTACCGACGTTCGGGTATCCAATGAGGCCCACAGAGATCTGCTTCTTCTCTTGGTGCAGCTTCGCAAACTGACGCAGCAGGTTGATCAGCGCACCCTTGCCGAACGGGTTGCTCATGGATGCGTGGAAAGCAAGAGTAGGTGTGGTCTCGCTGAGCTTTTGCACCCAACGCTTGGTCACCCAATTGGGTACCAGGTCGCACTTGTTGATGACGAAGATCAAGTGCTTGTGCGAGGCGTTCTTGCGAATGTGCTTCTCCACGTGCTCACAGCGAGTGCCAGGCACATTGCGTGCATCCAGCACCTGAATAACAACGTCCGAGCAGTCCAGCACCTTGTAGAGCTCTCCCCAGATACGCTTCGACTGGCCCTTGTTGAAGACGTCGTGGGAGACCTCCTCCTTGAACTCCTGTTCCACAGCAATGTTGCGATCGGGTCCCTTCGCCTCGTATTTCTCCGCGTTCTCCTGAGCTCTGGAGAGCAGCGACGCGTAGTCAGTGGCCGCGATCTTGGCACGTTTGCGACTGCGCTTACCGTTGAAGACCTCGTCGTAGCTCTCAGTCTCCAACAGCTTCATACGCGACGTCTTCTCGCTCTCCTGCAGCAAACCCATGGGCAGCTTACGAGTGCGAAGAACGACGGAGTACGGATCGGCGGCCTTGAGAGACATTTCGTTGCGGAATTTGTCCAGCTCCTTCTGCCCCACAACGCGCGTGTTGCCGAACCAGCGGCGGTCGGGCTGCACGCGTCCACTGGCGCTGGTGATCTCTTGTCCGCCGACCTTGTTCTTCATCATGAGGCTTCCGCCCACGACCTTACCGGCCTTGTTGCGGATCGGACCGCTGTTGCGGTACATGTTGAGGCGCTTGATGGTGCTCTTGTCGCGCATGTTGGCCGCCTTTTGCCGCTTGGGGACCTTGCGGTTCGGGTTGTCGGCCGACGCCTTCGTCGTGTTGATGCCCTTCGCCATGGCTGTAGGTCTCTGGAAGCAGTAGGTGGATACGAGACGGAAGCAAGCAGCGATTCCCTAGCGATAATGACGCTAACGTTCATGGACCGTTTGGAACGATTGGTTGGAGCGTCGATCGTTCTTTTTATCCAATCACAAGTGAAGCATGACAACACAGTGTCATGTGACGTTTCGACTTTGACATATTTACACTATAGCCTAAGCACATTGTCTTCACAATCAAATTGTAAATTGCATTATCAACATGTTCTTTGCAAATATAACCCACGTGACCAGATCAGATAGCTCCATTCTTCTTCTTCATCAGTGGCAATGGCGACCATGGTTTTAGCCGCGCAGCAACAGCAAGAGCGTGCCGAGATGGCCTCGTACCTGTACGAGAAGCACTTGAACCACCAGGACGGCGTGGCCGGCACTCTCAGTATCCGTCTGGTAGCAGCCCGAAACCTGCACGCCGGCGCTTCCATGTTCTGGGTGCGCACGTGCAATCCGTACGTGATCTTCCGCGTGGGCAAACAGAGCGTGCGCAGTGCCACAATCCCCAGCAATGACAACCCAACGTGGCGCCGCGAGTTCCTCGAAGTGAAGTTACCGAAGCTCGACCACAAGCGCCACCCACTAAGTGAGCACTCGGACGTACGAATGGAGCTCATTGTAGACGCCATGAACGAGGATTCTCTTACAGGAAAAGCAACAGAGGCAGTGGGTATGGCCAACGGCTCGGTCATCGGTACGGCTGTCGTGGACTTTACGCCTCTCATTGATGGCAAGGAGGACGTCATGGACCAGTGGATTCCCCTAAGCGGTGCACTACCCATGCCTGGAACAGGTGGAGGACCCCCACCAGGTAAAAAGCAGCATGCAGAAGCAGATCTGAGCTTGGGTGAAGTCCGTGTAGTGCTGCAGTATGAACCGCACGGCATGGAGCCCCGTGTGGGCGACGTGGTTAAGTTTGAGGGCTTCGGGTCGTACCCGTCAGCGGTTCTTGGGCCTGTTGAGGACTTGGAGCTGCACGTGAAGAAGACAAGCGGCAGTTATCTGCTGTGTAGTTATACGACTCAGTCTGGATACGAAGCTGCTCTACGCGTACACCGTAACACCGTGTTCGTGACGCACCGCGGGAGCTTCTTCGACCGCTTTTACGAGTCGTGTGTGGTTGAACCGCTGGAGTTCGTCGTGAGCACACCAATTGGTCAATCGGCGAAGGAAATGCTGCGTCCGTATATGAACGTAGCTCGTGCGTTCAGCGGTCCAGCTCTGGTAGCAACGAAGGCAACTCTAATGACGACGTATCGCGCATCTACAGCAGCTATCGGCGCCGTGGTGGCATCTCTCGACGAGTAGGAAAAGCAGAAGCTAATGAGTAAGTAGCCGTCTTCAACCTGGCCTTTCTGGCCTGTGATTGGTCGTAAAAAACTCAGTAGTCGATTATTATTGGCGAATAATGACAGACAATCGTCCTCGATGGACAAGGTTGTAGGGGTGCAATGGAGACCTGCCACCTTGGCTCCTTCACAGCAGAATCACGCCAAAGGAGTCGCAGCAACTGTGTAGAGTGTCGACATGACGTCGCTGCCTCGCTCCTTTGTGAGTCTGGACGATTTCCGGTCGCCCGCAGACAAGAAGAGCTACAGAGTCGTCACCCTGCCCAACGGACTGGAAGTTCTGCTCATCCAGAGCGATGCTAGTTCAACAGCTCAACCCACAACCAATGACACGAACCATAGCCGTCACAATTCCACAGAGGGCATGGGTTTCGGCAAGCAGGAGGACGATAGTGAAGAAGAAGTAAGCAATGATCGAGCTCCCCCATTGGCAGCAGCGTGTTTGACGGTGGATGTTGGGAGTTTAGCAGATCCGGAAGGTCTACCAGGTCTAGCGCACTATTTGGAGCACATGATCTTCATGGGAAGTGAGAAATACCCCGCAGAGGACGCATTTGAAGTCTTCCTCAGTGCCCACGGAGGATCCAGCAACGGAGCGACAGAGTGCGAATCCACACGATTCGTCTTTGACGTGGATGCCGCCTACTTGGCTAGTGCTCTCGATATGTTTGCGAGTCTGTTCGTGGCTCCATTACTGCGCCAAGAAGCGATGGATCGAGAGCTGAAAGCGGTGGAATCAGAGTTCCAGCGTGTACAGAACAACAACCCTGTGCGTCTGCAGCAGGTTATGTGCGCTACGAGTGTTCAGGAGCATCCGTATTCACGATGTTTTACATGGGGCAATGCAGAGAGCTTAAAGCACAATCCAGAGCGACTTGGAGTCAATGTACGCGGTCAAATGGTGGAGTTTTTCAAAAAATACTACGTGGCCCCAGCTATGAAGCTATGCGTGTATGGGTGTGAATCTCTGGATGTCCTGGAGCAGTATGTAAGCAAGAGCTTTTCGGGTATTCCTCGCTGTCGGGGCAATTATGCTCTACCGAACCAAAATATTACAACGGTTCCGTACGGAAGTGGGGCTGGACAGCAACCCACGCTCTTGCGTGTCATTCCCGTGGGCGAGAAACGCTCTCTTCGGTTGTATTGGATGCTTCCGGCCATGATGGGCAAATATCGGCAGAAACCTTGGCACTACGTCGGCCACCTGTTGGATCACGAAGGTCCTGAGTCTACGGCATCGACTCTCAAGCGAAGACAATTGGCTACTGATGTCATTGCTGGCATTTCCGATCGAGACGGCTACGAGTTCGGGTCCTTCGGTTCGGTCTTTGAGGTCCGAGTGACGCTTACTGAGAGGGGTTTGGCGTGTTGGGAGAATGTTGTTCAGGTCATTTTCGATGCTCTTCGCATCTTTTCATCACTGGCATCCACCAGAGATTTGCCTTCTTGGGTATTCGAAGAGCTTCAGGCGTCGAGCGAGATGGAGTTCCGCTTCCAAGAAGACGATAAGGCACCTGTGGCTTTATGCCAAGAATTTTGTGAACGAATGCTTCCTCGCCACAAGGGTCAGCAGACTTGCAAAGGGGATTTACTGCGTTACGATCTGGTCCAGGGGGAGTTTGACTCTGACTCAGTGCACGCCCTACTGTCGGGCTTGTCCGTCGAAAATGTCCGTGTGGTATTGATGGCCTCTTCATTTGCCGATACTTTCAGCCCAGAAGAGCTTCAGACTGAACGGTGGTTTGGCACCAAGTACAGTTTGACTCCAATTCCAGACACAACGACTGCAGCTTGGTCTCGACATTCAGACGATTCGATTGAGCTCTCACCACTGCCGATGCCAAACCCATTCATGGCTCGAGACTTTTCCATACTGCCATGTGAGCCAGCTGAAGCAAATACTGATGCTTCTCCGGACCTCGTCCTTACAACTGCAGCAACACAGCTCTGGTACAAGCGCGATAGCAGATTCCTGGTGCCCAAGGCAAGTGTCAGCTTCCTAGTGACGCTGCCAGCTCCAACCCCAGCGACTCATGTGCTGGCTGAACTGCATCTAGAGATAGTGAGGCTCCGGCTGCAGCAGATACTGGAGCAAGCTGACACTGCGAGCTTTGATACCGAGCTGGATGTGAGAGATGAGGCTATCGAGGTTGTGATCTCTGGGTTCAGCGATACGTTGCCGGTTCTCGTCCGTTCTATCATGCAAGAGGTTCTGCGTCCGTTAACGGCGTCGAAGCTCTCATCAGAGTTAGCATTGGCACGAGGTGAGCTCGAGCGTGAATACCGCAATGCCACGCTGTCTCCTAGATCGAAGGCGTACGAGTTACGTTTGCAGATGCTTGAGAGCAGAGCCGTCTCTACAGCCGACAAATTGGAGACGCTTCGAAACAAATTTGGTCGTGAGAAGGAACTAGCAGCTGAGCTAGCACACTTTACGAGCTCTGTCCTTGGATGCAGTACTGACACGCCAGCGATGCGATGCCTGGTGGTCGGCAACATGAGTCGAGAGGATGCTGTAAAGCTCGTGGTGGATATTGAAGCTGTCAGGACGGGAGAACCTCCAGCATATGAACCGGAACTGGAGCTTGAGCCAGAACCAGAGCTTCCTCATTTTGCCCCACGTTGTCATACTATTGCACTGCCACCGACAAGTAACGGGCTGCTAGTTCGGCGTGAGAGTGAACGTATCGAAGAGCAGAACTCTGTCGTGGAGGTTTACTTCCAGATTGGCAAAGTTGGGCCTGAAGATCGAGCGTATGCAGTCCTGCTGCGAGCTCTTCTGGCTCAACCTCTCTTTCATGAACTGCGGACGAAGCAACAATTGGGATATACAGTGACTTGCAGCATTCGAGACACCCACGGCGTTCTCGGGTTGAGTGTAAGTGTGCAGTCCGCTTCCCATGCTGCCGGTGCGGTGGCCAAGCAGCTTGACGTCTTTTTACACGAAGATTTCCCGCACAATTTTCTGCTTTCTGCCGATCAACTGTCGCCCAAGCGCTTTGCAGCTACGTTGCAGACTCTGCAGCGAGCCTACGCTCGCCCTGATACCTCGTTGACTGAAGAAAGCGAGCGATACTGGGAAGAAATCGTAAGTGGCCGTCTGGAGTTCGACTTGGATTCTCGCGTTGCTCTTGCTCTGGCAAAGTGTACGCGTGATGGTTTGCTTGCCAGGTACCAGAGCTGGCTACAAGGAAGTACAAGCTGTTGCAATGCGTGCTCAGACAATCTCCCGGTTGATTTTAAGGCTCAGCACAAGGAAAACATACCCCACGGTCCACGGAAACTTCGGGTGCACGTTGTGGGCAAACGTAGCCCATTCAAGCCGATCGAGCACCTGCTTCCGCCTGAGAAAACTCCAGTGATCATTGCGGGTGACTTGCACGACTTCAAACGCCAACTGCAGTGCCACTGCCACGTCTGAGAGGGACTAAAAGGGGGTCTATTGGGACGTGTGTTGCTGCCTTCTGACATATCTACATACGAGGGAGGGGTTTAGCGCTTCAACCTTCGCCCTGCTCCTCACTAGGCTTTTGGTACTCAAGCAACTCGGATGGAGTGATGAAATCGTGGATGGATGGTCGATGTAACGCGGTGCTAGGACGGCGTAGTCTCGGTGGGGAAGATGAACTACCCGTAACTGATCCATCCTGACTCGGACGACGGAGGAGGTTTCGTGAAGAGCCTCGCACCACGGACATTTCATGCAAGGCATCGGAGACTACGAGGCGCTTCTCGAGGTTTTGAACTCGACTTTCGATGCTTTCTGACTGCGATTGGATACGGGATTTCATGGCTTCCACTTCGTCCGATACTCGAGATACTTGCTCCAGGAGTCTCTGAAGTGTCATCTCCAGTACGAGAGCCCATGTTGGGACAGTTTCTGGCGCTACATCGGTGTCTACAGCTTGAGAACTTCTAGGGTTTTCTGGCAAAGTGGATATTGCTGGTGTCTGTTGACGGAGTGGATAAGGTTGTTGCTGTGTCCGTGCGGGTGCTCGTTGCATCAGGGACGGTTGCTGCTGGAGCTGCTGTAAAAGACTGATAGAGCCACTGGTAGGCGGAGGTGAGTGTAAATCTCCTCCATTTGCAGCTGATATCGAAGGAGTCTTTGCCGATGTTTCCGAGGTGGCAACAGAAGCCATGATGTTGCTCAGATTGCGTCTACTACGCGAGCGACTCACGTTCTGGGCCAAGAAAAGCTCCGAAAGCTCCTCGATCTTGGTGCGGATGTACTCTACGTTCACCTCCATCATCTCTAGCATGGTCATCTGCGAGTCCATGGGGTCACTCACGTCTTGTGACTGCACTCGGCGCTTCACCTGTCGATATCTCCCCAGAACCGTGAACAACTTGAGCTCTGCACGACGTAGAGCTCGCTTGGTGGTGCTGGCTCCTGCTCTGCTTTTGTGTTCGACTGAAACCTCTGCACCACGTTCACATTCATCGGGTGAAGTTGCTTGGTGATGCCGCCTTTGAGCTGCTCGAAGCTGTACGAAAGCTTGCAGAGCTCTTGCCGCGTAGTCATTGATAAGCCGACGGTTTTCGTCCTTCTTGAGGAACGCGTTCACCTTGTGCTCCGAGCGAGTAAGTACCAAGTAATTGCTCATGACTGCGATGGTGACTGCAGTGGAGAGAGTTCCGAAGATTCCAGCGCTCACGGCTATTGCTCGGCCTAGTGTTGTGTGGGGTACGACGTCTCCGTATCCGATCGTGAGAATGGTGATGATAAGCATCCAGAGAGCGTCACCTAGCAACATCGGCTGACAGCAGGAGTCGCGTTTGAAGGCACACAGGAATCGCTCCGAGACGTACAAGGAATAGCCTGCGACGAAGCTCAAGACAACGAAACTGGCCAGCAAACACCTCGTGGGGTGGTTCTTCAGTGTGGATTTCATGAAAAAGGTGGCGGTGAAATCGACGTTGGTCAGCGCGCCAATGAACCAGCCGTTGCTCGAGTTGAACGAGTTGCGGAACTGCACGACGCGGACGACGAGCGCCACCCGCGCGAACATGAGGAGGCTGGTGGCTACTGTGAGCTGCGGCCACTTCGGGTCTACGTTTTCAATCCCAGGGAACGGATGTACACCAAGTAGAGTCATTTCAAGCAGCAGCGTCCTTCGTAGCGAAGAGCTCAGTAGTGTGGCGTTGGGTGGCATGATGTTCTTCAATTTCATGATTTCACATTCCGCTGCGTAATAATGGTAGATGTAGTACAGCATGAGCGCTGTGGAAAACGTAATGAGCACGCGTAGTGCTAGGAGGATCATACGGCCTTCCTCCACAGGCACTGACGTGCTCAACGCCTCGAAACAACGGGGACACTGGGTTGTTGACTCCACTGGACATACATCGGGCAAGCTCTGCGTATTGGCGAACCAAAGATACTCCGTCTGCACCATCATGAGCACCAGGCCGAAAAAGCCGTAGAAGAGCTGGAAAGCGGTATGTCGGCGCTGCGCTCGTACTAACGTCATTCGCTGTTCCTGTATGGAGGCCATTTCGGCGCTGGAAGCTCTAGATTTGTGGCTGAACGCACTCGCTTTGGGCTTCTGCAGCGCTGGGAGCGTCGTTTCTCCTGGCCCCAGACGCTCTTCCACATCAGCAGCAGCCAGAGCAGCGTCCAGCGGCAAAATCTCGTTCCTGCTCGGCATCGTCGCTGGCAGGTCGACGGTCAGGCATTCACTTGCAGCTAAAAAGGAGGGACGGAACGGCCCAGTATAAACTCTTGCAGCAGTTTCTCCAAGTGAATCTAAATAGCCTCCAAGGTGTCCATTGTCCACTGACAGCAGTGAATCAACTATAGCACAGTCAACAAGCAATCAAGACGAGCGTAACGCAAAGAAGCTGCTTAGAAATTAGCCGATTCTCCACTCAAATCCTCTCCTTCCTCCCGGCACGACTCAAGGTCGCACTAGTTGGCTAGAGTCATGGTACACTAGTAGCCTAGTAGAAGAAGCCGATGATCTTGCCACCCGTGTGTTTGCGGCGAGCCTCGTGGTGGTCCATGATGCCGTACGTGGTGGACACGACGATGTGGCCGAACTGACGCGACGGCAGCAGGTTGTTGATCCACTTCTCGTAGTCCGCCAGCTTGACGTCGAAGCGGGGCGAGATGACACCGCACTTGTTGATGCGGCCCTTGAGCTCCACCACGATCTTGCCGGCGCGGTGGTCGTCCACGATCTCGAACTCACCGATGTAGCCGTTCTTCTGCATGACCTGCAGGAACTTGACGATCACCTTGGAGCTGGGGCGGATCAGCACCTGACGCTTTCCGCGCTTCTCAGCGTTGTACATCGTCTTGAGGCAGTCGGCCAGCACGCTCATACGAACCATGGCTGTGAGGGGTCAGAACAGGACACAGACGACGCATTAATGCCTACTGCTAAGAGCCAAGGACAGCCGCTGCCTCTGTGTCCTTAATACAAACTCCACACTCAAAACCTCAAAAAGGCGAGCGACGGAGCTGCTGGACACAGGGCAAACGGAGCCTCCAAAGTCGCGCAAGAGCTCGCCACGAAGGTCGGAAGAGCTGCTGCGCGACTTCTCTGATGGAAATGGACGGCCAATGGGCCATGGACAGTCACGTACTTGCTAGTGGGGGTGGAGGTGGCTTCGAAAAGACTGGAGAGAGATTTGCGAATGACCAAAAGGTGGCGACTGCCGCTGATGCATTGCGCAAGGAGAGCCAATGACTTGGGAATGTTGCGCAAAGAGGTCGACATGTTGCGCCAAGAGCTTCAGTTGCGCGTCTGCGCTTGTAATACTTCTGCCTTCTTTCTAGATTTAAAAGGTTCTAGATTTAGTTTAGTTTAAAAAAAAACATAGTTCTGCCCAAAGCCTACTTCTCCTTGAAGCGTGAAAAGTCTTCTCCGGGATACTTGAATGCTAACAACATTCGTTCGAGGCAATTCTCGTCAGAGAATGTATTATCCTCTGAGTTGAAGAACGGTTTCACATGAAACTGCAAAACTGAAAGTCGTCGAGAAGAACCAAAACAAGAAGATTGGAAACAAATAATTTCCTTCCTTTGAACACTTTATCCATAGGACATGTTCAAAGGAACGATACTGATAGGCAGGTTACGTTATGCAAGTTTGGCTGCTTATAGATTGAGTTATTTCTTCTACTTGCTCTTTTCCTGAAAGGTAAATCGCAGAACGGCATTCTTGATCTTGGTCATATCGTCATTGGAGGGCTCCTTTTTGTCACCGAAGGTAAACGTAGGTTGCAGTGAATGATGTGCAGTCCATTCCTCGAGTTTGGTCACGTAAAGCACCCGTTGCTGCTCTTGAAGAGGAAGCATGAACCTGCGCCCAGTTCATATTAGAGTTTGCATGTATACGCCAACCGTAATACTTACACAGAAGACTCGATGTCTACGGTCGCACCCTCCTTCAAAATGCGTGTAAATTTTGCAGTCGCTTGCTGCTCGACGTCTTCAGAGGGTTGGAGTACGTGACATTGCTGCGAGGAAACAAAGACGTAGTCGAACAGACTGGAGTAGCGTTTCTTGGAGAAAATATCCTCTATCTTGCCTGTCAATGGCACAATCTGCAAAAACACATTTTCAGCTACTAAAACCTCACTATCCGACATTCTGTTAGCAAAAGTGTTACCTTAACGCCTTTCAAAGATTCCTTAATCATTTCAGCCCGTCGCTTAGCTTTAGCTGCAGCTGCTTCTTGCTTGTGGGTTTCCCTTGTCCAAGACAACACCAGTGGGAATAATTTCATCAACATAATGAAAAGTACTTGCTGCATACCTTTCGGTTGTATTGAGCTGCTGTGCGTTCTCGTCCAGCTCTTCGAATCGTAGTGTCGGCTCGTCTTCTTTTGACTGGTTGTTACTATCATCTACATCTCCGATTCCGCTGAAAATGTCGTGCTCCTGGAGCGAATCTGCAACGTGAGGCAATAGAACAAACGCAAAGATTTCAGAAAGTAGAGCTTCACCTTTTCCATCTGGTACTTGGTGCCCGTCTCGATCTCGTACAGATACGAAAGCACGTTATAAACAGCAATTTCGACGGTGTTCTGTTGAAATGGCTCCGCTTAATACAAAATCAATACCAGCACAGTAAAGTAAGTACGTACATGGCGGTTCTGTTCCACACCCGTGCCCTTGTTGTGGATCTCAAAGAGCAGCTCCACAAATTTGTTGCACATTTCGGAATGAACACCGAACGAAATGTAAGGGCTCAGTATGATATCTGTCCACAAGCCTCTACACAACACAGACCCATGGTGCTTCTTCTTCGCCTGTCATTGTGAAAGGTGGCGTCGATACAAAGTAAGCATTTCCCGTCCAATCTTACTTCAGTGCAAACACTTGTACCTCCGTGTATGCTGCCATTGTCCGGTTAGGGACTGTGTACGTTTGATCTCCGAACTCAAACGCCACCCCCGAGTTTCTCCAATTGCGATACTGGCGAATATGAATCACACTGGCGTTCTCTATCTTCTTGAGCTTCATCTGTTGGATAGACAACACCTTAAGTTATGATTTCAGGAGTAAGCTAAAGTTTGGGGGCTTACGGTGTAATCCCAATCAATGAGGTTGTCACGGTAGTCGTAACGGACTTCATAGTAGTGACGAAGACGGTGATCACGAAGTGTGTCAACTTCACGTGCACATCAGCCAGGTAATTAGTGGTTGTAAGCTCCCAGGCCATGTCAAGTTCAGTCTTACCGTCAAACTGAACACTCTGGAACCAGCTTCGGAACGAATCGATGAGGTCGTCGTGAGTGCGCATCTTTAAATAAGATAAATCAACGAGGTCTGCCAGTGGGCCACGTTCGTTGTAGATTAAATCCACTAGCATCTTCGCCTGCTCTTCAATGTAGGCGCTTGTTCTCTCCTTGATGAAAAAAAAACGTTAGTCAAACTTTTCACGAATATTTCTGTGTATCTCTGTCAGCGTACCTGCACCCGAGTGTTTCCAAATATCTCCAAAAACAAGTTGCATCGTTGGCGGAGCGGTACATCTGCATCGAGTGCAACTTGAAGGAGCAGCACGTCTCGGGCCAGGGCCTCGATAGCTCTTTCGAAGATGTAAATGTGAACCGGTCGGTGTACTTCCCATCGTCGCCGTCGCGCGATAGTCGCCAGTACATGACGCACGTCCCCAGGCCCCACTAGCAACACGTTGATAGGCCTTACAAGCATCTTCTCCTCATTCCCAGCACCCACCCCGGTCGAAGTAGCAATGTTTCTGTTCTCGCTCTTGTTCCACGCCGAAAAGCCGCTGCACACGTCGTACGCGGGTGAAAACCCCCACATGCTAACAGTTCCCATGCTCATCATGAGCGCGCTGCTAGATCGAGCCATGGTCTTCTCTTCTTCTTACTGTTGTTATGCGCACGAGGAGGCGCGGAAGTCGACCACCGAAAGATACTTTCTGCGCACGAAGGGACACGATCTTTTTAAGTGGTACACTGTGCCAGTATCATCAGAAAGAAGACTGCATGATGCAGTGGCTTCCCCCACGACTGCTTGTTGCCCTGCTGTTGGTCATCGTAGCGAGGGAAAGCGCCTCTCGCTCCATCCCGGTGTATGACGCGAAGGGACTCTTCGCCGACCGCCTGACTCAGGAGGACCGCGCTCGTCTACACAACTGTCCATGTGACGAGCTCCTTAATGCCAGCTCGGGGTCGCTGTGTTTGCCCATTGACTTTACTGGTAAGAAGCCCCGGAAGGAAGTGTTCGCCTTCTCTGTGGCGACAGACGACCGCTGGAAGCACTACGACTGGGACCAGGTAGTGTAGTGAAATGGGTCTTTCTAGATACAAAGCGGTACTAAGTGCTGAGTGTTCCCCAGCTCACGACGGTGGCCTGGAACGAGGACAAGGAGCTACTCTGTCACGCACACAGCAAAGGCGTGAAGGTCGTGGTGAAGCACAATTTTGACGACGTGGATCAACTGTGTAACGCCACTGCACGCCAGAAATGGATCGAGGTAGGGACGACAATCTAAAATTTGGCCTCTTTTATTGATTTTATTATTGTCTCGTACGTAGGCAACCTACTTAAAGATCGTGGAGAACTATGCGGATGGAGTCAACATCGACACAGAGAAGCCCATGTACGGGGCCACGTCGCAGTGCCTTGCCTCGCTCGTCCGTGAGATGCGTCATGAGCTGGAGCAGCACGCTCTCACTCAGAACGCGCAGGTGCGTTGTCGTCACTTTGACATGTATAACTGCATTTCAACTGCTGATCTTTTTTAAATTTGTTGTTGCAGATCACGTTTGACGTTCCCTGGGCGCCTCGAGGCGTTGATGGTCGCTACTACCCGTGGCGCGAGCTCGCTGCCTCCACAGACTTTCTGTTCGTCATGTCGTACGACATGCGTAGTCAAGTGTACGACACGTGCATTGCAGGCGCTAACTCTCCCTTAGCATTGGTGAAACAAGGGCTGCAGGAGTTTTTGCTCGGGTTTGGCATTGCACCAGAGAAGCTGGTGCTGGGCGTACCTTGGTATGGCTACCGTTACCAGTGCGAGAACCAGCAGGCAGAGTGGTGCCAGATGCGGCCAGTGCCCTTCTTCGACGCCCCCTGCAGTGACGCGGCCGGTGGACAGGTCGACTACGGCGACATCCGGCGACTGGTGAAGAGCCACGGTCTCCGCGAGCAATGGGACTCCACAACACTGAGCCCGTTCGTGTGGTACTCGCAACCGGAGGGCGGACGGTCACAGATTTGGTTCGACAACTCACGCAGCCTCCGGCTTAAGTACGCACTCGTGCGCGAACTTGGACTACGCGGTGTTGGCATGTGGAACGCAGACACACTCGACTACACTGAGCTTAACGACACGAAGGACATGTGGAGTTCTCTAGCAGAAGCCTTCAAAGTTCGCTCTGAGTTGGCTTGAAGGCAAACCTGGTGTTGCATCATTTGTAAAGACATGTCCCGCATGATTTTCTGGCGGAAGTTTCCATGTTTCTATCGGCGTGCGCCACACAAAGAGCTCATCTCACACCAGCGAAAAGTTTTCGGAAAACGGCCGTTTTCGACCGAATCCGGAGCGAAGGCGGAGGGAAACACGTACGAATGCTGTTTGTGTGGATTCCATAGTGGTGCTGATATTCCCAGTACCAGTAACCGTGACAGTTAGCCGAGAACAATCCTTGTTTGATTGACATCGCTGTTGCTTTCGTAGAGCAACGCTGTTGATAGTAATGCACATAGCCGTTACTTGACTGGCATTGGTCGTTACGGAAAAAGATTCGCACAAGATATCGGTTTCAACCTTGCAAATGTCAGTAGTTGGTACTTACCTCAAGGTGGCTGTTTTTTTACAAGTATTCCACGAACCCGATAAATGAGTTATAATTGTAGCTATTGGATTCTTCAACAGCGAATGGTTGGGCTATAAAAACTATTTGTAGAGCGCCTCAGCTATAAATTCCTTAGTGAAGAATAGAGAATGAAAATACAATATCACACGACCATCAAGCAAGCATTGCTTCGATCCAGCACAGAGAATTGCAAGCCTCCCCTTGCTGAAAAACGGTAAGTACCAACCTCTATGTAATTCCTTTTGTATGGATCCTGAAAGGGCGTAGGGGTGATGGGCAGCTGACGTGGAAGATCCTAGATTTAGAAATAGAAACGCCGCGCCGTTTCCGTCGCGAAAAGCTCCGTTTCTAAGCAGGTGCAAGGTGCGCTGGACTCCCATTCCCAGATTTCCCCCAAGCTCCAAAGACACTTCCGCTCCCCCTGGACAAGAGATGGACATGGAGCTGCCGGCCACCCCCACGCCCGCCGACTCGAGGGTTATGCACCTCAACTTCCAGTCCCCCACGGCCGACAAGGCTCAGCAGTCGCTACGGATGCAGGTGGCCGCTCACAACTTCAAGAAACGCACGGCCTGTGATTCGCCCGTAGATTCCGACGGCTCAGGATCGCCACTACCCGTCGCCACCTGCAACTTTGCGGCCCTCAGTCGTCATTTCCATCTACCACTCAAAGTGGCGGCCGAGAAGTTCGGTGTTCGCGCTACAGCCTTCAAAAAGCGCTGCCGTGCAATTGGTATCCGCCACTGGCCATACCGCAAGGTGCGCAGCCTCAAGCGCTCGCTGCAGGAGCTGGAACAATGCCAGCAACAGGCACAGGACGGCACAGGCCCGCCCCTCTCGGAGAAGCAGATGCGCCAATTTGCAGGATATCAGAGCCAACTCAAGCGCCTCCTATCGCCTGAGACGTACGGCATCGACCCTTTCGGCCAGATGCTGCCTGCCCATTTTTTCCAGGGCGACGTCGACGGAGGAGACGACCACGACTCAGATGAGGACTCGTGTGGGTCTCAGAGCCCCCGACCGGGCGTGGAGCACTTTGCACACAGGAACAAGGCTCGCAAGCACCTGTTCACAGACTCGCCGTCCTCAGCTTCGGCCTCCTCGCCGCACCGCGAGAACCTATTCTTCGGCAATGCCATCGCCATGAACGCAGCCGCAGAATACAGCCGAGCGCAGTACAACCAATACGCCCAGGCCGGTTTGATGCCTGCGGTGCAGCCAGCCTTCGTCTTCGATGCTATGTACGATCCCTTTGGCGAGCTTAGCACCACCACAATGGACCCTTACGGCGAGAACGACCACCCGTCATGCGGCTACTCGCTGGACGCCGTCTCATACGACTTTTTCCCCCTGCAGCCATCGCCCACTATGGCCATGAGGAAAGCAACGGCCGTGACTCAGCAGCCTGTTGCAGGGAGCTCTTCTGGTTTGGAAGAGTCGACAACGAGCGGCCTCGAAGGCCTGGAAGACGACATCTTCCGCCACATCTCCCCTGAGTACGGCTGCCTCGTGTAGATACACAAGAGCTCAGTACTTGGATAGATGTGTCGACAGTCAGCTATTGTCCACTTTCAGTCTCCTTTTTGCTTCCACTTTTCTTTTTATGCATAGGGTTTAACCCCTTAGTTCCCGTGACAAAAGTGGGGGTATATTTTGTTCCTTATGTTGGAGGTACTACATAATAATATATAGGATTTTGTATATGTCGTCCTTAAGTACGCTTTCTGACGGGAGGGTTATGGTTGTATAGATGGGCTATTTGAATTCAGAAATAGGCGGATCCAACATAAATGACCTTTATGTTGGCATATATTTTCTTATAACATCAGCTATGCTGGAATGTCAACATAAGGATTGCACTTTTTATTGGGTAGTATTATTTTTGAAGCGTTGCACGCGGCCTGCACTGCTGAATTTGTTATGCGAACCAATGATATGAAAGAAAAAAAATCAGTTTCATTTGATGACGTGCAGTCTAGCCCATACAAAGCTACGCCTTATCGTCCACTTGTTCTTCGCTTGAGCCGTCATCACTCTTCGTTCCTGCAGTAACGCTCTCTACCCCTGAGGCTTGCTCTCCTACGTTCGAACCAGCACGACATCGGCGCTTCTTTCCCGGTTGAGACGGCGGGGGCCGGTCACGCACCTTGTGATCTTGAAGCAGCAGCCGTGGGATATCGTTTCCGTTGTTCCAGTCGATATGCCACAGCTGAAAGCAGGTTTTGTCTCTTCCTTCTCGAACCACATTACAAAGGTACTTCCTACACATAGCATTACACGTTAGAACACACTGCTTGACCACTCAAAAGGAAAGCCATGGCACGATACCGTCGATTTCCGTTCGAGCATTCGGGGCAGAAATACTTGGTGAATTTCCGTGGCTTCACCTTGTAAAGAGCGCAAACTTTACAAGACCGTTGGCGCCGCTTGACGCCCTGGTCACCGTCTAAAGTATCCGGGTTTTCTTCTAGCCGATGCCCACAGTCAATCTCGTTTTCCTCCGCAGTACCTCCGCGTTGTGCAGTATCCCCTCGTGATGGCGATGCTGCTGTTCGGTCCTGCGCACGTGTAGCACTCTGTACAGACACCAGGGTCAACATAAATACCGTTATGTTGAGTTGATGTTCGAGACCGAGTTTGTTATGTTGGACATGACAACATATCACGTACCTCAATTGAAGCGAAGGCGTCTGCTGAGTCAATCCCAAGCAGCTGGGTCATCAAAGTCTCAAAGAACCCAAAGTGCTTTGGCGGGGGTTTGTTGTGCACCTTTTGGTTGTGCCGATGTACTATAAACGAATTCACCATGGCCATATCCAGCAACCCGAGAAACAATCCTTTGTAGTACTTGCGGGTTTTGTAACAGAGCTGAACACTGTAGCGCTGCATCCGTAGCTGATCCCCAACATCAACACCGCCCATCCACCGGTGGTAATCGCGTACCAACTTGGGAGCAGGAACACTTTCCATTTCACCGTGAATTCTGCGCACTAACACATGCATCAACACCAAAATATGTTAGCAACCTTGACCGATGTACAATTATCTATCCACTTACTGACTGTGTCTATTGCGCGGCTACCTCCACTCGAAAGTAGATGGACTGGGTTGCGGTCCATCCACATAGCCGCCGTAATCTGTGGGAATCGCTTATTTTGAGCTAGCTTGATCGTTCCTTGTGGAGGTACCATCACCTTCTTCTTATTCACCGTCTTCGTTTGCTTAGTAGTGATCACACCCTTCGCGTAGCCTGAGCGGTCTGTTTGGATTGTGCCTGTAAGATACATGCGGCGGTGTAGCAACTCCAATACCAGCTTCACAGAGGTGTAGAAGCGATCCGTCACGACTAATCTCCACGGAGACTTTGATGAAGGGGGCATAGCGCATTCAGATTTCGAAGAACAGCAGCCTCGCCGGTATTGTTGTCTTTCGGGATGGGAGTTCGTAGGTGAGACTTAGCACCACAGTATACTTCAATTCTGGTTTCAAACAAAGATCAAAAGTTATGTTAGCTGCTCAACATAATAGGAAGCCGACAGTATCTTATGTTGCCTTCCATACAACATAAGCACTTCGTCCAAAAAAATGCTGCACTTCCACGCCTGCAACTTCCTTTCAGCAACGCACCTCAAGATGTACGCGTTCTCAGCGCATGCCGCGACAAAACCTTAGTTCCCCACTTGTGGGGCTTGTCCTTGTTGAATTGACGCGTAGGATTATATCGAGATCTTGAAGGTAGAGTAGCTTCGTCGAAACTAATCACCGGTGGGGTTTGGTAGCCCCTTGCGAACGTCCGTTGCAGAACGTCTACGACGGGACGAATCTTCCAGGCGCGGTCGACGCTGGCTTGCGGAGACTTGTTGTTGGAGAAATGTAGGTAGCCCATTATGTGAAAAAATCGGTGCTTCGACATGAATAGGTTGAATCGATTCGTAGGGAGAGCGCCAACCTGCTTCGTAGACCAGTGAGCAGCAATGCCTTTGCGGATCGGCATTAGCATCCGCCCAATGAGCAATGCCACGACCCGAAGCACCTCCCACGCCTCTATTCTAGCGACACCAGCAAGGCGGCTGCGAATACCGCCTAGTTCCTCAACAGTACCACCAGTCCGGATCTGCTGAGACCGAATAGCCCGCGCCCGAAGCGGAATTGACTGCGTATGGTACCGGTTACTCTCCACCGCTATCTGGCTCCACAACTTGGGGGGCATGAAGTAGAATAAGAGCGCCAACGGGTCATCGGCTACGGACATCGCGCTGTCGCTAGGGCCGTAAGGACCGTCGTAAAGACCAGCGTACGTTGGATCCGGCCCAAACTGACTTGGATCTGGAAGTATCAAACAGAAACGTTAGTATGTTGGCTCTTATGTTGGATCGAGAGTTCACTATATCCGCTTATGTTGGACCAGACAACATAACATACCATATTCCCACCCACTGTGCCGCATTTCCTTCACCAGCTCCTTGTCCTTCGCAACTGATGCCCATATTGAATCGGGGAGTTCCTCATACTCTTCATCCGTGTCTTCGCCGCTGAGCTCTCCAATGTCCCAATCGCCATTCCAGCTTTCATTATCTTCGTCCTCCGGTTCCTCGGGCAGCTCTGGATCCTCATCCGAGTTGAGCCCTGTGCAGTGGTCGGCCCCCCGGTCCATTACGTTGGGATCTGCGTCTAAGACGCAAACAGGAATCACGTGCTTAGGCGCGGCGGTATCTTCGGACAAAGCGTTGCCATCCCCCTGATCCTCCTTTATGTTGGTAGAACGTATAACATACATGATTTAGTCTCGGAGCTTATGTTGGATACAGTCAACATAACTCACCTCGCTGAGGTCATCACTATCGTCCTGTAGGACAGCACGACGACGCTTCTTCGACCGTTCTTGGATCCCGCTGCAAGGAGATGGTGTGTTGGGAGGGGCGTCAGACTCCTCTAGCACCGTCGCTCCTGCCATGACAACTGATGCGACCAAATCAGCTACGACCTGATTCACAGCCCCTTCGCCTTCCTTCCCGAGATCCTTGTTCGTAGTCGGTGCCGTCTCTATTGCGTCGGCAGTTGTGTGGCCCCCAGTAATTTTAGCATCCGCCGTACCCACGCTTGCCTCTACCCTACCGCTCTCTGTAGTCCCCACAGCCTCCCCACCGCCTTTAGACTGCGCGATCTCCATTGAGGCGGTCGTCTGTTTTCATTGGCTTCTTCCTGGAAGCCTGTTTCGCCCTGCCCGCCTTCCCTTCTGTCGTCTTCGCTTCCGCTCGCCGCAGCCGTCGCATGCGGCGCTCACTCAGTTCGTAGTGCGGACCTTCCCCGGTCGGTGCCTCCATTTGCCTCCCTGCCGTGCTTTTGACAAATGAACTCGTTGGGGCCACTCGTTTTGGAGGTGGCTGATCAGATCCTTTTTTACCTCGTTCAACCTCATTACACCTAAGCCTGTGCAAGTGACCTTTTTGTGTTTTAAAAATTATACTGATCTCACTATACCTGAACATGGACAGTTACTAAATACAATTATCAAGTATAATTATTTGTTATGTTGGACCTCCAACATAACAGAGACAATGCACCAAAACTGAACTAGGGTATACACCTCTTATGTTATACGGTACAACATATGGGAACTAAGGGGTTAAATTATTCTTGATAAAAACGACTTTGTCATGCTACTTTAGTATATTTTTGTCATCTTGACTGCAATCGAGCACGTAGCAACATTTGCACATAGTCAGCAACTTGTCGGTAGGTGGTGACGACAACTGCAGCGTCTGAGGTCTCGACTGTCAGCAGGTTCGGCGCTATGACGATAGCTGTGGTAGGTAGACACGAGCAAGGAGTGAGATATACGACTTGCGCACTAGTAAAAAGAATAAAAGACGAACGGACCCATGCTCTTGGCGGTCATCTTGTTCTCGTGTTCGTGCTTAATGACTTCATTCAGCAAGTCCAGAAGCCACAGCACAGCAGTTTGGTGTAGTACAGGCAACGTCTTTAATGACTGTAGAACGACCTTGGGGTCTGGATCCTATGATCAAACAGAAACCTAGGATTAGTCAAGTTCTGACTAACGATCTCGTTATCTTCGTACCACCAATTCGCACGTGAGAGCGATCTGCTGCTCTGGTAGCATATTAAAAAGGCTTACGGGCAATTCTCGAAACCAAACCTGGTTGTACAATAACAATGAAATCAGTCACACCCAAGGATGTACCCCCCACGATGACGTTTTACCTTGATGAGAGACGCCATAATGTGGACGTTGGAGCAGTCCTCGAACGATCCGTCGTTGATCGCGGCCTTGACCTCGTTGTATTCTTTTTGGTCTGGTGCTAGGCGGAACACTCCTTCGGTACGAACTCCGTTATGAGCTAGAAAGCAGGTCTTCATCATCTCCAGTACAGCAGGTAATTTGGTCTCGTACCCTTCCACCCTGCGTTTGGGGACCTGTTCAAGCGGCAAGCCAAACTGAAGATTGAGTGTTCGCCATTCCTCTGGCAGTCCTTCGTAGCGAGCATGCTCAGCGTCGTAGGTAACGTGGATCTCCGCTCTGGTCTTGTATGGGGAGCTGATCCAATCACCACGTGAATTTTTCTGCAGAGAAGCAAGCCGTTGCTCTATGTCCTGGGCGTCGACAGTCTCGAGAAGAGCGACAGGTGAAGTAGGTGTGTCGTTGGATTGGTCCTCTGTTTGGTTGTTTCCTTCACCTGCTACAGAACAATCTTGCTGTGATCCAACAAATGCCTCCGCATTCTCGAACGTGGCAATACGATCGGGCGGTAACACCCCTGCCTCAGCTTCTTGCTGTTGCTCCTCTCCTCCCCACGAATCCCTCACCTCATACTCCTGTTTCGGATAAATAGTGCATTGGCCTGCCCGCACTGAGCTGCAAGTGGGGGACGGAGATGAAGGGGGCGAGGACGTTTCTGAATAACTATCTAAACTGTGTGACGAAAATTGAGTTGAACGAAGGCCGACACCCTGCCAAGCCATCACAAGCTGGAGTAACGTGAGAAACTAATGGTCAAACCTTACAGCATAACCTTCAACGACTTACGCCTTGAAGATCAGCATTGGCACGCATCAGCTTCCTCACGACCTTCACGACACCTGCACACGAATAAACATGTTAATAGAGCAATTAGTAGGTTAATTGCACTTGTGGTTTCCCAACCAACCCGGATTGCCGAGGACACGATCAACGATACGTGAGCACTCGCTCGCTTTCGTCACAGAACGGAACTGTAACCCGTAGGTGCGACCGTCCACTCCTGTGAGTCGACGGAAGGCCCTATCGTCCGAAGAACTTTGCCACCAGCGGCACCCGGCACTGAGGATGTCGTTCACGACCACTGCACCGGATTCCAGAATCCACACAACCATGCGGATACGCGCCTCGGAGGTTTGACGATCGATTTCCGCGCAAATGTGGACCTGGGCCCACGCCCCGCACGAAATCGGCTCCCATATACAGTTGTGAACGGTTTCAACTTCAGCTGCAGGTGCTGCAGCTTCAACACTGAGCTCTGCTACTGTGTCGGCCACGAGGTCCTGTCGGTGTCGGTGCACTGCAGCAAAAGTTGAATACAGCACAGCCTCCTTTGGCATCGTACGTCAAGTGAAGACACGCGCGCAGATCAAGAAGTACTTGTCGATCGTCTCCAGAGCTGCACCGAGATGTTGGGGCGAGCCAGCATCCACAGACGCCACTGCATGCCCGCCGACTTCGCGAAGTGAAACGCATCGTCCGGCTTCTAATCCAGGCGTTGGGCGGAAGAAATGCCGTAACTGGACCGTTCCGACACTTTATAATGGGGTGGAACTGCTTCTTGTCTGTGCTGAACACTACAAGAACAACGAGAATTCCCGGATAAGGAGCGCGTAAAAAGCTGTCCCATTGCGGATTGGTCTATGGAGCTGCAGTTCCTACCGACACCATTCACGCTGCCGTTGCTAAGACTCGTCTTCTTCGTCGTTCTCCCGTGATTCAATCTCGCTCATCATCAGCTGATACTTGGTCACCACACGTTGCAATGCGCGATTCGCTGCGATCGTCGGCAAGATGTGGGACTTCAACACGTCTCGTTTGAAGAGGTCCTGCTCCAGATCTAATGTTAGTATAATGCCATAGCTAATGAAACTACATCCGACGTACCAACACCATCGGATCCCACTCGCGACACTCATCGGCATTGCCGTTCTTCTTCTCTCTTGGGACTGGAGATGACGGTCTGTAACAGAATACACAGCACTTAGTATTGCTTGTATAAAAAACTCCAGGAAGTACGCACGCGTGGAAGGGACCCATCATTTCAGCACACAACTCGTCCAGACGAGTCACATCCTCGTCATGCGTCAAGAATCTCGCGTACGCTTGAATCCTGCGAATTCAAACTCGTCAGCGCCAAGATAGTACACATCATTACAGGGTTTGAACGTACCAATAGCGATATTCAGCAGAGCTTTTTAGGATAACAGCAGCGGCGACCTGGTGCTCAAGGTGCGAGCGCGTCACATTACGCTGCATCAGTGGGTCTGACATACCCAACAGCATTGCCGAAGCGATTCCTCTCTGTGTTCGACCGTATCCAGAGGCGTTTTGCAGCCGTCGAAGTGGTCCGATCTGCAATACAAAATGGACATTGATCAATTATTTGCGTGGTCAGTCAGTCAGCACGAGTGAGACAAATCCGTACAGGAACACTTTTGACTCGGACTGCGTCTGTCGGTAGAGCAGACGCGAAGTCCGAGAACACGAAGCTGTCGTCTGCCACTCGCATCCTACATGACATTAAATCAGAATCATGAATAATTCAGCAAGAATGGGTAAAACTCGCAACCATCAGGCCGGTCTGTACCATGTTGACATTCCTGAGTCGAATGTGTATGAGAGAAGGCTCGAGTTCGCTTTCGTTTCTGCGTTTGACTCTGCAAACGTAATCAGTGGCATCCCCTTGGTTGTCACCTGGCACCGGAGGAGTGTCAGCTTCCGATGGTCTTCTGGCGTGATCTACGACATCGTACAAGAAGTCAGAAATCAAGCCTATCAAGATAGGCTTTCGAAGTCCAAACTTACGTTTGTAATCGCCTCTATTGAGCTCGAGAGCGTAAGTTTGCGCTGAGCTAGGTCCCAGATTTTGAGATCACCTGTAACCAGGATCACCAGCAAATAGGGTGACTCACCCACACTGCACTCCATTACTGAGATGGCATTGCCCAAAGCTGGGAACAGCAATACAAAGAACGTCAGTTTCTGAGCGAAGCCGGCAAATGCATGTACCGGTACGTACCGATGTACGGAAAAAGACGTCTTCCGCTGGTGTTAAGAACAAGAAGGTCGCCGTTGTGTACACCAATAGCACAATATCTTGCGTTTCCCACTGCGCACACGACTCGGCCAGGAATTCGGTCAATCCATTTGACCTCGTTTCCCTCGGTACATTTGACGCTCGAATAAATTGGGCCTAACTCTGTTCAGCAGTGTGACCAAGAATGTCAGCGACGTAGTTCTGGAACAAAAGACACGTTGCAAGCCGGAGTCTCACCTATAATTTCTTCTGGCTGGGGGCTCTTCAGGTTATGAACAATAACTTCCACCACTGCTTTAGAAGAGATCGATCCACTTCTTTTCCTTCCACTGGTGTTGAGAATGGCAACGCTGGATGGTACGCTCATATCGATTTCTACAGAAAACTGCAGCCTAAATGAAAATTCGGGCAGTAACTGACCTCCGGTGGCAACGCCAGCACTACTGCATGACAAAAAGTTAGTAGCTTCCCCACATTGAGGTTTACTTTTAAACAGCATTCGACAAACCTTTCATTCAGACGCTTCTGTGGTCGTGCCACAACTTCCCTCGACTTCGCCACCACTACAGAACCTTGGGTTGGAACACGTTCAGGTTCTCGTTTTCTCTTCAACGAACTCCCGTCAACTCCATGTTTCTTCACCTCCGGCTTTAACGGCCTAGACGACGTGCCATTCGTCGCCGCTGGGGGTGGTCTCTCCTTAAGGACAGCTCCAGTCTTTTCGCTGAGGTTTGGCGCAGAATTTGGCTGGATCATAGCAGAATTAGTAGTGTCAGGAACAACACTAACCTCCTTCCCAGTTGTCGATGCCATCCGAGCATCTAGGAGTGTAACATCCGAAGCAGTCGGTGACACGATAGTTGGGCCCAGGATATTGCGAATATTGTTTCGCGATGAAGCTGAATTGTTGTTGACTGAAGACTTGGTGTCAGTCTGAAACAGAACTGGGGAAATCCGCTTTTTATCGCTTTGGCTTGCTCCACTTGGCGGCTTGTTCGTTAGAGCACTGGAGTTTTGAGTACCAATCTTCTTCTTCTTCTTCGGAACGAGTGTATTTGTTGTATGCGTCACGGCTGGCGCAGCACTGGTTCCAGTATTCCGCTTAACGGCCAAACGTGGTGAGGTCGTCGACTTTTCTTCCAGCTGCAAAGCATAAAAGCATTCGTCAATTACCTCGTCCCACACCAACTGGCGCAAGATTAAGCGTACCTGAAGTTGAATGGGATTCTCCACCAGCGTTGATGCGAGTGTTATGCCGGCTCGGGACCCATACTTTATGCAAGGCAAATAATTAAGAAACATCAATATGTATATATACCTCACGTAAAAGTATGGAGGCGTATGCATGCATACCTTAGCCTGGAGAAGCTTGCTTTGTTGCGTATCCGAGATAGGCGTACCAATCTCGTCTCCGGCAAACTGAAAGCAACAGATAGATCCATCGAGCGAGCAAGCAAGGAGAAGAGACTGAGAACTAGACCATGTCAGGTCCGTGACTGACGAGTCAAAGCAATCCTTGATGACCGCCAACGGACGTGCTAGATGTGCCAGCCAGATGCTTACAGTTGCATCCTCACCGCCAACTGCACAACATGCAAACTCCTTATCCGGGTCTGTCTTGGTCACTGCAGGGCACAAACAATGCACAAACATTAGCATAATAAGAGAGTAGCCGTCTGTGTCAGCACGCAACGCACCAAGTAATTTGGGGTTAAACCGCGCGCTGGTCACAACGCCTTGGTGACCCACAAATTTAAGGTCATTGGTCCACTCTCCACGGTTCAGCAAAGCCGCGATATTTTTCTTCGAACTGAAAGCGTGGGTAGCGCAGAGGACTGAACCGTCAGGAGACCACGAGAGACGACGGAAGTGTGATGTGGAAGCGCATCCTTCAAAAGGCTCCGTCACCACATCAGATTCTTGCCAGTCAGCAACTTTCCACATTCGTACAGTCTTGTCCTCTCCAGCACTCGATAGATACTATAACACCAAGCAACCGAGTAGGCGTCAGATCCGAAACAAATCGTTCTCATTGAGCAACTCGTTCCCACACCTTTCCTACAGGGTCCCACGCAACACCTTTTACCCAGCCATTGTGACCTGTCAGTGTCTGTAGCGGCTGCGTCATAACCTCGCTCAGTGCACCGACGCCCACATCCCAGATCAGAATGGTGTTGTCAATGCTACAGGTTGCCAACATGCGGTCGTCCGGTGACCATGCAACGTCTGCCACATCTACCATACACCATAAGAATCAGTGTCAGCACCTTTATCTTAAAAGCAACCAAATAGAGAGCGAAAGCCTTACCCATAGTGTGTCTCTCGAGTGTAGAGCAGCGTACCCAGTTCTGTTTATTAGGCCGAGCGTTGGAGCCAAAAGGGACAGCGGCGGGAGTTCCTGCTTGTAGCTCGTAGAGCAGCACCAACTGGTCATCGGAGCCTGAGGCCAAATAACGGCCATGCCCAGCCCAGCGGACACAATTGACGGCCTGTTGGTGGTTCGCCAGTGTAGCCAGCAGCTCAAACGTGGCGATTCCTTCCCCCTGTGGCGCCTGCAAAGACCATATTTTGACTGTATTATCTCCTCCAGCGGTAGCGAACAGCTGCAACGTTGGGTGCGCGTCCACACCATAGATAGCGCATACTACCAGTGTGATATCGTCCGAGTTCATCGCGTCAGAACACAGCAACCGGAGCGAATATGGAGTCCGCGAGAGCGGCATAATATAGATGAGTGTCTTATTTACAAGTTCAGCACATACCTGTTCCCGTGGAATTCTCGTGCTTGACGTCCTCGGGCTTCTCCAGCAGCATCTCGGCGGTGCGCGCGGGATAATGTCTGGGACCTTTGAAATGATATAAATGTGGTATTGGAGGAATTCGACTAAGTACGGGATTATTTTCGTAGCCATGTTGGGCTACCGGGTATGTTGAAGCTGATCAGTTGAGCTTTTACGATGCAATGGAACGTATTCGCTTCGTTGTTGCTGTTGCTGTCGCTAATGAGTTCAGTTGTGGCTATCACACGGAACGAACGTGGTGCGCTAAAGCTGCTGTATTGGGCCACCCAGGGCCAGCGCTGGGTGGGGCAATGGGCCATTCAGAACGAGCACAGCGACCCGTGCCTCGACAATGTGAGTTTGCTGTTTAAAGTCTTTGTAACATCACTAATTCAATGCATTCTAGTGGTACGGTATTGTGTGCGATCGCTACGGCCGGATCCGGTCCATGTAAGTGCAACTGAAACTGGATGGTACAGTAATTGGGAGCTCACCTTGATGCTGGAGCAGCCGTCTGCCAAATAATAACCTCGTGGGGGTCCTACCATCAGATTTTCCTCGTAAAGAGCTCAGCGCGCTGCGGGAGCTGTGAGTTCGACTAGGATCA
The DNA here is from genome assembly GCA_030324255.1 of Phytophthora capsici. Taxonomy (NCBI): domain Eukaryota; phylum Oomycota; class Peronosporomycetes; order Peronosporales; family Peronosporaceae; genus Phytophthora; species Phytophthora capsici. Next base: position 825,517 of record CM059347.1, read on the forward strand.
ATGACTATAAGTGCAGAGAGCTAATGAATCAAGTGTTTTTTGCACGCAGAGACCTAAGCTCCAATTTCCTGACTGGTTACGTGCCTGATACACTCTCTCGACTCAGTGCGCTGCGCACGCTGCGTCTTGACCGTAACTACTTTGTGGGAGCCATTCCATCGTCACTTGCGCAGCTAACGAAGCTAGAATTCCTGTGGGTACCCCTTACACGACAAACTTGTGCTGGTCGCTAACTGTTCGAGTTGTGGTTGCAGGGAGCTGCAAGGGAACAACTTCGATCCTCTGGATAAAGGGATTGTGTTACCCAAAGACGTCCAAGCGCTCACAGACTCTAAAGGACAGCGCTGTCATGTTATTTCTTGAATGAAGCACAATAGAGCAACTGTGCAGTGCTCAGTAGACTTAATTAGTATCCGTTGTTAACCTTGACACTGTCTCCTGATTCGAGTATGCGTGCAGACAGCCATCATCAGTCAATTTCGAGGCGCCGAGCATGCGGACAGTTGAGAACGGGTCCACAACGAGGTCCAAGAGTCCTGCCGCCAACTCGGCACGTGGCTCCACTCTGAAGACTCGGCCACTTGAGTTGAAGTGGAACCGCGAGACGAACGGGAAGTCGTAAGTTTTGCCCACAAGATTCTGCACCAATTCCTCGTCAGCCAGGAGCGGCTGAAAGAAGTGTTTGATAGTGTCACGAGAGATCCGAAGTGTAGTGCGCCCAATGCACTGAACGGGATACACGTCCGGGTCGTCGCTTTCCAGCACTTGAATCTGCTCGCAGTACAGTCTGATCTCCGCATGGTAGCGCGAGTAGTTGTGCCACTGCATTAGAAACGTATCGAGGTCTCGGAAGGCCGGAGACTGCACGGTTGGCAGCATCATACTTCGCAACAACACCTCCATTTCGCATGCATCACTGCGAGTCGGGTCGTATCCACGCGAGAAGACCTGATAGTACTTGTGCACCTTGTCCGACACGAGCTGGACGGCGTTGGCTTGACGAGCAAAATGCAGCGCCGACAGCAATGCCTGGCGTCTCTCCAGCGCCAACACCTGCTGTCGCATCCGTTGCATCTCCTGCGCGACCAACATTTCGCGTCGGTGCTCAGTCTGATTGTCGTCGGGCTTGAAGCTCTGCACACGTCGGAAATGGGAGCTACTAGGACCCCATTTGCTCAGTGTTCGGCAGTTCTTGGACACCCGACGCGAGCGACGTCTGCGCTGATTGAGCGCGTCTGCCTGCGACGTGGCTTGCGCGACGGCGAGTTCTAGTGTCGCGATCTGCTGGGGGGTCGGGTTTATCACAGGAACAAGAGCTGCCGAGCTATCGAACTCGACGTCGACAGGGGGCAATTCTTCTTCGTAACGAGTTATCCAGCGTGTTCTGCTGCGTTTGTTGAGGCTTGACAGCATTGTGGAAGCTTGGAAAGTGGCAGTTCGTGAAACTGTGGACGAGATGAATTTCAGGAACCTGGAAAGCAGAATTTGTCAGTGGGAATTCACGGGCAGGAGGTGATTGATCTTACAGAGGACTAAAGCGGACAGTGGACGAGTGGATGAAGTGGACAGCAGATCGGGACCAGTAGAAGTGACGGCGACGGCGGAGACTACAGACACAAGACGGGATGAGAAGATACGTTGAAGTAGGAGATCAACAGCAGCTGTAGAAGATCGCACGGGCGGGATGACGAGGAAGGACTTGGCAAGGATGAAGCATGCGGACGGAAGAGACGACATATATGAGCTACATGAGACGGAGAAGAAGAACGGACAGAGGGTCGCCGAAGGAGATCCTGACGGTGGCGAAACGGACAGATTTAGGTTGGGCTACAGTATAGTGGACTACAGTGAGTAGGAGAGCAATGGGTGCGCGGCTGGCCACCTATCTCTCAGTTGCGATTCGGCACGGACGTGAAGGGTTAAGCAACGAATACACGCGTGGAGTACTGCGGCACGGGCCGGCTTCACCCAACGACATTTGGTGGTTTCCGGGGGAGTGGCTCTGTTCTGCGGCATACTGGCCGGCAGGGACCTCTGGTATAATAGGCGCAGGAGGCACGAAGTTCTGAGGTACGACGATGAGGAAGCATGCGTAGAGTGGCGGGGATCGCGGCTAGCTACCGCGCAGTTGTGGTGCTTATTGATAGCGTCTCGACTAAAGAGTGTCCACTTCAATTCATGTGGTGGTGCATTCGTCTTGTATAATGTATATTGTATATTGGGATTAGCATGAGGACAAACTACTAGTCTACCCAGGGCTGTAGTTGCTATCAAACGTCTTCTCCCTAGCCGCCTCTGCTGAATAAGATCAGCCAGGGTCTCTCTGGTGACGTGCTGACTCTAGTTCCTGCTTGCGTGACCACTGGCTCCCTCCAAGTTGGATTTCGGAGCGTGAAGAGAAGTATTGCCGACATGGTGGTCATTACAGTGGCTTTCTGGGCACGTTCGAGTACTGTCGGACGGTGCGAGCCTAGTCACAGAGGGTGAGAACCATGGAGAGACACCTGTACTGGGGTGGTGCGTACTGGCACTAGACAATACTGGTCTATCTCGATCACGGAAGACACTAAGTAGTAGGCAATACTGGCCTAACGGAGACGCTAGGCAATACTGGCCTAGAGGAGACGCTAAGCAATACTGGCTTGCGGGATCCCTGCACTGCATTGTGATACTGAGTACAGATACTGAAAGTTTACTGAGGATACTGAACAGTTGGGAATGGATTTTGTGTTACAGATAAGGAAGCTCAGTACGGAACGGAATGGTACAGAGGGCAGCGAGTCTTGCGAGGGACGAACGAGCTGAGAGGCGCTCATCGATACACGACGCTGTGGCAGAAGCGGCGCACGTATCGGCAGCATCGGAATCGGGTCACTCAGCAGCTAAGCAAGCACAACAGTCACTGGGAAGTTCACCGGCGACTTCAGCCAGCATACGGGTTATTCCGGGGCGCACACCTCGAGCGGGAGGTGGGGACGACGCCACAGTGTACATGGGAGTACCGGGAACGAGTAGTGGAGGGCAGCAAGCTCCACCTACTCCAATACAGACAGCAGCACCGGCTCAAGGAGTCAATCCAGACGGCAATGGCAATGGGAACGACGGAGCTGGAAACGGCGGAGAAGACGGTGAGAGGCACGGTCAGGGTGATAACGGTGGTGGCGATCACGGACAAGCAGCGCAAGTTCCAGTGGGAGATGGAGGAGCAGGGCAAGTAGCTCCAGCAGGACAAGCAGCGGCGGTACCACCTGTACCACCGGCACCTCTTGCACCCGTACCCCAACTGGTATATGCGGTCCCACCAGCAGCACCGACATGGGCCTACCCGCCACCCGCACGTGAGAAGAAGCTTCGTTTGCCGAAATTTAGAGGCCTGGGTGAACCGAAAGTGTCAGTAAAAGCCTGGCTGAAGGCGGTGAAGAATGAACTGAGGAGACAAACGGCAATTCTGAGAACGGAATGGCGTGAACATGAAGTCTTCATAGAGATGGTTGGAAGTCTTGAAGGCGAGGCGCTCATGTGGTATGATACCGTGGAAGACTCGTTTAGCAGAAGGGAAGATCAGACGTTCGGGAACTTGAGCCGACTCATGAAGGACAGGTACATGGTCAAACGCTCGAACCCAGAGGTAGTCGCTCGACTGCGACAACGGCGGCAACAGAGGGGCGAATCGCTGGTGGAGTATGCACAGAAGCTCAGAGAGATCGCGTCTAGTAACCCTGTGGATGAGGAGTGGTTGGTCGACTCATTTCTATCGGGAATGAGTAACACTTGGTGTGCGACGCTGGTACGGGGACATCGGCCAACGACGCTGAACGAGGCGGTAAACTCGGCAGTGGATCAGGTTGGGGAATATGGTGAAGGCTATGGTGTCGACCTCGCGACAGCGATGAGGGCCCACGACGAACGCACAGCTTCAGCGAGCAGCACACAAGTAGTAGCGGGACCAGACTTGACGCGGACGCAGCAGCTCTCTGGTGTAAGTGGCAATTTGGGGACTGTGGTCACTGGGTACGACGACGTAGGGATAGCAGCTGGACCTCCTCCACGGTATGACGTCGAAGGACGACTGGTGCTTCCGCCAGGAGGTACTGCACTTCAAGCAGGCGCTCAGTGGAACATGGTGATTCCAGCTGGGTACCGGCTCGTCCCGGAAGAGAAAGTGGCAGCAACCCACGGAGCCAGTGCGACTTTAAACACGCAGACCGCAGGCCGAACTCATGACGGGAATAGAAAGCCAAACGCTCGGCACGGCAAAGCACTGAAGCTGGAGAACCAGGATACTGCACCGCAGCAGGCACAGCAACAGCAGCGATGGACGAATAGTCGAAACGATGAGCCTCTAAGGACAAGGGAGGATCGACTCCGTAACCACCAGCGCTACTTGGCCAAGAGGAACCCACAGCAAGGAACACGAACATCCACGTCAAGGTCGGACGACATGTGCTTTTACTGTCATGGATTTGGACACCATGCACACGCCTGTGAACTGAAGAAGAGCGATATGGAAGAAACTAGCCCCACGGTGAACCAAAGTACAGATACTGGTGGTCAGACTGGCAACAGCACCTCGGGAAACGACCAGCGGATGTAGGGGCCCCGACCCGACATCACGCAGGGAGTCAACGGGGAGCAGAAGGAGTACGTGAACCTGGAACACGACGACAGGAACCGGAACTGGAGACAGCATCTGGAAAACCAGCGTCAGCTTCAGGAACACGGGGTGGACGTCTACAGCAGGGGGAACAGCCCGTTGGGAGACGGCAGAATACTGGAAAGAGACGGCGCCGCAGCAAACGCGATCGAAGCAGCAGGGTCGTGGAGGTTGTGGTGACGGCAGAGCAAGTTGTGAGTGAGCAACAAGCGACAGACACAGCAGAACAGGAAGAACGCAGGAAGAAACGCCGAGTACACTTTGAAGATACCGGTGGTTCTGATACTGGGGATGGCGCAGCAGAGGCGAAGTCCCAAGAGCAGTTGGTGACGACGACCATGGATACGGCCACTGAGCACGCTGAGGAGAAGTGTGAAGTGGAAAGTGGACGTGAGTTACTGCTGACCGATAACAGCGTACCGGAGGCCGAGGAGACGCAGGCCACAACCGATCTAAGTTTACAGTCGGAACTGGAGACTGGTGACCAGGAGGTGATAGCGCCGGAGGTGTCCCTGGACGCTGAAGAGAAGGCGGACGACGGAGCCATCGTCGATGAGGAAGAGAAAAAGGAGGCGGTGACGATTGAAGAACAGAAGCCACCAGATGGGGTAGTCAGCACTGGGGATGGCGGAATACCCAGCGTGATACGAACAGCACTTGCACGGGAAGTTAAAGCTAGTGATGCCATCCAAGCAGCGGTGTTCCGAGCATCAGCTGAGCAACGACGTACGGATACGCTGGAGACGGAAGCGGCACAGAGGTGGAAATGCCGAATGGATCAGCGACGTGCTACGGCGAAACAGCGAGGAGCGATAAGGGCCTTACGAAGAGCAGTGAGAGCCTCTATAGAAGCCCGGAAGCGTGAACGACCTAAGGACGGTGTTACTGAAGTATCAGCCACAGCGACAGGAGCTACAGCCGATCACAACGGTGAACAACGGAACGGTGAAGCGGTTCGAATTCGCGCGCTACGGACTAGAAGAAGATACGAAAAACGAGTGCGGAAGGCGCAAGCTAAGGAATGTCGAGAACTGAGGAATCGAGACAACCAAGCTAAGTATCCGACAGACAGCTACTATTCGTACGATGAGCATCGACGGACGGGTGGTCGAGCCGACGTAATACGGGGAGACTCAGAAGAAGGAATCAGCTACAGCCACCCTACAGCCGTCAAGATACTGAAGAAGAACAAACAACAGAAGGTTGCTAAGTCATACGAGTATCACAGCGGAAGTACGTACTGCAGTCCTAGTGTCGCTTGGAGTGAGACGGCGGAACGGCGGTGTACGACGGGAACATTGAGAGCCGTACAGGCACCGACCATTGACCTGTTGCCTACAGCACTTGTAACGGTGAGAGGGAACCCAGCAGCAGTGAAGCTCGACACAGGAGCCCAGTACAGCGTTGCAGGTCGAGGATGGCGAGAGCTGGGAACGCGTTTAAACGTCCCACCTCCTGTGGACTTTATGGAAGGCTTCAGTGGCGTGGCAGTACGAGTACTTGGAGTCTATCGGTTCGTCCTTTGGACACAGTATGCGCAGAGCATGACAGTGGATGCGTTGATCGTAGATCGAGACACTGAAGACTTTCTGATCGGTGAAGACTGGATGTACGACCAGGGTGTCAAGATTGACTTCGTGTCAGGCGAAATGAAGTGGTACGAGGACAACACCAAGAAGGTGGTGCCATTCACGGGTGTCGGTGCACGAGAGCAACGAGAACGAGTGGCGAAGATCCGATTGATACGTAAGACGAAAGTGAGGACCCAGACGTGTCATAACGTGGCAGTAGCGGTACCAGAGGCAGATGGAACGGTAGGACTGTTCATGCCTAGAGCCAGGAAGGAGCCTTACTTGATGGTGGCCCCGACATTGGTGACTGTACACGGAGGACAAGTCAAAGTGCCGATTCTGAACTTGGTGGGTAAGACTCTGAAGCTACCGAGCAAGGAAACGTTGGGAACTTGGACGCCGATGACAGATGAAATGGAGATTCTGGAATTGGACGGTGAGCTCGACAAGGAACGTGTTAGCCAGTGGCTTGATGAATTGCAAGTTCGCAAGGAGCCTTTGAACAATGAAGAGACTCTGAAGTTCGGTGACATGGACGATAAGGACAAGGAGCTACTGGTGAAATTGTTGAGGAACTATCCGGATCTGCTGGAGCCTAAAGAAGGTTGCCCACCAGCTACAACCCTCGACGTGGAGCATTTCATCAACACCGAAGAAGCAGCACCTATTAAGATACGACCGCGACGGTACTCTCAGACGGAGCAGGAAGTCATTGACAAAGAAGTACAGAACATGCTACATGACGGCGTCATTGAAGAAGGCACTGGAGCTTGGGGATTTCCGGTGGTGCTGGTTCGTAAGAAGGACGGTTCTGTCAGATTCTGTATAGACTATCGACTACTGAATAACATCACCAAGAAGGATGTCTATCCCTTACCGAGAATTGACGAGGCTTTGGACATGATGCATGGAGCTAGAAGATACTCAAGTCTGGACCTTCATGCAGGTTATTGGCAGGTACCAGTTGCGTCAAAAGATAAGGCAAAGACGGGATTCATAACGAGGCAAGGGTTGTTTCAATTCGTTCGAATGCCATTTGGTTTAGCGAATGCACCGGGGACTTTCCAACGGATGATGGATGCGGTTCTCAGGGGTCTCACTTGGAAGAGCTGTCTTGTATACTTGGACGACGTGATCATCTTCACGAAGGGATCGGTCTCACGACATGTGGTGGAATTGGCCTGTGTTCTGGAACGGTTGTCTAGGGCAGGATTGTCACTGAAGGCCAGGAAATGTAGTTTCGCGATGACGAGGCTGGAGTATCTGGGGCACGAGCTCGATGGACAGGGCATAAGGCCATTGGAGTCGCTCGTGGATACGGTACGGAGGTTCCCGACACCACAGAACCCAGACGAGGTGCGGAGGTTCGTTCATCTCGCGGGTTACTACAGACGATTCGTGGCGCACTTCGGTTCGAAGGCAGCGCCGATGACTAAGTTGCTTAGGAAGAAAACGGAGTGGGAATGGGGGCCCGACCAACAGAAATCGTTCGAGACTCTGAAGGCGGAGCTGACGGAGAGACCGTTGTTGGTGTATCCAGACTTCTCGAAGCCATTTAAGTTAGTGACGGATGCGTCGGTGGTGGGGCTTGGAGCCGCCCTGATGCAGGACCAAGGCGCTGGGGATCAGCCGGTGGCTTATGCGTCCAAGGTGAATTCGCCTACAGTGGCCAAGTACAGTATAACAGACTTGGAATGTGCTGCGGTCATATGGGCGGTGAAGCTTTTCCGACCTTACCTGTATGGGAGACGCTTCGAGCTAGTGACGGATCACTCGGCACTGTCATACCTGATGAAGAAGAAGGACCTGACGGGACGGCCGTACAGGTGGGCTCTACAACTACAAGAGTTTGACTTTCAAATAACCTACAGACCAGGGTCGACGAACGTCGTCGCTGACGCGCTGTCACGCGCCCCAGTACGGGCGGTCAAAAAACCCAACGGACCGAGTACAAGGGGAAATCCGCAGCAGCCGGATGCGCAGTCGATTGAGGACCTGGGAAGTAATAACGGTGACGGAAGAACCGGAGGTGATACGGGCTCAGCAGCACAGGTGTCTGGCACAGAACGGAGTGAAAGGCTTGAGTCGAACGATTCGCAGTTGACTGATGCCGAGATCTTGTACTACCAGAAGGAAGACAAACTCATACGGAAGCTACGGGAGAGATCTGTACACGAAGGACGACCTGTGGTGATTAAGAGCGAGTTAGTACATGTACAAGAAGCTGATGGTTCGCTACGAGTGGTATTACCGGTGGTGTTACGAGCGAAAGCATTACGTGAAGCACACGATTCGATCTACGCCTGCCACTTGAGGACCCCACAAACATACGGGCGCCTTGAGAAGGTTTACTGGTGGCCGGGCATGAGGGATCAGGTGAAACACTGGGTGAGAAGCTGTAGGGACTGTGCGACGCGGAAGACGAAGCCGACAGCAGTCATACCACCACTACGGAGCCAAGGAGTTGGCACTGTTGGAGATCGATGGGCTCTCGATGTGGCTGGGCCATTACCGGTTACAGCACAAGGGAATCGTTACGTGATTGCAGCGGTAGATTACGCTAGTCGATACGCGGTGATGATACCAACAGCTGCGCACACGGCCGACGATATCGCACGGTTCATTATGGAGCGAATTGTAGGCGTGTATGGGCCGATGAGAGAGATCCTTATGGACGGAGCACCGGAGCTGAACGGACTAGTGGTGACGAGATTGGTACAGTTGCTACAGGCGAAACAGACAAGGCCGGTGGCGTACCGACCGATGCTGCTTGGTCTGGTAGAGAGGTTCCACAAGGTCTGGAAAGACATGGTGTCACAGTACGTTAAGGAGAAACAAGACGACTGGGACGACTGGATCCCATGGGCAGCGTACGCGTACAACGGAGCGCGGCACGGAACAACCGGATACTCGCCGAACGAACTAATGATGGGGAGACGGCTACGCTCACCAAATGAACTGCTACGAGTGAGTCGGGTTGAGGAAATCCGAGGGTGGCCAGAGTACCACAAGAAGCTAGTCGAGCACATGGCGACGGCAGCGACTATTGCGAAAGAAGCACTGGAGAGAGACCAGCTACGAAGAGAGAGATACTACAACCAGCGAGTACGAGATCGAGTGAAGTTCAAAGTTGGCGACCGGGCCTGGATCTTTCGACCACCGCGAGGAACAGGGGTGACGAAACTCGCACATCAGTGGGTGGGCCCTGCAGAATTAATGGCGGATGTGGGGTTTGACAACTGGCTGGTGAGACGAGAGGACACGAAAGAAGAATTGGTAGTACACTGCAGCTTCCTGACGTCATACTACTGTCCTACGAGTCGATTGGCGATGGTAGCAGATACTCTACTGGAAGAGCTGGCTAAGGATGAGGAATTGGGCGGCACTGAACGTGATAGTAGTCCGACGGTGAACAACTCCAACCGAAACGGAGAAGGATCAGACGCGGAGACGCATCCGGAGACTGGAGTTACGGCTACTGGTAAACAGAGGAGTTCTGAGACGGCGAAGGAAGCTCCGAGAATAGCTGGAACGACAACAGTACCGGATCTCATCTCTACAAACAGCAGACGAGTGTCAGTCGACAAGAAACAACAGACGACGAACAACTCACGGACGGAGGTAGAGGAATCTCCAACGCAGACTGCTACTGAGACACTGCAACTTCCGAATGCAAGAACACGTAAGAGGAAAGCAAGTCAGATCACACGAAAAACAGCCGAAAGTGACGGACTTACCAATGAAAGTAACAAGCGGTACAATGAGACGGACGCCCGCACGGCACGAGCAGCGCGACGGAACGCTCTACGTGACCAGTCGACGACGGCAGCCACAGAAAAAGTGGGTCCAGCTCCAGATAACGGGGTATCGGGCTCTACGACGACCGAAGTCGGTGGAAAAGAACGTGGTGACAGTACTGAAGGACGAGCAACGACGACTGGCGGAGGTGACGACCGACATCATACAGTTGGAGCCTCTACAGGTGGTGAGCCCGGTGACAACACACGAGAAGTTACCGATGGTGCAGCTAGAGCGTTACGAGGCCACGGACAATCGAGATGGCCATCAGCAGCCAAGATCATTATGGCAGAAGCAACCACGGGCACTGTTCGGGAATGTGGACAACGGAAGGTTAGAAACAAAGCTGGACGCTACGAAACCGAGCATCGTGTGGAATATCAGGAACGACCTGGAGGACCAATCGTACCTGCTTGGATCACAGCACAGGAATTTGAGCGACTGCTGGACGAAGGAAAGATCGGGGACGATCTTCTGGCGGGGGATGGCGTGTGGACGAGATGAATTTCAGGAACCTGGAAAGCAGAATTTGTCAGTGGGAATTCACGGGCAGGAGGTGATTGATCTTACAGAGGACTAAAGCGGACAGTGGACGAGTGGATGAAGTGGACAGCAGATCGGGACCAGTAGAAGTGACGGCGACGGCGGAGACTACAGACACAAGACGGGATGAGAAGATACGTTGAAGTAGGAGATCAACAGCAGCTGTAGAAGATCGCACGGGCGGGATGACGAGGAAGGACTTGGCAAGGATGAAGCATGCGGACGGAAGAGACGACATATATGAGCTACATGAGACGGAGAAGAAGAACGGACAGAGGGTCGCCGAAGGAGATCCTGACGGTGGCGAAACGGACAGATTTAGGTTGGGCTACAGTATAGTGGACTACAGTGAGTAGGAGAGCAATGGGTGCGCGGCTGGCCACCTATCTCTCAGTTGCGATTCGGCACGGACGTGAAGGGTTAAGCAACGAATACACGCGTGGAGTACTGCGGCACGGGCCGGCTTCACCCAACGACATTTGGTGGTTTCCGGGGGAGTGGCTCTGTTCTGCGGCATACTGGCCGGCAGGGACCTCTGGTATAATAGGCGCAGGAGGCACGAAGTTCTGAGGTACGACGATGAGGAAGCATGCGTAGAGTGGCGGGGATCGCGGCTAGCTACCGCGCAGTTGTGGTGCTTATTGATAGCGTCTCGACTAAAGAGTGTCCACTTCAATTCATGTGGTGGTGCATTCGTCTTGTATAATGTATATTGTATATTGGGATTAGCATGAGGACAAACTACTAGTCTACCCAGGGCTGTAGTTGCTATCAAACGTCTTCTCCCTAGCCGCCTCTGCTGAATAAGATCAGCCAGGGTCTCTCTGGTGACGTGCTGACTCTAGTTCCTGCTTGCGTGACCACTGGCTCCCTCCAAGTTGGATTTCGGAGCGTGAAGAGAAGTATTGCCGACAAAACAATAGCGGGCTATTTGGAGTTGTTACTGTGAGTTCAGGGCCTGTTCGCCATTTTATCTAGGCTGATTGAGCGCTGAACCGCTGAACCGCTGAACCGCTCAACGCACTCTTCTCCACTCTTATCGCGGAAGGTGGCTGTCAACACACAAATTAATGCGCTAGCTAGCTGACCCCACGTAACTGTGGTGTCTGTGGGGCGTGAATCGCTAGTGCGTCACCTTCTTTTGTCTTCTTTAGTACGGCCGTTACAGCGGTGCCAATGCCAGTGCAAATGTCAGCAGAAGACTCGTCCTATTATTGTGAATGGCGACTTCCAAGACGCTCTGATAGAAATAAAAACAACACGTTTGAAGTACATGTACCAGAAGATCACCATACGCTTCTCACACGTCGCAGATCGAGCATAAAGTAGCCATTCGCGTCCAGCCATTTTGGCATTTTTGACCATGAGCGAACTCTACAAGGAGGCGGCGGCGCTGCTGCACAAACTGGAGCTGCGCCAGGGCGGACTCAAAAGCCTCGCATACGCCGAATCCACAGTGCACAAGCGCAGCTCGTTCGCGCTCGTGTGCGAGACGCTGAGGTACAAACCGCTGCTGCGAGAGCTGCTGGCAGCCGTTCCCGAATGCCACAAGGCGCTCAAGACGCCTAAAACCGCCAAGGAACCTCCTGCTCTCGTGTTTGTGGCGCTCTACGACCTGCTATTTGGTCGCCAAAAGATTCAGGGCGGTGGGTACGTCAAGAAAGCGCTTGTGCAGCACCAAACGGCCTTCCGAGCGGCTTTGGCAAGGCTTAAGATCAAACGCAAAGTGGCATCCAATGAGGCTTTATTACCGCCGGAGAACCGCCAACAACACCTTTCACTGCCGCGTTATGTACGTGTCAATACGCTGCTGGCTTCCCCTGAAGAGGCTGAGGCCTTCACGAAGGATAATGACGCCAAACAAGACCGAGACGTGCGTGACCTGCTTGTGCTGCCTTCAGGCACAGAATTGCACGAGCACGAGATGGTCAAGAGCGGAAAGCTCGTGCTGCAGGACAAAGCCAGTTGTTTTCCAGCGTTCGTGCTTCACGGAGAGCACTCGGACAGCAAGGACAAGCAAGGGGACGTGATAGACGCTTGCGCCGCTCCGGGCAACAAGACCAGTCATCTGGCCATGCTGCTGCAACAGCAGGATGGAGACGGAGAAGACGATTCCACACCGAAAAGACGAGTGTTTGCATTCGATCGATCGCCGAAGAGGCTGGAACTTTTGAAACGGCGAATGAAGCTCGCAGGAGCTGCGACGCGCGTTCAGGCGGAGCTCCAAAGCTTCCTGGAAGTGCCGGTGGACGGCGAGATGTATCGCAACGTGCGCAGTATTCTTCTGGACCCGTCGTGTTCTGGGTCGGGTATGACAAATCGTTTGGATCACTTGTTGGACATTGCGAGTTCACGTGATACGGTTCTGGAACCCGACCATGGTGCCGAGTACGAGGAGGACACGGCGAAGCGTCTCCAATCGCTCGCAGATTTCCAACTAGAGGCGCTGCGCAAAGCCTTCTCCTTCCCACAAGTGGAGCGTGTGGTGTACTCGACCTGTTCCATCTTCCAGAAAGAGGACGAGGAGGTTGTCGCTGCAGCTTTGAAATCCGACGAGAATATTCGAGCCACGCGACCATTTGTCCTGAAGCCCGCTCTGACTTCATGGCCACGACGTGGACTCGAGGTGGCAGGTCTGTCGGCTGAACAGGCCAAGGCTCTTGTGCGTGCGAATGGCCTCGAGGACTCCACGAATGGGTTCTTCGTGGCGTATTTTGAACGAACAGACCGAATTGGTGGCGCTCCGGCAGAAGTTAACAAAAAAGCTGAGCGAACGATTGAAACTTCAAGTGCTGCAACCTCTGAACCTCCTGCACCAGCTTCCTCCTCTGGAAGTACTGTGGAAACTGGGACTACTCAAACTGGCACAAAGCGGAAGATGCTATCCGCTGCTCAAAAAGAAAATCGCAAGCGACGAAAACGCGAGAAGCGTAAGAAACACGGCAATGTAAAGCCAAGCAATGCCGGCGAAAACCGGGAAGGGTGATAACCTTTGAACACGTATCGGATAGTTTCCAATTTCGCCTCACAGGCGTGGGAGCTCAACGACGCGTTGAAGCTGTTGCTGTTTCAAATGTAAAATCTCATACGGTTGATGCTTGCTTTCCTGTGTCTCGATCTCGTGAAGACGTCGTTGGAAATATTCTGTAGCTTGTGCCCCCTTCTGACGCTCAATCTGCTCCAACTTGCTGTTGCTTTGAGCAGCAACGAGATCATATTGGCGCCGAGCTTCAGGAACCAGTCTTGTTTTCACGTGTAGTCGGCGATTGTCTGAAACCATTTTCTCTTGCTTTTCACGCAACCATTCCACACGCGCACCGTCCTCTTTCCGATAGTCTCCAGTCACTGCCGCCATGGCCAATTCAAGTTCCTGCAAATAATTGACGCCACCGGTGCGCTGTAATATACGCACTTGCCACCGCGCACACGCGGAAAGATGCACCACATTTGCGATCATTTTACTATCGTTGTGGTGACGATAATGTTCCTTCTTCACATTAACACCATTTTGATGGAGTTTTTCCACACTCGAACGTTCGTGAGCGTCGGAAGACACCCGCACGCCCACACCTCGTTTGAGACCAGCGTCGTAGACGAGTGCAAAGTCACTCAGAACTAGATATACCATTGAGCAATTCACCATGGCATCATTAACATCTTGTTCATCCCCCAAAACTCCATTGTGAACAGCTTCTGCCTTCCCACCGAGTTGCTCGTGTTTTCGTGGGGTATACCGCACAAATCGCCAGCGTGCCAAGCGCATGATGCCTTCGTTGGTTTCCACAGCGTATTCGCGTGTTGCCGCATCATCTCCGTAGACATCTCTTGAGGGAATCAAAGCTTTCATAGCTACTAGCCGAAAGTGCTTTTGTCCATGCACCCGACGTTCGTCAATTTGAGTATTTCCATTGCGAGTCGGTATTGAAGCCCTTTTCGTAGGAACAGGGTCAGATTCATCATCGTCTTGCCAGCCCGGACAGCCGAGATAGTAGCTTGTGTCACTAAGAAGCGAGGATACATCCCCATCACCTCCATCATTTGACGGATCATTGTCATCACCATTGCAATGAAGTCGACGAGGATTGAACTTGCGGGGTCCCAGGACTGCAGGGTCAACACGTAGCCAGAAATCATCTGTGGATGTGACCTCATCGCAACGCGACGGGTTTCGGAAGTCCACCTGAGCAAAGGTAATGTTAGTGTCTTCCACACTGAGAGATTGCGAAGAGCAACGCACGATGGTGAACGTCATGTGTGGTCCAGCAGAGCTGTCTTGAGCAGGTCGACTGCGGCCATCGGGCCCAATAGCGAGAGGTAAGTCAGAGCTCGATGAGAGTAGGCAAATTTGGTCACCAAAGTGAATCGGCGTCTTGGTCGACGTATTGCCATCTTGCAAGCCAGCACTCCTACCGTTCACAGTGAAGCGTATTAGTGTAAACAAGAGATGTGAAATCCCTTAGAGCGCATTTAAACACCCACGGGTGAACTTGTTTTTTCTTCGCTCCATTCACTTCATCGTGTCTGAACTGGAGGAAGGCCAGGTGGGCGTTCTTTATCTCTCCATACGCAGGAGGTGGGGGTGGTGCCAGTGATTTGGCTTGCTCAAAGGCCCGTCCTCCTCTAAGCAGTGCCATCGCCCGTAGCAGTTTCTCTCTCAGCGACTCGCGTACAGACGCAGCGTCCCCATCGGCCTCCATCTCCTCCAACGCCGCAGCGCAGACTGTCGCCAACTTCTTGAGCAGATCTGCCTTAGGGATGAGTGCTGTCCGACGTTTCTGCAAATGCAGCGTCTCCTGCTTGTAGATTTTGTTGGCCAGGAAGTTCTGATACTGCTCGAAGGAGGTCGTGCCTTCGGGCAGCTGCACTACGTCCTTGGCGAGTCGTGGCAGAGCTCCACGTCTTCGTCGACCTTTGTGTTCGTTATCTACTACTTGTGCATGGGAACTTTTGTGTGTTCGGCGCTTGGCTGCAATTGCGAGTGTGGGGGCGGGGGGCAGCAGTGGCAATGAGGTTGAAGTGGCCAACGGGGGAGAAACTTTCAGCTGCTCCTGGTGCAGGACGTGGAGTAAACTACTACCAGCGCGCACCTGCACCACACGCTCTCGACTGCGCTCTATGAGTTCATGCAGGAGCTCTCGCTGCGCCATCCGCAATGGCTAATGCTGTGCACATTAAGAGTGTTGGTCACCGCTTCAACGTTGAGGACGGGTCCCGCAGTAAGTACGAATGTAAGAAAAGCAAATCAGAAAATAAATTTGACGAAGATTTAGAGAGAGAATAGCGATCTTCCGACGGAGGGCAACACTTTGCCATAGAAATATACTGGGCGCTATGTACGATTCGTTACTCGCTTGCATGCATCCACCCATCGTCTGCAAGGCTCAGGTGGCCTGACGTTTACTTACACTGAACCTTCCACAACGCTCGTCTTCTCCTTTTCAGCGTCTTCCTCCGTGAGCGCCGTCACGCCAGCCTCCACGTCCTCGTCACTGTCCGAGTCGCTGTCTGATTCAGACTCGGCGTCTTCGTCCACCTCAGCATCAGCCTCAGCGTCGGCAGCCGCGTCCTCCGCCAGGACGGACTTCTCGGATGAGCGTTTGCGGCTCTTGGCAATGGCCACACCGGCAATACCAACAATACCGACGGCAGCACCGATCATACCGCCCAGAACTGCGGGCTTGCTGCCATTCTCCTCGATCCACTCCTTGGCCTCAGCAGCGTAAGACACAGTCTCCTCCTTGGTCTCAGTGGCGGCCTTCTCTTCCTTTTTCTCTTCCTTGGGGGCCTCCTCCGTCTTCTGCTCAGGTTGAGTCTCACTCTTGACTTCCTTTTTGGCGTGCATGGTGGCGCCCTTGACGATGTCCAGATCCACGTTGCCGTTGTGCACACGCAGGTGAATGGACTTGGCACCCTCAGGAACATCAATGATCTCGTCCACAATCTCATTTTCGTCGAACTCGAGGTCCTGGCTGTAGTCCTCATCATCGTCCAGATCCACGTCCACAGAACCATCGTAGAACTCGATGTCCGTGTCCATCTGCTCACTGCCATACAGACTGGCATCAGCGGAGAAGTCCAGGTCGCCAGAGGACGACAAGTCAAAAGACGCGTCGCCCTCACCGCTGTAGTCCAGGTCCTCACCAGGGCCAAGTTCCACATCGACATCAGCCGAGCCAGACAGGTCAAGGTCCATGTCCTTCGAGCTCGAGAGATCCAGTTCCTCTCCGTCGTCCAGGGACACATCAGCCGAGTCGCCTTCGTCCAGGTCGTACGAGTCGTACGAGTCGTAGGACTCATCCTCCTCCTTTGCCGCCTGGGGGCGCTTCACCACCTTGGGCGCGTACTGCGTCGTGTGGTGAATGCCCGTGAGCCCGCGGCGTGGGTGCGTACGAAGGGCCGTGCTCTGCGCCACCTCTGAGGCGGCGAACGTCGACACACACAGCGCCAGAGCGAGGGTCTTCTTCACAGATAGCACCATGATCTTTAGACGATTAACCCGATAGCACGCAATTCCTGTAGTGAGCCGCCGCTTCACAAAGGCGACGGCTAAACTCTGACCTGATTTTTTCTTCACAGATGAACCCACGGGTTTCGGTACTGGAGTTTTACACTTGGTATTTGTATGTATCCGATTTGACGAGGGATACCGAAGTACTGTAAAGTTGACGGCGTATTTGCGCATAGGATATGCACGCAATACTACATGATTATTCGTTGTTAGAGTCAAAATTTGCTTCAAAACAAAATTAAATACTTATTAGAAAAGAGAGAGTATTACAATTATGAAAGGCCGTTCCGAGGCACGGTGCGGATCTGCTACTATCCCGACCACCCAGTTCAGCCAAATCAGCGAAAGGTTCAACCCGAAAAAGATATCAAAACTCTCCTCAGTGGTGAAGTGAACGATTGACAGTGGTGAAGTGGACGATTGCTGTTGTTACGGCCCGCAACTTGGGGCTGTCTACCTAACAACAACATTTCATTGCTCTCACTGCTACATGTAGCATGCCAGATGCTCGACCACATATAGCCTTCAGGATTCATATCTAGATGATATACTGTAGATTCCCTGCTGCACGCGCCAAAAGTGAAGAACTCGCTGTGCCCGACTGATGGGCATTTCATTTCCCCAAATTATACATGTATCAACAACGAATTATCGACTCGAAGTACATGTATTGGTGTCAACAAATACTGTTAGCTTTTAAAATTAATGTTATTGCGGTTTAGTCGGCTACTTACATTCGAAGACGCTACAAGTGCTGTTATTAATAGCTTGATAAGCTTGGATTTTAAGCGTTGGAAATTTTAGCAGAATAAAGGCAAGTTTCCGGATTCCAAGGATATCGGCTGTGGCGCTATTACACAGTACAGAGTAAGAGGAAGGTTCCTCTTGTTAACGTCTCCCTCGGCAGGCGAAGAGCGACCAGAAGGACTACAAGGAGACCAAGAGCAGAGGACGGCAGATGGCAGTGAGGACGAGTGCGGGACGGACGACAACGCGGAGTGCTTGAAGATGCAGCGGGTCGACCCACCGACCCGTATCCAACCCGTGACTGTGGAAGATAGAAGATCGCAGGGCTGAGAGGTCGCGAGGGGAGATGCGCGGTTCCGTAGAGGTCCAAGATGAAGGAGAATCCAGTGAAGGCAGTGAAGGCGCGGTGGGTGTGAACAGCACCCAGTACAAGATTAGCAGCGAAAGACGCAAGTCCTAGCTGTAGCTGAAGCGATTGCCACACCGGTTTGGGTGGAGGCGACACTAACTAATACATAAGCCTGAGACGACACTTAACTACTGGCCTTAGGGAGTCTGAGCACACGCAGGGTAAAGGGAGGAGGATTGGATACGCCTGTTGGACGTCCTCAAGCTCGCGGTATTTGCAGCCCGCACGAGGTATAAGAGCCCTCAATTGAGAGCACGGACGCCAACAGAAGACCCTACGGTGACTCAGCCGCTGCATTCAGCTTTTGTGTGGAGTGCACTTCCTACGGCTGTGCATATTCGATCGCTAGGTGTATATCATAGAGCCTACGGAACGTGTAGCCAAATAGCCGAGCCCTTGATCAAGGCCCGTGCTATCAGCTGTGTGGTGGTGACGAACTAGGAGCCGGTACTAAGAGGTTGCTTACTTGGTGGTCATACAGGGGCCTTCCAACACGGTCGGTTCCCGATTATCGAGATCCTTCACGAGGCTTGGCCCTGAGGCACGAAACCTAGCCGCGGGGAAGAAGTGAAGAGGGACGGAGTTGGTCTGCGGAGGGATAAAGTGAAAGTGTGAGGAGTGAGGAAGTGGAAACGAAGCGTGAGGAGTTGGAAGAGAAGAGCTAGCCGCGGAAGAGAATTGATACGAATTGCTTGCTTGCCGGACGAGAAGAGTGACGTGAAGCCGGTGAAACAGCCGCAACTCAGTTGAAGATTAAATTCAGAGAAAAGTGACGGATTGCAGAAGGAACATAAAGCTAAACGGAAGACCATTGCTGAGAGCCGATGGTGGGAACGCGTTCTTCCCCAGGTCGCAGTAGCACGCCGACGAATCAAACCCCGGCAAGAAGTTCCCCCGCCACCCCAAAGCGCACCCGTCAGCCGAGAACGAGGATCCAACTGGCGACGAACCAAGATGATTCTGAGGCAGATGAAGATGTCGCCGTGAGTGCGGATGTAATAATAGCAGCTAATGCGCCAGCACCACGAGGTGGTCACGATGATTCAGACAGTGGTGACGATGGACGCAACAACCGCCGAGGAAGAGGTAGGAATGACGGTCAAGGTGTAGCTGCACCAGCACCTGGAGCAGCCATACCAGCAGCAGCAGCCGGAGCACAAGCCCAGGAAGACGACCTGGAGAACATGGACTGGTGGGATAACTTGACGGCAGGGCAACAGCGCTCGATGATGAAGAGGTTCCTGATACAGCCGCCAGCAGCCGCAGCCGCAGCACCGGCACCAGTGATCGTCAATGCACCAGCAGCACCTGTTCCCAGACAGAAGATGAAGACGCTGAACCTTGCTGATTTTCGAGGGACATCTGCTGAGTCTGTGGAAGCGTGGCTCGCAACCATACCACAAGAAGTTGAACGACAAGCTGGACTGGGAGGTGACACGTGGACAGCGAAAGAGCTGTACTACGGTGTAACAGCTCACCTGAAAGATGCAGCGAGTATGTGGCTGATCACGATGACCGAAGACATGCGACCTGAAGACAAGACGTTGAGCTACTTGGTGAAGAAGATGCGGAAGAAATATGGCCGGCGCGATAACATTTTCAAGATCCAACAACGGCTTGCCGCCCGAGAACAGCAGCCAGGTGAACGGCTGAGCGACTTCGCAGCTAAGCTTATGGATATTGGCTTTGGGAAGAGAGTACCAGCTGAGTCGTATGTGGAGGCATTCCTCAACGGCATCAATAACCAGACTGCAGCCATGCAGATCCGAGGGCGAGACCCCAGGACACTAGAAGACGCGCTACAATACGCCGAAGACACCTGCGGCGAGTATGGCGAAGGCTTCAAGGTGACAGATTGGAGAGTTGCAAAGAGACGCTACCGTGACGACCGAGGGATGGGCGCAGAGGTGGAAGGAGCGCCACCGGCGAAGCGAAAGGCCTCCGTAACGAGCATGATGGAGCAGCTAGACTGGAATAAGCTGGGATTTGGGCTGAGTGACAGTGCTGAAGCACCACCCCAGTTCGATGTGCATGGCAACCCTGAGAACCGGATGAGCAAGGCGATGAAGGCTGACCCGCTGTCTATCGCAGCGCTGCAGGCGTTGATCCTTACAGCAGGGACTCGACACCAGAATGACGAGAACAGCAAGTCGACGGCATCCAAGACGAAGGCTCGGGTGCTCGAGATGAAGGCCGAACCAGCTGAAGAGATGAAGACAGCTGTACCAGCCGCAGAAGGAGAAGACAACCAGCAGACCGGTGGAGCAGCCCCGCGGAGCAACTGGCGGAATCAGAACGCTGGTGGAAGTGGAAGACGCTACGGTGGGCAAAGCAACTTGGCCAACTACGGACCTGCGGGAGATCAGCCGATCCAACAGCAGAAGGCGAATACCAACTGCGGGTACTGCGGTAAGAGAGGACATTGGTGGCGTGAGTGTCGAGCACGAGCCGCCGCATTTGGCAATACGACGGGACCTCCCCAGCAGTCGCAACCAGCAGCAGCAACGCAGCCGGCTGAGAACGCCCGAAGAACAGCCACTGGCACCGGTACAGCAGCAGCACCGCCGAATCAGGAAAATGGCCAGCGACAGTAGAGGTAGGGGCTCTACTGTTCGCATTTGACGAAGACCCCAGCGAAGAAGAAACAGGAGGAACGCGTACTCGAGCCCGGTGGCGGAGAAGAAGGCGAGCAGCTCGATGGGCGTCTATTGCTGAGCTGAATTGCCAGGCGAGTAGTCAAAACAAGGGGAAGAGTGTCGACCTGGGTGGTGAAAACAAGGGGAAGAGTGACGCCGGCGGGCGAGCACAATATGAGAAAGCAGTTATGGTCGCCGGAGATGGAAAAGATGAAGTCGTGGCTGTTACGGAAGCCGGTGCGGATGCCAGCCATGAGATGATGATGATTGATGATGATGCCCGGAAGGACACCGCAGATGATGATGAGACTCAAGAAAAACGAGTACCGCCTGTAGAAGATGTAGCAGCAGCAGAAGGAGTGCTCGAGGAACGTGTGAGAGAACGAGAAGCAGCAGTGGTCCAAGAGCTAGCTGACCCCGCAACAACGACGATGAGCGAGTGTGCAGCTGTGATGGCACCAGCGATTGCATCCCCACGCGCCCGCGTATTACCGGTGGCCGTCGAGGAGATTGCCACGACCTTAAGCAATGGGAGGACAACATCAGCTAAAAGACGATACCGACGTGCAGAAGTCGAAGTGGCCGCTGTACGAAGAATACTCGTACCCGAACTGCGTGAACGACGGGAAGAACGTGCACGAGTACTACGGGTGCAGGTCCACAACCTCATCCAGGAACTAGAGAGGGACGCAGCTCGGATGCGACAGCCGCGGAAGAAGCAGGAGGCACAGCGAGCTGCAAGAATTGTCAAGCGAAGGGAAGCTCGACGACGGAAGAAAGCCAGAGATGCAGAGCTTATACCATCTACTCACCTGCCACAGCTTTCAGATGATACTTGGTTGGAGGAAGTGGCACGATTCGAAGCGGAAGTACCAACGGTACTTGAAGAGACTGGTACACTCGCAGAGATGAGGAGAGAGCGACGCCGAGCGGCAGCAGCCGTTAAGAAGTTCCGCGCTTTGCGACGAATAAGACGATTGCAGCAGCAGCGTGCACGTGAAGCTCAGGAGGTGACAAGAAGCCCAGATAAAGATGATGTGCTGCCGAAACGAGTGAAGATGAAGCGGAGAAAGCACCGTCATAAGTACCAGTACCAGCAGCGTGGTTGCTACGGTGACGTGGAACTACGACGTGATGGTGATGCACAGCCCCGCCGAGTTGCCCGACTACGCGCAGTTGATGATGGAGACCGGAGTTGTTTGCCTACCGCTTTGCTGGCGTTGACGAAGAAGCACACGCATGAGGTGAGACTGGACACCTGTGCTCAGTTCAGCGTAGACGGTGAAGAGCTACGGCGATTTGGACGTTGCCTTACGCGCAATGCCCCCGTAGACTTGGTCGAAGGATTCGGGGGTGGAACGAGTCGAGTACTTGGAGTGTGGAGGTTCATTGGAATGACACAGTTGCAGCAACGAATCGTAGTGGACGCTTTGCTGGTTGAGGGACAAGGAGACGAATTCCTCATTGGAGAAGACTGGATGGTGAAACACCAAGTGAACATGGACTTCGGAAGCCGAGAACTGAAGTTCGTGGATGAGCATGAACAGAAGGTGATTATACCGTTTTCGTGTCATGGCGTGAGTTCGTTGTTGCAAGCTGGACAGACGCAGAAAGTAGTCGTGCGGCTGGCACAGACAGTCAAGTTGAACACAAACACGCGCAGTGTCGTTTGCATGAAGGTGAACGCTGAAGATGGAACGAGTGGAGTTTTCTTGCCGAAGCCGAGCTCTAAAAGGCATCTGATGCTAGCCCCAACGGTGGATACAGTGAGAGACGGCATGATACGAGTCGCTATACTGAATGTGGAAGGTCGGAGAGAGAAGTTACCGGCCCGTGCAGCACTCGGTACATGGATCCCGGTGAGTGATGACATGCAGTTGCTCCAAGTGAATGGCGAACTCGAGCGAGAAAAAGTGAAGAAGTGGATTGCCACGCTAAGGAAGGACGATGCGAAGCCGTTGCCGGATGAAGACAAATTGGACATTGGAGACATGGAACCGGCAGATCGTGACTTGGTGGTCGCACTGTTGAGACAGTATGCCGACATTGTGGAAAAGAAGCCCGGTTGCCCTCCATTGGCTAAGGTGGCCGTCGAGCACCACATCAACACAGGTGATGCGGCCCCGATAATGCTAAGGAGGCGGAGACAAGCTGTAGCCGAGAATGAACTGATCGACAAGGAAGTGAACACTATGCTGGAGCAGGGTGTTATTGAACATGGAGAAGGAGCCTGGGGTTTTCCCGTAGTGATCGTGAAAAAGAAGGATGGAAGTGTTCGATTTTGTATTGACTACCGTAGGGTATTTGCTTAACTTCGCCGCCGAAGATAAAATTTTACATTAGTGCAACATTAGTGTTGGAGCTAAAATATTTTTAGAAATTGTAGAAGAAGATCAGAGAAACAGGGAAAGTAAAATGGAGGATGCCGCTAGCGCTGATATCGACACGATAGTGGATTTAATGGAGAGCGAGCTTAGTTCTTCTTCCAGAAAGCAAGACGTATCCGCCAGGGCCAAATTCAATGCTTTTCTCAGAAAACATGTCGGAAAAACTTTAACCTTCGCCGATCTGGAAGCTAAAGACGTGTCGAAAGAGATGGTTGGAAAGTTGCTGTCCTACTTATTTCAGGATCCTGACATTCATTGGCAAACCTCTATGAGCTACCTGAGCTCCATCAAGCGACAGCTCGAAGAAACCACAGGAACTGACCTGTTTCGCTCTGAGGCAGAGTGGTATCGTCGCTGCCGGCGCCACTTGCAAAAGCAATATCTCATGGTGGCTATTACTACCGGAAAAAAAACTTAAAGAACAGGCACCACCAATGACTATGGACGACTTGCGCTTTATTTCAACTATTCTCTTTCTACGAAACGACATTAAAGCTCTTTTGGACCGTACTCTGTTGAACAAACAGTGGCTCTCTATAGGGCGAAGCTCGGACATTGGAATGATTCATTTTTCTGATTTACACTGGCAAGGAAACTATTTTCTTATTGATATGACTCGGTATGTGAGCTCTCTACTTTCTGGATCATGTTTAGCTAAATTTACTAATCTAGTTTTCTACAGCATCAAAGTCCGCCAACAACAGTCTATCTCGATATTTTGCTCGCCGATAGGCTGGAGTGTGGACCCATTTCATGCATTGGCGTCCCAGTTAGTCGTTGACCCGTATAACGCCTCACCGAGAGTTTTTTCACAAGTCACAGAAACCAGTACGGAGGCCCACGTCGCAGCATACATCAACCGCCTGCTTAAATCGTTGTACGAGTACGATAAAAACGCCAATCTTACGAAAAACTTACAGTCGCACTCGGCCAGGCGTGGTGGCGCGGCTTATGCTAGCTCCAACCCAAGTGTGAATCTCTCCGACTTAGCACACCGCGGTCTCTGGTCCATGGACGGATTTGCGACATTGCTGGAGTACATATCGCCCACTTCTGCGAGCGACCAAAACGTTGCAAAAGTACTGGGTGGATGGACTGATACAAAGCAAGCTGGCTTTCCACCAACGCTAGACTGTTTTGACAAGGAACCCCACCAAACCTTTGTCCGAGTTAGTGAATTTGCACAGCGTCTTCGCCTACTACATTTTGCCAAAATTGGCCCAAAAGGCTTTGCAGATTGCCTTACCTCCACACTGCTGATGTATTACCGTGACACGCTCGAAATTGAGCCCCAACATATAGTGCATCAAGAGCTCCAGCGTGTACATGGCGCGCTCCCACCGCTATTCCAGTGTCAAGAGAAATTGCTCGCATGGGGCAGTATAATCCGCAAGCGGTTTGTCACTGACAATATCCTTTCGCTTCCCCTTCAACATGTTAAAAACATTCTCTCAGACGAGGAACAATCAGAACAATTCGTTGGGATTCATACCTTTAGCGCCACACTTGAGCGTATTCTCACTGGCCATCATCAGCTCATGGCAGCGAACGAGGAGATGAGGAAGATGCTCTACCGAATTATTGATCGTGTCGAACGCCCACGTGAAGCTTCGCCTGCGTTGTGTAGCGCTTGCAGTTCCATCATTTCAGAGAACAGCGCCATTACCAGCGTTCACACAGAGGCAGTCCCACCACTTTCGTTACGGTCACCATCGACTAGCAAAGTTTGGCCGAAGAGCCTCAACTCCTTAAAAGGCAAACGCCTCTCAGATTTCTTTGTGCAGTTCGTTATGGAGGACCTCGGAACTGTACAAAAGACCCCAGGGAATCGAGCGCAGAAAGACTGCACTCGTGCAGTAGAAATCGTGTCTTATGTCGCCGACTTGAGCAGCATCCCGCCAATTCCACAGTCATCTCAAGGATCAGACAGGTTGACTTGGGTCTGTGCTCTAAAAGGCATGGCAAACAAATGCGAGGGAGTCTTAGTAAACAGGTTATCCAAAGCCACAACAGGGTCCCAACGCAAACGTCGCCGAACCGGAAAACTTACCGGTATTGTCAAGGCTTGGGGCGAATTAACTGATCAACAGCGAGCGGCATTTCGTTTACCACAGCGCATCCGGTTTTCCAATGGATGTGAACACGATGGGCACTGAACGTGAAAATAAAAATCACAGGAGTTAACGTCCTTGCAGTTGTGAACATTACCGAAATTCAATTGTAAATCGCACCACAACTTACTAGATCGGCGTACAATCCTTAAGTAGCACCGCACTGCGTCTACACCACACAAACTTCCACATCAAGCCCAAAACACGTCACACATGCCTCCAGTAAAGTCCAGCAGTGCTCGCTCCGCCAGACAGCCCATCAGTTGTCCACAGTCTGCCCCACTTCACTTCCATATACTGTAGTTCACCACCTTGTACTCCGACATAGACATCACCTCACGATTCGTCTCATCAATCCGCGGCACGTGTGTCACAGTGGATTCCGCGCGTGTAGTACCTTACAAACACCATACATTCCACAAGCAGTCCGTCGAACCCACGGAACGGAACAAATAAGTGAAGTTGTGAAGATAGAGGCTTCTAATTTAAAATGGATGCCGATCACTCATATTTAATGCCTCACGCCCTGGTCAAATGTGTAAGAAAAAAAATGGTTAATATACTTCCTGTGTGGTCATGACACCATATCGTATTATATCGTACCATACCTCGCTAGTAAGCCACAACATCCACAAGCACTCCGTCCCCAAGCGCGCAGATCATCATGGCATAGGCCCCAACGCAGGCCAAGGATTCAGCCTCCAAAAAGTTCATCATTACTCAGCCGCCACGTATACAGCACCCACATACGCGCGAAGAGCGGCTCCACACAGTCCATCCGCAGGTCGATAAGTTCCTTCATCACTCAACACACCAGCACGCCACATAGTCAGCCTCCACACCGCCAGCTCAGCAGCCAAACACCCACACCGCAACTCCTGACAATAAAATCCACCAACACGTAACAGTTCACCAGCATGCCTCCGGTCTACAGCACACCGTTGACTCGCACGACACTCATGTCTACTCCAGTGCTTGACCCCGAGAAAACGCCTTTGGAAATGTTCCATCCAATCGCACATTTGTAGCCAATCACACCAGAGGAACGAAGTTACGCGTGTACCACTATTCTGGCATAATGAAGCCAAGTGTATACGGCTGTTCAAAATTATTCGTTAACTTCGGCCAAATTCTGATAACATCCAATGGACGAAGATAAGCCGAAGTTAAACATTACAGAGCTCTCAATGCAATCACAGCCAAAGATGTCTACCCATTACCACGCGTCGACGAGACATTAGAAGCTTTGCATGGATCGCAGCGATTTTCGAGCCTTGACTTGCATTCTGGATACTGGCAACTCGGAGTAGCAGAACAAGATCGTGCGAAGACCGCATTCACAACTAGAAGAGGGCTATTCCAGTTCAAGCGCATGCCGTTTGGGCTTTGCAACGCCCCGAGCACGTTCCAGCGGTTGATGGACTGTGTCTTGCGTGGACTGACGTGGATCTGTTGCCTCGTGTACTTGGACGACGTGATCATCTTTACAAAAGGCACGGTCGCTCAACACGTGGTGGAGTTAGCGGTGGTTTTGGAACGATTAGCCGAAGCTGGCCTCAGTCTGAAGGCATCTAAGTGCTCGTTCGCTACAATCAAGATGGAGTATCTCGGTCACGACCTGACCCCGGAAGGGATACGGCCGACGGACAGACTCGTGAAGGCGATTGTGGACTTCCCGAAGCCCAAGGACGAAGCTGAAGTCCGTAGATTCGTGGCGCTCGCTGGTTATTACAGAAGGTTTGTGCCAGAATTCGGGTCAAAGATGGCCCCGTTGACGAGTTTGTTGAGGAAGAGCAGTGAATGGGATTGGGGGCCACGACAAGAGGAAGCATTTGCATGGGGAAAGGCTTGGTTGAGCACGAAGCCAGTCTTGATCTACCCTAACTACAAGTTGCCTTTCAAATTGACGACGGACGCCTCGAAGACAGGGCTTGGTGCGGTTCTCTCACAAGATCAAGGGAACGGGGACCAGCCAGTTGCGTACGCTTCGAAGGTGAACAGTCCTGCGGTGGCCAAGTACGGAATTTCTGAGCTGGAGTGTTTCGCTGTTGTATGGGCTGTACGATTGTTTCGTCCGCATCTATATGGGCGGCATTTTACTATTGTGACGGATCATATTGCGCTGAAGTGGCTTATGACCGCCAAAGAGCCCGCTGGACGTTTACACCGCTGGGCACTTACTCTACAGGAATACGATTTTGATATACAGTACCGCCCGGGTCGGGAGAATTCTGTGGCTGATGCACTCTCAAGAGGACCGGTGGCTGAGATTGGAGACGCTGTCGGTAGCAGAGACACTGTCAGTAATATTGTTATTGCAGCAGAAGAAGGGACTCACCAATCGCCGGAAGCCGAATACGAACTGGAGCGAGATGCAGAGGCAGTAGCCAGAGCAGCAGTAGCCCAACGAGTATCTGCCGCAGAGCTGGGTGTGATACAATTCACGGATGAGGACATTAAAAGGGAACAACAGAAGTCGCTCATGGTGGAAGAGTTGAAAAAGAAAGGATCGTACCGGGGACAGCAAGTGCGGACAGAAGAAGACGGACTAGTGCGCATTGACGTGGGAAAAAGAGAGAGCAGGACAGTGCTACCAGTTGCTTACTGGGCTCTTGCGTTCAAAGAAGCTCATGATAGTGTGTGGGCCGGCCATTTACGCGGGCCGCAGACGTTAGAACG
The DNA here is from genome assembly GCA_030324255.1 of Phytophthora capsici. Lineage (NCBI taxonomy): Eukaryota > Oomycota > Peronosporomycetes > Peronosporales > Peronosporaceae > Phytophthora > Phytophthora capsici. The sequence goes on from CM059347.1 coordinate 853,560, forward strand.
ATTGCAGAGACTTTATTGGTGGCCGAAGATGCGTGAGGCTGTACAGAAGTGGCTAGCAGCATGCCAAGATTGTGGATCACGGAAGGCGAGACCGAAGGCAGTGGTCCCTCCACTACGAAGCGTGAAGACAGGAACTGTTTGTGATCGTTGGGCCTTGGATGTAGCTGGACCTTTGCCGACAACTGCCGCAGGAAACCGATTTGTTATTGCCGCCGTGGAGTATACAACCAGATATGCAGTCGCAGTCGCCGTACCTGACCATGTAGCAGAAGTGGTTGCCCGGTTCTTGATGGATAAGGTGATTTTGGTGTTTGGCCCCATGAGAGAAGTGATGATGGATGGAGCACGCGAATTTGGAAGCAAGATGATCACAGAGCTGTTGCAGTTGATGCAGTCCAAGAAGTCGACGCCAGTGCCGTACAGACCGAATTTGCTGGGGCTGGTCGAACGATTTCACCGAACCTGGAAGGATATGATCAGTCTCTATGTGGATGAGAAGCAGGACGACTGGGACGAGTTCTTACCGAGCGCGTTGTACGCGTACAACTCCTCCAAGCACGCGACACACGGCTACCAACCCAATGAGCTAATGATGGGGCGTAAGCTGAGGACGCCGGCGGAATTGTTGAGGAGAAGTCGACTGGAGTACCCCCATAGTAACCTGGAGACATACCACGAGGCGCTGATCGAGGACTTGACGAAGGCACAGGAATTGGCAGCATTGGCACTGCAGAAGGAGCAAGCTCGGCAGGCAATGTACTACAATCATCGGAACGTCAGGAAGAAGACCGAGTTTCGCATTGGACAGTTAGTTTGGGTGTACCGACCAGCGCGAGGGCCGGGAATCACTAAGTTCGGCCACCGCTGGAGAGGCCCTGCTAAGATCATGGAAGAGGCTGGATACGACAATTATTTAGTCCGGATGCTTGAGTCTGATCACGAGCTGGTTACGCATTGTTCATTCCTGTTAAGTTATTACTACCCTACACATTTGCTGGACGAGATGGCCAAGGATATTGCCCTGGACCTGCGCGAGGAAGCTATAGCTGCTGCAGATATTGACTCTGAGGACGATGGAGAAACAGATGCGGGAATAACCGCGGCCGTTGGACAAGAAGGTGGAGACCTAAGAACTCCAATGGAAATAGCTGGCCGGGACAATACGAGAGAAAGTGTCACTTTAGTTAGCGATTTACCGGCTGAGAGACAGGCCGCCGAGGAGGAAGAGCAAAAGACAGACGCTGAGGAAGAGCCTGAGCCCAAGCGGCTGAAGAACCGCCGACAAGATGGAGCAGACAGTGACCGTAAGCGGCCTCGGCCAAGCGAAGCAGGAGATGCCAGCGACAATATCGCAGGAAGAACCCGTTCGAGAAGCAGAAGGACGGCTTACTCAGAAGCAGCTGATGACCGAAGCGAAGGACACAGCAGCTCAACGCGAGCCCGAGCTAGTGGGAGCGCCTTGGCTGAGAATATTGCCGAAGGTGGAGGAGCCGGAATCGAAGAAGAACGTGGTGACGCCGGTGTTGATGCCGCGCGCATCGAAACGCGCGCCTCAGCCGGTGTACGCCAACGAACAGCCGAAGAACTCGAGGAACTGGAGCGGGAGCTGCGACGAGTTGCAGACGAAGAGGATGAAGAGCCGAGAATCTACACATTCGCCACACGGGGAAGACGGGGTGCTGACAGCCTCGCCCCCAGGAGCAAGCGGCTTGACAGGATCCAACCGCATGAGGCCGTGGTTGAACGAAGGCGACGCCGATACCGGTCACGCACGGGCCGTTACGTCATGGAGTTCGAGGTGGAACGCTTGGCTGGTGGACTTGACAGCGGACGACGAGAGCGACTGTGGATCACCCAGGCTGACTATGAACAGCTCTGGCATGACGGACGTGTGTGTGCGGAACAGTGGCCAGCAGACGACGACGGGGGAAGCAGACAAGCAGCCGGAGGAGATGATCAAGCAGCAGGAGAAGACGGAGCCAGAGCAGCGGAGCAGGGTGAACGCACCGCCGCCTGAAGCGGGGACGCTTCCGTAGGTAAGGGGAAGAGAGTAAGAGGAAGGTTCCTCTTGTTAACGTCTCCCTCGGCAGGCGAAGAGCGACCAGAAGGACTACAAGGAGACCAAGAGCAGAGGACGGCAGATGGCAGTGAGGACGAGTGCGGGACGGACGACAACGCGGAGTGCTTGAAGATGCAGCGGGTCGACCCACCGACCCGTATCCAACCCGTGACTGTGGAAGATAGAAGATCGCAGGGCTGAGAGGTCGCGAGGGGAGATGCGCGGTTCCGTAGAGGTCCAAGATGAAGGAGAATCCAGTGAAGGCAGTGAAGGCGCGGTGGGTGTGAACAGCACCCAGTACAAGATTAGCAGCGAAAGACGCAAGTCCTAGCTGTAGCTGAAGCGATTGCCACACCGGTTTGGGTGGAGGCGACACTAACTAATACATAAGCCTGAGACGACACTTAACTACTGGCCTTAGGGAGTCTGAGCACACGCAGGGTAAAGGGAGGAGGATTGGATACGCCTGTTGGACGTCCTCAAGCTCGCGGTATTTGCAGCCCGCACGAGGTATAAGAGCCCTCAATTGAGAGCACGGACGCCAACAGAAGACCCTACGGTGACTCAGCCGCTGCATTCAGCTTTTGTGTGGAGTGCACTTCCTACGGCTGTGCATATTCGATCGCTAGGTGTATATCATAGAGCCTACGGAACGTGTAGCCAAATAGCCGAGCCCTTGATCAAGGCCCGTGCTATCAGCTGTGTGGTGGTGACGAACTAGGAGCCGGTACTAAGAGGTTGCTTACTACAGTATAATTCGTGAACTGTGTTCACTGAACACTATCACGGATTCAGCATCGTCCTTCAATTATACTCTCTTCGACTAGCCGGGATACCCAGGCCCGCCATAGTTTAGCGAGGAGCAACCAAGAAAACCTTCGTGGCTAAATTAGTTGAAGTTATCAGCATTCGGAATCGCACTTAGCCGAGAATTGCCAACTTATCATTGCTCAACACAAAAGTCAAAGTAACATGGCGACCATCCCAGTGACTCTGGAGTTCCTGCAGAGCCTGAGCGACATGGGTAAGAAGGAGGCGTTGCAGTCTGCCATGTCATGGTGCTCCACCAAAGAACTCCGCAGCTTTTGCGGTGGCATGGGCGTGCGCGTGCGCAGCAAGGAGTACGCGGTCTACCATACCAAGGCTGGCTACACGGAGCTGTTGACGCAGCTTCTGCGATCCAAAAGCGCGACTAAAGGGATTACAGTGGGGCCACCCCCCGCGCCGATTGTCGTAGCGCCAGTGAAGCGGACGAGGAAGACCAAGAACTGCAATCTCCGGCTGCTTAATGTGTTGTGCTCCGATTTCATGGCTCCGTTCCTAAGTGGAATGAATACTGAGCCCACACAGACGGAGATCAGTGCAGGGGCTGTGGGAGGCAACAACCCATTCTGGACGAAGTTCCGCAGCGAATTTGTCAGTAATAAACCCGAGTACAGTCGGTTAAGCTTTCAAGGACCCTACCTCTCCGGCTTCGACCTCTCCACGCCAGTTCCCCACTCCAGCACGAAACTAAGTGAGATGTGGTCGGAACTCTGGGAGGCTTATAACAGCGCGCTTACGAGATTCACACACACGACCGACGCTGACTTGGAGTTTGCTGACTGCTGCCCCAGTCGAGGTGATGTGTTCTACATGCGATGCTGGCTCGAAGTGAAGCCGAACTTGTTGTCGGAGATCTGTGCAAGTCCATTATCAGCAGGTATCACGCTGGGTGGCGACGCGCTAGACTCGTCTGTGAGTCTAAATGAAGCCTCCATGGTTGTTGGATCTGCAGTTGCTACAGCTGAGCGCATTGATCCCCGGGTGTCACGAAAACGTCCACACACCGAGCCGCTTCGAGTGGCAAAAGAGGCCGAGTTGACGACGACGGCTACATCGACCAAAGACGCGAAGCGGGCAGCTTTAATGCAGTCGATTAGACACGCTGCCGATATTTTAGCTATGGTTCGCGGCGGGTTGGAGTTGGGGTCGGAGGTCAAGGAGACTGTGTGGCGTGAGCTACAGCAGTGCACAAAACGCCTAAAGCGGGTTCAGGAGGAGGAGAAGGAAGACGCCGAGGAGACGGAGGAAGAGGGACTGGACTAGTCAGCTTACCACCACGTACTTCACCCCCTTGCGTCCATCTCGACTCCGTTGTTGTCTGCAGGTTCAGAGACTTGAGGCCTGACGGAGGCTGGAGTAGGTAAAATAATTATAGTGGTCCGGTTGGTAGCTGCATGGCATCGTGGAATTATGTCTCAGTTATTTCGTCTTTGTTGTTGCACATTCTTTTCCTCTGCTAACAACATTTTGCAGTTGTGGGACCATCACCGACTCGACAGAGTGAGCAATGCCGGCGTCATGGGTAATACCTGGCAGTGGGCCTAACGTTCAAACTGCCAAAGCACGTAGACTCTAAGTTAGAGCGTGACTGAAGTTGAAGCGGTACACTCATACATACAGTACTTCGAGGACTGCCATGTCACATTTGCTACGAGTTGCACCGGCACCGCCACGTGCCAAGATTCGCGTCATTGGAGCTCGATCGCTGGCTACGGGGCTGGTGCTGCGCATTGAGTCGGAGCTGTTCGCCGACACATCCGGTGTCCCCATCGCGGAGCCAAATCTCGGGGCAAACCAATCGGCGGTGCGGTGGTGGAGGTGCCGCTGCAACACCGGCATGCATGCTCGCCAGCCAAATTACTCGAATTGCATAAAGTCGGCAAATATCCACATCGGCGGCGCACGTCCTGCAGAAACGTGACGAGACAAGTCGCTCTTGCGCTGATGAGTGTGTGACTTTCCTGAAGTTGCCGCCGTTGATTCAACAGCGTCGAATCCCGCCGCGTGCACTTGCACCTTCATTCCAGAATTTGCCCTCAAGCTCAAACAACAATTAGCCAGACACTACGATGCTCCCGCCACCCTCACTCACCGTTGTCCAGATCCTCGCAGCGGAGGAAGCTGCAGCACAGGAGGAGGTCCCGTGTACCTGCGGCGCGAAGGACTGGCGCAAGCAGCACAAGAACCTCCGCACGCAGGCAACCACCGTGGAGGCCAAGCAAGCCGCGAACGACCCCACCGCCGTCCAGCCCAAACTGCATCGCAGTCTGTGGCGAAAGCTGCTGGGAGTCGGCCCTAAGTGCGTGTGTCAGAAGGTCCGCACTACCACCGGCTCAAGCAGACCTGGACTCATTGAAATCCCGGCCGAGTATGTGGGCTGCACCGCGGTGACCGTCTCAGGCAAGCGCGTACCGTTCTCCCGCGACATGCAGCAGCAGTGCCGCAAGTCGTGGACGCCGCTCGACGTCATCGAAGAAGACGAATAGCTCACCACTGCTGCCACTTAAGTTAATATTATTCGCCGCAGTTCGTGCACATTATTATTGATTGACATCGGGTTGTACTTGTAGTGGAGAGGTAGATAAAGTAATTGGATACCTCCGACAATTCCAGTGTGCGTGAACGGTTCGACTTGTAGAGTAAGTTATTGTGATTGTACTCGACCGAGTGATCCTTCGCGTGACGCCGGTACCAGCACCGATCGCCTCCAGCAAATACGTGGCCGGGTTGTACTGCGATCGGTGTGCCTGGAATCAACTCGAAGTACTGAGTATCTTCACCGAGTCTGCGCAACTTTCATTCGGACTACTGGAACAACTACTAGGGTTCGACACCACCTCTTCACGCGCTCCTGTTGCTCTATGGACAAGCTACCGATCGTTTCGCCGGCAACAACTCGTTTACCAGTTCATGCGCTGCTCGCTCCGATTCAAGTTATATGCATATATTGACAATATATTTTAAAGTTTCTTTTGTAGAAATACATATTTAGACAATATAATATATTGTAAACTAATGACGTCAATTATTGCTCGACGTTTTGATGATGCAATTTAGGATGGCTCGGAAGGTCTTCGGTATCGGAGTGGATGTGGCGCAGGTTGCGCGCTTCGAGCGGAGCTTTACGCGCTTCGGAGAGCGGCTGTTGACACGCGCCTTCCACCCGCAAGAGATCGCTGAGTTTCACACGCGCCCAGCAGCAGAGCGTGCGACGTTCCTGGCGTCGCGATGGGCAGTGAAAGAGGCGACGTTCAAGGCCTTCGAGCGCTACCGAGTGCTGTTCCCTGAGATTTACACTGTGAGGAGAGGAGCAGAGGGCCCCCCAGTACCGACCGCTCTACCAGTAACAGACCACTCTAAGGCGCTGCGACTGCAGTTCTCGGGCGAGACGGAGGTGCTTGCCGCGAGACTGCGATTACAGGTGGGAACGTCTCGTAAATAGGGGGGGTACAATTTATTGCTCACTATTTTTTTATTCAAGCAGGATTCTCTAGTGTCGCTCTCACATGACGGAGATTACGCCGTGGCCTACGTGTTACTACAACAAGAAGAAGAGGACCCAGAACGGGCGACGTGACAGGAGAATCTTCTTCTTCAACTGCAATTGCTGACCTTGTCATTGTTTTATCTCTACTCTTCACGAGTGGGTTATTGATTGATTGGGGTTTACTTCCTAACTGCATGCAGAAACCTCGTGGCGGAGATTTTTAATCATGTTCCTCCTTTTGAAGCTTCAGTGGCTATGGACTACAAACGGTCTTAAAATGACTCTTTCCTGATGCTGCGACCGCTGTGATCGCCGTAGATGTCGCGGATGAGACCGATGACGCGCTCCACTGCTGGCAATGAAAACGTGGCAGCAGCCCACGAGTCCCGTCGCGCTTCCTGCAGCAGTTTTTCCCATTTATCCGCCGCTAAGGCGTCGGCTACGTCGCGGAATTCACGCTCGTACTTCTTACCCTCCGAATGAGGGATCCCTCGCTGAGAAAGCCAATACAGGTAGGCGTTGGGTACGCGCTCGGTAGCATCCCGTTGGTACCGCGCTAAATCGTGCGCGATGGAGCCTTCCCACTCCATGTATTCGCCAATGCGCGCAAGGAAGTCCAGTCGCTCAGGCGTCACCAGCTCCGACACCAGCGCCAGTGAATCGATGAGCAACAGCAACGTCGCTTGCCAACGCGTCGCTTGCACTGCGACATACTCCAAAAACTTCTCCTCAAGCGGTTGGTCAGCAACAGACGCGCCAGTGGTGTCGTCGGAAAGCGTACCGAGCTCGTAACTCCGTACGATATCGTTCAGCAGCCCCCATTGCTCCTTCACGAGACGAACACGAAGCAGCTTGTGCGGTACCTCCTGCTCGATGTGATAGTGCAGCACTTGCCACAGAGCGAGGAACAGTGGTAAACCCGTCGCCAACAGTTCATCGCCAGGCTCCACATTCTCTACCATTAGATCGTGGAAAAACTTGGCGTCCAACTCGTGCATTTCTCCGTCGTTGGATCCATTTGTAGACCCACTACTCGCCTCCAGCAGTTGCCGCATGAACGTGCGGACCTTCTGAGGACGCACCTCCATGAGACGGTAAGCAATGATATTAATGAGAATGGACAGCAGCTGGAGCTTGTTCTGCAGGGCAATGTTGGAGCGCGACAGCAGCAGATCGCCCTCCGAGCTCGAAGCCGAGATAACGATGGAGCGCATAGAGGCCAGAAACCGAAACATTTTCTCAAGCTGGTTGTAGCCCTTGTCGCCCAGTAGCTGCCTCTGGAATGTCGTTAGCGTCTGACCGCCCTTGCTTGTAGTGCTCGGCGCCATGATGGCGATATACTGCGGGTGTTTGTTGATAGCCTCGAAGGCAATGTTCAGGCTGATGGTGTCCTCTAGCTCTGGGATGGGTATTTCCACGTAGAACATGGAAGGCAGCGTCATCGAGACCGGGGAGATTGGAGGCGAGTTGCTCTGGATCTCTGAAAACACAGCGTGGGCGTGCAAGTACTCCTTCGCCGTCTCCACGTTGATAGACTTTCGCAGCAGCATGTAGCTGCAAACTTCTGACACCAGTTCGCTAGGTGCACCAGCAGCAACAGCGATGTTTCGTGCGTGGAGAGCCATGTGGCCCTTTTGAATCCCTGTCACGGCAATTGCACGGATTGCTGCAAAGTTTTGAGCTAGCCCAACACTCACGATGATGCCACTCAGGTTGCGAGCCGTCGGTTGCTGGAGAATCGCGTGAGTGGCGGTGTAACCAGGGTGCGTCATCAACGCGCCGCCCTTCGATCCGACTGCGATGGGCATCTCGAGGCTGCCACGCAACACGCGCGTCCCGGACCCGTCACTGGCAAGGCCGATTTCGTAGTGAGAGAGCGACGCGTACTGTCCTGAACGACTGGCGTAACAGTGCGCGGCCGACTCGATAGCTCTCCAGTCCTGTCCGGTGGCCACTGCAACAGCGTCCACGCCATTCATAATCCCCTTGTTGTTGGTCACGGCGCGGTACGGATCGATAGCGGCAAAGTTGTAGGCCTCAATGATGCGGTTGGCCACCTCTTCACCTTCCACTCCCTTCCAGCCGAGTTTCTTCACAGGGATCTCGAACGCAGACCGAGCTCGGCGCTGCATGCAGAGGTTGGTGAGAATGCGCAGACCGACACGGCTTCGGGTGATCTTGGACACTTCTTCCGACAGTCCTTCCGCTACCGTGTTGACAATGTTGGCACCCATTGCTTCACACACGTCCACGTCAATGTGAACGACCAAGAACTGCGTCTGCGGGTCTGAGGCGTTCACCACAAGTTCATCAGCGCACGAAGTGTACCAGGCGCTACCAGCGGTCGCAATGGCTGCAGATCGAGCAGCTTGGCTGACAACACGGCAGTAAACGTCCACAGCACCACCGCCACGTTTCTTCATGTTAGGGCACAGTGTGGTGTTGGCAATCGACAGTAATCGCTCTCGGTTGCATTCAATAGCTGCGATCGCCGCCGGGATGTCCTCCGTACCCACAAGCTGGATCTGCGACGTCATGATGTTGCCCGACGTCGCTGTGCGGAAGCCACCGCCAGCAGCAGCCACGAGTTTAGCAGCACTGGAGGCCGCCGCTACCACCGAAGGTTCCTCAACAGCCATGGGCACTGACAAGCTCTTGCCGTCAATAACGAAGTTGAGGCCGAGACCGAGTGGAACACCCAGAACGCCAATGCAGTTCTCGATCATGAGGTTGGCTGTACGCAGCGGCAGTTCGCCCAGTCTGGCTGCTGGGTCGGTGGGTGGTAGAATATCTGCAACTGCTTCTCCACCTGTCTGCTGCGTCTTGAGCGTCTTGAGTCTTGGGTACATGAGTGCCAGCACGTCGAACCGCTCGCGTAGAGTTTTGTTGTAGAATCCGGACCAGACTGAGGGCTGCGGCGTCGCTTCCACCGGCAAATTGTTGGCCCAACTCTCACTGACGTCGTGACTGGGCTCCAGAGGCTCAAAGCGCTTGGATCTGGTGGCCTCCACACATCGGCGCTGCACCTGCGCGGCTAGAGTCGCCACCTGCGTCACCTTCTGCTGCAACGCGTCGTCTAGCGTCACGCCCTGCGAGGCTTTGAGGGCTGTGCGCAATAGCAACAGCGTCTGGTCCAGTGCCGCGTCCAGCTCCGTCCGAGGCGTCGCCATCACCGCGAGCGCGTCACCGTCCGAGAGCTGATTGGTCATGGCCCCAGCACAGCGAAATTGGAAGTGACGTACGTGAGGCCACGACGGGAAAGACACGTCAGTTGGCGCAACGTAATCTGCTTGGCGCAACGTTGAAGCAACTTTAAAACCAAAGCAGTGTTCGTTGTATTAATATTAATACATGTAGGCATGGTACAGGATAGATGAACAACAACGACTCGAGGGAACAACAGGAGTGCACCAAGGAACTGTTGGGCAAAGATGCCGAGACGTTTAAGTTGCACGTCATCCAGCACCCCCGGAAGATTGACGCGAATGTTTCCACCACTGTCGCCGTCGAAGTTCTTTCCACCTAGCTGCTGTTAGAGGAGAAGTCCGTCTCACTCTTGATTCCCCCGGGTGAAGTTGCTACATGTAAGCATATCTACTGGTTGTTCATTGCAAAGATCTTCGTGCGACGGACGACGTGACTGCAATTGGACGCTTATCACTCGATGGGTTATGTTAAAGTGATTGCTACTGGTAACTGCTGCTGCAGTTTGAGATCAAGCACAATAGCGACCGGCTTCTTTAGCGCTGGTGGGTAGTGGTGGTCTTCCTTAAATTACAACTGTATATCTTCTTTGTGAGGATCGCCGGTCATCAGTCTCGTACTCACGCCATGGACTCTTCTTCCCAGTCGTCATAGTCCTCCTCGTAGGACTCATCTGGGCGTGGTGACAAAGTTGTTGGCTCTGGTTTGACTTCCGGTTCGACTGGTTCTGCCTCTCCTTGCTCGGTCTTTGATGTCTGTGGAGACAGCGACACGCCTTCCGTGGTTGCACTTTGTCCCTCTGACAAGGCGGGGAGCCCCAACGAGTCATAACTCTCCCCCACTTTTGTCACCGCATCTTCGCCATCCTTCGGCTTGGCACCAAGCACTCCAGCAACTGCAGACGTGCCATCCAGTCCATATCCGCTCGAGTACTCCACTGCATCTTGCAATTTCTTCCTTAATAAAAGTGCCAACTCTTCTTCCAGTTTCGCATTCGCTTCGTGCTCGTCGTGTTGCTCTCTCCAGCAAAGCGCCTTCCAGTAATGAGGCAGTTCTAGTGTATTATCACAAGTCTGAAACGGAGAAATGCCCGTTAGTCAACAAACAACTAGAGAAATCCACCAAAGCCACGTACATGAGCTTGTGGGAGCATCTGCAGACACTTTTCATGATCGGCCACAGAAATCGCAGTGAATGGCATCTCAATTCGTAGAAACTGAAGGTTCAAACACGAAGATAGTCAGTGACAGCTCTATGCTAAGAACATATAGGAATCCATGAACATACCTCAGTTCCTGTCAGTGGTAGAGTATCCACCCCCGTCACGAACTTGATAAACTTGCGCTTCAGTTGTGGCTCGAAGCCGCTCACTGTCTTCCAAAACGCATTCATTAATGGTCCACAGGCCGTGAATTCTGCATCGGCAGCGACACGGAAAACTTCATCAACAACGAAGTCATCCCCAGGCCCAGCGCAACCCCCACAAACGCTTTCTACCAGCTCTACGGCAGAAATCCCGACTCGAGAAAGCTGATCAAGAGCAATGACACGACTAAATCCGCGTCGAAGAGCCTGAAGCTGCCAACCGATTACAGACTCCGCCCCGAACTTGTCTTGAAGCACTTTGTCTATGTATTCCCCTGCAGTCAAGCTCTCATCAGCCCCTTCGAACTTCAAGTACTCTGCAAAATCTGACGCCTTCATGTCTTTCATTTTGGACAAAGACTGGAACAGTTGAAGGTCAAATGACTGCAATTCTTCCAGCTTCACACAATGCTGAGGGTCCAGTAACAAGCGGAAGAACAGCGGGTGTATCCTCACTTGGGTCGAGCTGAAGTGGGTTACAGCACAGGCTAGGAACCAACCTACAAATACAAGCATGTTGCGGGTCTCAGGAGACTCACGGATGTTCTCGTTAAGCCAGAAACTCTCCGATCCTTGAACATATTCGAAAATTGCGGTGGTAGGCTGGCTTATGGTTAATTGAGACGTTGTGAAGGAATGGGTCGGCACAGTGCGGTCTAGTAGGAAAGTGTCGTCTTCCACGCTCTTGTTGACAACTCGTCGGATTTTTTCTCCTTCAGTTGTCTCCCACTCGAGCTGAAAGCCTGGCTTAATGATATCTGAAGCCCCTGGGATTGTGATCGCATTCCCACTTGCAGTAATCTTGGTTGACGACTCTGACAAACGCTGGGATATCGGTATTTGCTTCCACTTGGATATGAGTTGAGTACCTACCAGCGTAAACCATTCCTTAAGTGGACCCTTCCCTTCTCCTTCTTCGACCTTTACTCCATCCACAACCTTTTCACCGAATGAACTTTTGAAGAAGGGGAATAGAGAAAAGTTCGATAGGATCGTTTCACAAGAGAGATGAGTGCGCCAAACGTAGTCAACACTCGATCGAAGCGCGTCGTCCCGGTCGCAGACGACTATAACCTTAGGATAAACGTCGAGGTCTTCTTCACTCTGCGACTCCTGATTCGATCGCCTGCTCAACTCCACGGACAGAAGGAGAGTCTTGCACGCTGGTTCCAGGAAGATGAACAAGCGATCCACAGGTAGACCCATCGCAACCAGGAGACTGCTAACAGAATGCCAATTTTCACGGAGTTCTTCTCGAGGCTGATTCACCAGATACGGATAGAAGACTTTTACAAGTCTACTGAGCCCAGAGGAAACACAAGATAGGCTTGTAATTGAAGCCAAATCTTCGACATGCGAAGTGCTTAGGAAAAGCAACAACATTGTAATAGCTTTGATATACTCCCACGTCGAGTCATGATAATCCTGACGTACAGCCTCCGCTGCCTCAAGCACTTCCTCGATTTCGATCTCAGACACTAGCGAGTTTCTGGACCAAAGCGAAGTCTGGATCTCTTCAGCAACAACAGAGCAAATATCCCCCAGAACAGCTTGGCATTCATCCACCAAGTGTGAAGCTAGATCGAGCTTCAGTGCCACCTCACTGGAAAGAAAACTCTCGAGAGGAGTCTTCGGCACAGCAAGCCCGTACTGCTCCAACATCGAGATAATAGATCCCTCAATGTACTCCCTAATCAACGAGTTTCCTTGGCTATTCCCTTTCCATTCTCGTGTACTGCACCACGCCAGACATCCGTGCACGTTCACTTCAGTAGGACGATTCTCATCTTCGAGGAAAGACCATCGCTTTAGCTCAGTTTCCAGCATCTTTGATATAGTCTGTGTGTCTTCAGTCTCAGAAACAGTGTCTTCAATTTCCGCGTCTGCTACAGACTCCAGATCAAGAACAGGTGGTACAATCTTCGCTGCTATGGTGTTGCCAGTATCATCATCATTGCTGGCTTCCGCGTCGTCAGTTTCTTCGTCGAAGCTATTGTCATATTCGGAGCCGTTCGTATCCTCAGTTCGGTCAGTTGCTGGGTTTTCAGACGCAGGTGGTTCTGTGACTTCATCGTCTGCAGAATCCTCTGGTACTGTAGATTTATTAGTCTCCGAGCTTTCATTTTCCTCTGGATCACTTGCTTTTGCTGTTTGCTGTACCTTAGCAATTGCTTCATTCTTATCTTCAACATTACCAGCATCAGGATCAAAGCTGTTGCCGTTCTCGAGCAGATTGTTATCTCCACCTGACGGAGATGAATGATCCTCGTTTTTGAGGCCTGGTTCATTCACGATAACCACACTGACTGGTTCTGCTTCAAGTGCAACCTCAGGAGTATTATTGACAGTCACTTGTTCCGGGCTGGCATCCTCTTCAGACACTTCGGGTAATGGTACCTCCGACTCGGGTACAGGGCCCTCAACATTCTGAACCTCGTCATCATCATCTTCACCCACGCCGTTACCGTCTTCGACAGATTGGTTTTCTTTTGCATCGTTTTCCGCTGGGTCCACAGTCTCTAGTGATGGAAATTGTTCCTCAGAACAATCAGCTACAGTTGTGTCCTTCCCGGTGGTTGGTCTGTCTGCTTGATCCTCACTTTCTCCATTATTGTTGCGGTCAAATTCACCCTCATAGCCACTAGTGGCTCCTGTCTGATCTGCATCTTGTTCACGTGAATCTCCGCGGACGAATTCCATACTCTCGTCAAGTAAACCGACTAGTTCTGCAGCAGAATCATGGTCGTGACGTTCTAGCGCCTGGCTATCAGTAATTTTGCCGTTATTACTCGCTATTGAGTGAATAATGATGTTGTTTGCACTCGGTTCGGCTGCAGAACCCGCCTGGTAATCGATTTTAGGCTCTGGCTGCTCGCGACTAGAGTTACGCAAGCGCCCACTTAGTGCCAACAATTCCATTGGCGTCATATCTTTCGCAAACTCGATCATTTCCATGATGATAGAGTGAGCAGCCAGTACGCGACCCAACTTCTGCTTCGGCTTGATGAGAAGGGGGTTGTGCTGTCTAAAACAGTCCAGATTGACTCCTCTCGCCTGCAGTTCTGCTTCTGCAAAATCCAAGTCGCTAAACATCTTCAGGAAGTAGTTACGGCCACGCCACAAAAATGGAGGTGGGGTCCTATGAAGACACAACAGCAAACGCGTTAGAAGCAGCAGGGCGTGATGGCTAAATAAAAACGCGTACTCTGCCTGCGCTCCAGCCTCGAGCATCCATTCCACCAAAGCTTCAACGCACTGAATCCCGGTAACCTGCAGGTTCGTGGCGAGTTGTTGTGCTAGTTTCGTAGCCTCTCGAGTGTTTGTCATTGCACCATAGGCTCCACCGTGTCGACTTAATGGGGTCGAAGCAAGGGCCATCCCTCCTCTCGATCGCATCTGCTGCCGGCCCCCAATGTTCGACGTTGGGGGTTCTGTAGGTCTGGATGGTTGGAAGAGAGATTCCTGTACTGGTGTGCAAAGAATTAGAGCGCTCAACTGATACAGCAGCGTTTCACGGGCGTCAATCGCTTTCAAGACCTTAAACCGCAGTCTTTCTTCCTTGCTGGGTTGTGCTGCTTCCTGTATGTACGTAGTGCACAATCAGTAACTGGCATTCAATAGTCCAATAGTATGCTACGTACTGAAGGTGGCTTTGACGAAGTGCTCAGAGGAATGAGCTTCCCACTTGAAGGCTTCTTTGGTTCGCGACTTCGTCTTCCACCACGTTTGCCTGGTAAATGAACGAACTGTGAGTGACAAGCAGAGGCTAATACAATAAACACTTCCCCAACCATATTGTGTACGCTCGTTACGAATCTTGGACTCCCTCGTTAGCGGCGTTGGCGGGGTGCTGTATGTCGGAGAATTGGCAGGTGACAAAGCTTTGTTGGATTTGGGCGGTGGGTCAATAGTAAAACGATCGTTCCAACCCTGCTCTCTCCGCGATATCTCTTCCTCGGACAGTGTGACAAGGTGGCGGTGACTTCGTTGTGGGTGATTCAGTTTGCGAGCACCACTTTTCCTCCGGTGACGTTGATCGAGGAGGGATTTCCCGGCAGATTCTCGCTTCGTTGCCGCCATGGCCCCGTTCACTTCACGAGCGTCCAAGAGTCTTACTATCAATACCAACGGAAATAGCTCGAAACTCCTCAAAGCGCCAAAGCCAATACTCACCAATCTGAAGCTTGTTAAAGGCTGTTAACTACTTGGCCGCCTGCCGTTTGATGTCGGCTTTGATGGCTGTCATGCACTCGCCTACCGCCTCCAACTCTTTATCAAGAGCAGCACGTTGACTGGAATCACTCGCTTTCCTTCGTTCACGACGCAACTTCCGCTCCCTCTCACGTAAAGCCACCAGCAGCGAGAAATCTGAGGACGTGAATGCACCTGAAGTCTCTGACGTATCCACCACCTCCGACGTCTCGTGGAAGCTCGATCCTCCGACGTAAAGGCCACCGGTACAGAGTAGCACGAGCCACAGCCCTGTCGCGTGATACGCTCGGAAGGACAGCAGATGCATCTTCAGCGTGGATTTCCACTGCTTCACGACACTTCCCTGCTGGTTGGAGCACGACTCGCACTGCGGGTAGAAGCGGAAGCTCGTCTGTCGTCCCAATATCTTTCTGAAGAGCTGATTATCAGTGCGTTTGGCCACCCTACACATCAGAAAGCAATACGCTAAGTCAGTATCAAGGCACAAGTTAGGGACACTGCTATCACTGCCTACAATTTAGGAGGCATGTGATCTGCATGGTATCGCACGCCCCGTTTAATGCCGCATGTGTGGCAGCCATAGAGACGTCCGAACTCCTGGATAATCCCTCTCTCCACACTCGTAGCGTACTCAGCTGTAGCCGGTAGTGAAGCCTTTTTAAGATGGAAAGCCCCCAAGTTGGAATAAGGCGAGGGTGCCAATGCACTCATGCGGCCTCCCAGCAGCTTGAAGCACAGCAGTCCCATGATCATGTACACTGGATAAGGAGCTTGTGGGAGGTCCTCCCAGCGCTCCTGGAGCTTATTTCGGGCAGCTTTCCAGGCTGTGGGCGGCTGTAGATTCTTGGCCCCCAGTACGAGCCAACTCCATCCACTGGAGCGTCGTCGGCTCTGCTCTGCGATCTCCTGGTAAACCTCTCGAGGGATGGAGGCGAAGTGAAGCGCCAAGACAGAGGAAGAAGCCACTGCAGCAGCTCCTAGAGCTTGAGGGAGGAGAAATCCAGAGGCAGAACCGACTCGCAGCACCTTCTGAACCACTTGCGCCGCTGAAACACCCCCCAGGAACAACGCACCGCCCGTAGCTGCGTCTAGGACATGTGCAGTGAGAGATTCGTACACAGAGACCGACCGGTCGCTGGTGAAGTGCCGACGCAGACGCTGAACGGCGTCATCTACCCACGAGGTCTCCCTCGTCATACTGAAAAATAAATCAAATTAGGTGTTGAGTTTTTTTAATCAAGGTATTCTCTAAAAAACACAATTATTGTTGGATCAAATACCTGATTGGTCGAACACGTTGAAGTGTGTTATTTTCGTCTTCAACCTGCATAATTACTATTGTTGATATCATGGAGGAAGAGGAGGACGTGGCTGTGGCTGTGGCGGACGTGACCCGTGGGTCGAGGCGCAGGTCGCTGGCGTCGCAGATGGAGGAGATGGCCAGCGACGGCGCCTTCGTGCGTGCCATCGAGCAAAAGAGTCCGCAGGTAAACGTGTGTCGGACCATTTTGCGCAAGCCGACAGGGAAGCGTACATTAGAGGATATCCACGTGGTGCGTTGGCTTCTTGTACGGTGGTTGATGCTCTCGGTCTGAATTTTATTGTCGCAAATGTGCAGCTCAAATCGCTGTTCGCTTCGTCCAAACTGCTGGGGTTCTTCACTAATCTGGACGCCTGTGCGTATTTCGCTCTACTACCAAATTACATTCTGGTTTGATCTAACGCATCCTTTGCTTTTTTGTTTGTATCGCGTTTAGTTAAGGTGACTTTCTATCGTTACTGAGCTTTGCTGTACTCCATTTTGACTGATGGTGTTCGCAGCTTGATCGACTGTATCAATCTCTTGAGATCGTGGCATACAACGACAAGGGAGCGTATGTCTTCCACGAGGTTTGTTGCAGTTGCTCCTCGCAATGTCAGTCACGTATTAAGCCTAAAACCCTTACTTTTTTCTCTAGGGAGACGACGGGGACAGTTTCTACCTAGTCTACTCCGGTCGAGGTACGCTTCCAGGCTCTTTAATCCACATGACCTCTGTACTAACGTTTTGCTCAGTGGATGTGGTTAAAAACGACCCAAGCCGGGTTAATGGGGTCATTCGCTTAGTAGTCTTGGGGCCAGGAGATACCTTCGGGGAGCGTGCATTACTTTCCAGCACAGATGTACGCTCTGGTAAGAGTTTCCTTATCAGAATTTGATAGCAAGGTTAACTCACTCATTTTTTGTTTGTTCTTGAAGCATCCGTGATTGTTCTAAGTGCTCCAACGGAGCTTGTTTTTATCAATCGAGTCGTGTTTAGCGAGCTCCTCAAGGAGTCACATGACTCGAGTAACACAAATACGCTCGAGATTACCAAGCGTTTCCGAAGCAACAAGGACATTGTGAGGAATATCTTCATGCGAAGCTCGGCTCAACGATCGGAAAAAGATTTGAAGTTCGCTGTTGAATACCTAAAGAGTGTCAAATTCTTCTCACGGTTCTCGTTTGAAGTCCGGAAGCAGCTGTGCAATGTGATGCGGCTCGTTAGTGCTGTCACGAACACTGTGCTTTTCGCTGAAGGGCAAGTGGGGAGGCATTTTTACATCATCTTTACTGGTTGCGTGGACGTATCAGTCCGCGCGAAGAATCGCTTCGAAGAGACGAAAGAAAGCGTTGTGTCAAGGCTCGGGGAAGGCGAGTATTTCGGTGAGCTAGCGCTTTCCCAAGCTGATGGTGTCCGTCGTGCTACCGTTGTATGTACCGAGTTCTGCGAGCTGCTGGTTCTCGGTCGCGATGAGTACGAGCCATTGATCAAGAAATACCAGAACGAGTATCACGCTCAATACGCGCAGATGCTGAGAAAGAACCCGTATTTCCTTGGACCTGAGTGGGATGACAACACTATTGAAGGTATGTGTTCGGTCATGACTGAGAAGTATATCCCGTATAAAGGCGAAATCTGCAAGCAGGTAGAGTCGAAAATCATCGGGAAGCTTTCGATGGGGCTTCGGTTTGCTAACAGACCTCCATGTAAATAGGGATCTCGAGCCAGTGAACTGTTCATCGTAACTCGAGGTGAGTGCCGAATCATAAATGAAGGAAAGCACCCTATCACCAATGCGCGACAGATCTACGAGCTCGGGAGATATGGACCAAATTCAGTTTTAGGCTGCGCAGAGTAAGGCTTGACAGCAGTATTTTACGGGTGAAATGCTGCTGCTTACGTGTTGCCGTTCACAGGGCATCAGCAGGGAGATTCAACGACATTTTCATACGCGAATACTCCATCTTGGCGGAATCGCCCATGAAAATCCTCGTTCTTTCACGGTTTGATATTTTCCACCTCATGTCAGCAGAAGCTCGAGCGAGTCTGCAGCGATCTTCAAACGGATACATACGTGAGTCCATCCAGAGTCGAGCTTTAAAGTCTGTTGCATGGGAGAAGTACAAGAAGGAGTTCATCAGCAGTGTCATGACTGAAAGCCACCCTCAAGCGTTTGGATCACTTGGAGGGCGGTCCGATCGAGGTACAGTCTCCATCCACCAAAGAACTACGCTAGGCAAATCCCAGTCTGCTCCGCTACTGCCGCTGAACGATGCTCGCGTATTGGTTGACCCTGGTTCTCTCATGCTTGAGCGTCGAAGAGGAGTATCAAAGATCAGTCCCTCTGGAACGCATGCAAAGCAAACAAACGGAAGCCCCAAGGAAGCCCCAGAAAGCACCATAACTACGGAGGAAACACAAAGTAAATCCCAAGAGAATCCTGAGCAGGAGCATTCAACAAGCACGAAGTTACAGCATGGAGGAAGTCGGGCGAAGTTGCCCCCTGTGCCGCATGACGAGTCAATCTCTACTTCACACTCACTGCCGCTTACCCTCACCCGTTCCGGTAGTAGTAAAGCACTGAACCGCCGAGCTGACAACAGCAATATAGAAAAGAGCCCCCGTGTACTGCTGACTACGGCGTCTCCCATCACTACAGCGACAACAGAATTCCGCAGTGAGTTGCGTCGGTGTGGACGAGTTCGAGTGGAGAAGCTCGACAATGCACTCACCGCAGCGAAAAACGGTACGGTAGGAGCGTCGACCGCACCTGTTGTCACTGCTGCCACGATTTGGGATCCCATCCACGGCGTTTGCCAGCCTTTTGCTGTGCTGGGGTTCATGAAAGAACAGGCCGCCCGACCGGTTTCCAGAGGCATCTCATTGTCATTGTCTGCCAGCAAAACATCCAGATCAGCGAAGTCTGCTACGGATCAGCTCCGTAAAGCAGCGGTTGCAGCTGTAAGTGTTGCTTCGCACCCAGAGTTCACGCGCTTCCGGGTGTTCGGTAAGTTCCGAGACATCGAGGACGCCCTGGAGCTGTTCCGCCGGATCTGCGCAGTAGAGAAGACCGCAGGGATATCAGACGTTCGCGACTGCAGCCGCTTCGCAGTGTACAAGGAGGACGAGATGACGATGGCGCTGGAGAACTTCCCCAGTGTCGCCTTAGACGCCAGTGAGGTCGGCCCCCATGATGCCCAATTCAGCGCCGCAGACCTGCCGCAGGCCACAGGCCAGCGCTTCGCGTGTGTGAGCGTCTGTCTGCAACCAACCGGAGCCACTTGCATTGAAGCGATCGTCGTGCACGTTTACCAGTGTTTCCCCACTCCCCAGAGCGCTGTGAGATTCGCTAGACAAGTGGCTATGACTCTTTTGGCCCCGGGGGCTCTAAGTATCATACCGTTGTTCGAGTGGATCGCACTGAGTGAACTGGAGCGGTTCGACGCGCGCAATAACGACCTGGAGCAGGAGTTGGAGCTGGCTATGCGTCGGGGAGGAAGGGAGAGCACGTGGAAGGCCAGGAAGGAGGCGGTCAAGAGAGGAGGTCGCCTACTCAAGTCCACTTCAACACAAAAGTAGCCATTTCTAAATACTTTAGAAACGCATTTCCTTTCTGACAACAAACTGAGACTTCCCTTATAATGGCGCCTCGAACTGCAGTGATCCTCAACGTCTACGACCTCGTAGACGCCAACGAGTACATGGCGCGTGAGTGTACTGCGTCTGTCTACTGTCCCTCCGTCTACTGCCTTCCATTTCTAACTGTTGATCGCAGCGCTGGGCCTCGGCATCTTCCACAGCGGCGTCGAAGTGGCGGGCGAGGAATTTTCGTACGCGAGCGGCGCCGGCGTCTTCTCTTCAAGTCCCAAGCAGGCTCCAGGTACACACGGCTTTAATATGGCACTTGTTAGAAACGTATATGCCACTGAGATGCATTTGCTGTTTTCAGGCGCCAAATTCCGGGAATCGATCGACATGGGGTTCTTCGAAGGGAGCTTCCAAGAGGCCCATCGACTGGCCTACTCACTAAGCTCCGACTTTGAAGGAGACACGTACAACCTCTTCACCAAGTAGGACGTAGTTTAATCACCTATAGACAAGACAAGAGACTGACGATAGGCCGTGGAACTGTGTGTAGGAACTGCAACACGTACGCGGACGCCCTGTGCCAGCTGCTGCTGGGCAAACCCATCCCAGCCTACGTCAACCGCGCGGCGTATCTTGGTTCGTTTCTCAGCTGCCTCATGCCAGCAGATATGGCGGACCAAGCGCCGGTGGGTGACCCCAACACACCGCAACGGATCACGAACGGAACTCCACGACGCTCGGACTTTGTCTACACTCCGTTCGCAGGTAGTTTACATTTGTGAGGTGTTCAACTGAGCTTCTTGGCTGGAGTGGCTAAAGTGTGTGTACTTGGTGTGATATCCAGGGTCCGGTCAAACTGTAGGCGGCACAGCGGACTCCTCGTCGTCCGCAGATTCGTCGACGTTGGCTGACAGACGTGAGAAGGTTCGCTTGGCAGCTTTGCGGCGAATGGGCGGGCAGGAACAGTAGCTGGTCAGTGAACATTGAGGCACACGCTAAATATTGAACAACCTTCTTGAGCAGGCGACTATCGTTAAGGCGTTTCAACAACGGTGTTTTGGGTGAAGAGGCAGCGAGTACTGGGTAAAACATGGGGAAGTCGGCATCACCAAGTAAAAAGGGAAGCGGGCTCGGGGGAGGTAGAGCCTTGTCGAGTGCTAGTCGATCTGAAAACGGATCGGCTTCCCTCGATGAAGCGGACACCGGAGTTTCATCCACTCCCCCTCGAGTGGAGAGTACAATTGTGAGTCGTGAGACTGCGACACATTACGCTTTCGCTAGAAGGTAAGCAAGGACACTCATTTCACGACACGGTTCTGTGTTTAATTACTTGCGTTTGTTTGACTGGTCAGCCGGAAAGAAGACTTCGTGTACGCCCCCACTAGCCACTACCTGCACATTCTGAATGATCATTGCCAATGGGACCGTGACGCTCGATCCGCTGTGCTGGTCGTTGTTGGGCAGCCTGGAGACGGCAAGTCAGCGTTGCTCGCGAACTGGGCAGAAGAGCGCCGTCATTCAATCAAAGGAGATCGGGAGCTCATCTACGAACACTACTGTGGGTGCTCCTATGATAGCGTCAAGCTCTCGTTGTTTCTGTTTCGATTCATGAGCCAGCTAAAGATTTCTTACCGTTTACGCGACTTTGAGCTCCCGCGTGAGCACGAAGAAGAAAAACTGAAATTTTCTTTCAGCCGCTGTCTGGAGGCTGCGGCCGGGAAAGGGGAGCACACGACGGGACCCACTTCGAAGCGGAAACGGTACGAGGCTGAAATTTGAAGTGTTGATGCTTAGTTGTGCCAATGATTCACGCCTACTGTATAGGATTATCCTCGTTCTGGATGGTATCGACTGCATCAGGACAGAAGACGGAGGAGATTCCTTATCTTGGCTCCCAAACACCTTTCCTACCGGTGTTCGCATTGTCGTTTCTACTACGCAGACTGATGGAAGTGGAAAGAGCCACCTCCGTCGCAGTCAGAATACTGTACGTCAACCAGCCATATACGACAGCGAGTACGTCTACTGGTTGTACATCATTATGGTATTTGACTCTCACGCCCTGCTCTATGTACTTAGTGGAGATCTCATCTACCAGACAACGCTACCACCTCGTGAAAAGGAATCACACACAATCCGGGAGCTGCGTCGTCGAAATGCAGCGTTCATGGTCGTGGAACCTCTTGACGAGGCCTCCTGCATTGCTGTTCTCGAGGTGAGTTCGCATTTTTTTGCAGTGAAAGCGAAGAGACCTGACGAACGAAATGTGTCGCTGTGTAGATGTATGAGCAGAAGTTTGCTCGTAAGATTGACTTTCAAGACAAACAGGCTATTACTGCAGCTCGAGGAAGCTCCAGCCCACTTTACGTGCGACTTTTGCTCAATGGGCTTGAGCTATTCGATCCGAGCGAGAGCTCTCAACGGCGTCATTGGCTGGAACAAGCCTGTGATACCAACCAGTTCAACGTCGTCTATGAGCTTCTGATGAAGCAGTGGAATACCATTCTCCTGAAAGATTTATTCACAGAACTCCACGAACGCACTGCTTTGCTAGAATCATCGAACGATCGAAACGGTTTGGGTGGGAAAGAAGTGCCTGGAAGCAGCAACAACAGTGGGGCCTCATCCAAGCCCAACGCCCCCACTGACCAGGGGAGTATTGAAGGCCTTCAGGTCACTATCGAGCAGCGAGCGCTTCTGATCCGCCACACTCTCTCACTTCTTGCTGTGTGTCGCTACGGCTTATCGGAGAATGATTTTGCTCGGCTGCTTGGGGACAGTATCCCGCGGAGTGTTTGCCAGCAGTTATTGCTGCTGCTCCGACCTCACTTGATGGCAATTCGACGATACGACTGCGGCCCAGTTTCAGCCTCCCAGCCTCACCACAACGTCCTGGGAGTTGTGACTTCAAATAGTACTCTCGGTAAAGGTGGTGGGAACCAGGAGAACGGAGGGGATGCTGTTGTGCTGTACGACCTCAGCCACAACCAGCTTCGGCTCCTAACGAGATATGGATTTCTTGGTGAAGACCAGCTTCGAAACTGCTACTATCGTGAGCTTGCTGTGTATTTTGAAGGGATGGAGCCCTGCCAGCGCCGCGTTGACGAACTGCCTGTTCAACTCGAGCGGTGCTCCATGTGGGGAGTACTACAGAACGCTCTGGTGAACATGAAAATGTTCCAGTTATGGTGGAGCGAGCGGAATCGTCAAGAATTTTTCTTCTACTGGATGGTGTTATCGTCGAACTGCTCTGTGCACGACCCGGTGGACGACTTCATCCGGTCGTTAGATGAATACATTGCCCAGGAATCGCCCAGTGCAGATCAGTTGCTGTCCATTTTCCTCACCATCACCGATTTCCTGCGAGCGTGGCAGAAAGTTGATGAATCTCGTGTCGTCAACCTCTTCCTCAATCGACCCAAACCCCCTCAACTACAGGAATTCCTTACTAGCTTAGGCAGCTTTTCGACGTCAAGTTTATCGGAAAGTGAGGCAGAACGAGTGCAAAAGGAGATCGATGCTCTCGGGATCCACCAAGACGATGGCTACTATGTTCAACGGTGGCTTTGGACTCAGTTCCCTCTGATCGGTACGGCATTTGAGAGTCGCGTCTTCCGTACTGGTCGAAATGGCTCGATTGCTGGCCCAAGAGATGACTCCGAATCAAACGACCAATCGACTCAGTCGCTAAAGAAAGGGGCTACTGCTACGAAGAAGGCGCCTTACAGTCCTATAGGCGTCATTCTGCCCAAAGGAATTGTCAAACCCAAGAAATCAAAAGTTCCAGTAAAACGACGACTATTACACAAGACTTCGCCTTCGCCTGGACCTGAAAGTTCTGCGGACAACGAAATGGGTGTGTTAGAGTTCTTGTCAGCAGAAAATAGCGAGGGTTGTTTGGGTTCCGTCCCCAAACTTGAGGTTTGTGCCACGATGCTGGCTTTGGCTTGTGAGCTTGGTATCTAATATGTTTCTTGCACGTTTTCTAGAGTCAACTGATGGAGCTCCGGATGAAGTACGACCGGATGAAGTTTGCTGCACGGGAGAAGAGTGACGCTCTCAAAGTGCTGGACTCGCGCGTAATGGACGCGAAAGCAGAGGTCAATGCAGCAGGTAAAAACGCCTCGCACATCGACGACCTCCTCGAAAGCATCCGCAATGTGAACGACGAGGCTTCCCTTGGGCGGCAGCGCAGCGAGTACTACAAGTTAATCCTTCGTCACTGCGAATTGAACCCTGCACGTGACCCTAACACAATCGAAACTGCAGAGGCGACTGTCGCAAAGCTGAAGCGGGAGGCTGTGGAGCTGCAACAGAAGGCGCAGGTTGTGTCGTATGAGAAACGACTAGCGAGTCTGGATGTCCCGAAGCTGGTACAGGTCACTCAGGACAAAGCTTCAATCCATCAAGAGGCTCTAGCGCGACTGCGGTGGCGTCACGAGCTTGACCGGCGACTGTACTACGCCAGTCTGTCAGCGAAAGATGCTGGACAGATCTTAAAACCCAACGCCTTTGGTTCTCCGCCAAAAAAGAAAATTGTCCTCAGCACTGATGTCAGCCTCGCTACCATAGCGGCCGCCCGTACAAGCGTCAGCTTCGCAGCAGACGATGAGTCTCAAACTTCACCGGTGGATCCAAACTTTTCCCGTGCAAAAGACAAGCTGATACACATGAAGGAGACATCGTTAACCCGTCACAAGTACGCGGAGAGTCTGCAGCTGTACGTGGGGAGTGCTTACAAGGATGACGGAATTCTGGGCGCCCTCCGACAAGTTGGTATCAACAAGCCAGAGGAAGCTCTCCTGTACTGGCAAAATCAGCTTGAGCACTCGATTCAACTCGAAGAGGAGGAGAAACAGGCAGAGCAGCGCGTGCTCGAGTACCGCGACAAGCTGGAGCTTCTGCAAACTCAGTTCGTGAACCTCAAGCTCAGCGGCAGCTCCAGTGGCAGAGTCGAAGGCTCGGAGGAGGACGACGCGGCCAACGCAAACGGGGACGACGATGCAGCAGCTTCCAAAGCCAGCGTCAATGTCAAGATGTTGGAGAAGCAGTTGGCCGAGGCGAACGCCGTCAAACAGAAGAAGAAAGAGCGTGCTGCGCGGCTGCGATCGCTGCAGGAGAGACTGCAACTCGGACTCTTGCACATTGCTCAGCTTTTGGGTGTGACGAGTGTCCAACAACTGAGCGCGCTGGAACTTGTGGACTCGATCGAAAAGGTGGTGCGAGTTGTGCTCGGAGAGGAAGCTCATCTCCAGGCAGCTCCCAGCCCCAGCTTCCGGCACAGGAACTCCACTCGAATGGTCAACATCACTGGGCAACCGGATGCCTCGGGTCTTCCGCCGGATACGCGCAGTGACGACGACAAGGTACGCTACAACATCCGAGTGTCGCGCACCGAGAAGCGCCAGATGAACCCGTATATGGACACCGAGTTGGATGAAGACGAGCACGAGACGGAATGCTATGACGATGAGGAAGATGAACCCGACGGTGCTGGGAACAACTCAGACGGCAGTGGCAGCGATGAATCTCCGACCAGAGCTTGGAAGCTTCCCACTGGACCCAGCGACTCCAACACAGTGAAGAAGCGCCGTGATATCAAGAACCGCTCGAAATTTGAACTTGAGAAGAAGAAAGCTGCACAGAAGAAAAGGGCCAAAGACTAGCGAAGTTAGATACAGTCCAACGCGCTTTGTTACCTTGCATTCTCTTTTTTCTTCTTTTACTTGTGGTGAGTGCTGTCGACTTAGGGGTCAGCTCACATGCCATTCTCCCACAGACATCCACAGTGTTTCCTTACTTTTAAGCGTGCTGGTGCTCGTCGTCGTACGACTCGTAATCATCCTCATCGTACTCGTGGTCGTACTCGTACTCCTCGACGGGCGGGGCCTCCGGCACAGCCACGACGAGTCCGTCCAGGTCCTTCTGCAGCACAATCTCCGTACCCAGGCGAGAGTTGGCGGAGCGGTCCTCCGCCGGCACGTACGTGTCGATAATGTGACGCTCCTGGTTGTTAGCGGGCGGCAGCTTGGAGATCCACTCGTTGGACACCACGACGTGCGACTGCGGGGACGTGGAGCCCTCGCCGAAGAGCGACTCGGTGTAGAAGTCGGCGCGTTTGGCGTCGTACACGCCGCCGCCGCCCATAGAGTCGTCCTTGACGTAGCCCACGTTGTTCATCTCGCAGGCCTGGCGCAGCGTCTGACCGGCGCGGCCCTTGACCACGTGGCGGTTGCCCTCGTAGTCCACGAGCACCACGTTGACTCTGTAACAAGACCACCAGAACGAAAATGAAAACTTAGCTGGTTATTTCAAGGGGTTAATGGGCAGAGCACAGCCACGCACACTTTCTCAGCCACAGTGGGCGCAGCAGCATCAGCAGCGAATCCACCGATGAAGCGGCGGCTCGCAGCACGCGACAGCGCAGACGATCGGAGAGCACGGGCCAGCATCTTGTAGTTGGGAGGAGAGCGGGTCTAGTCTAGACTCTAGAGCCACACACACAAGGTCTTGTCTGTGATTGGTGGAAATATTTAACCACATGTGCAAAGGATATAACCTGGGTTATATCTGCTTTCATCTCGTTACTACCGTAGCAGCAATGGCAGGGGGTATGTACACTAAGATGACGTCCACGGGCTCGTCGCTCATCGTGAACCCGCGCACGATCTCCAAAGAGCTGGAGGCCAAGATCGCGACGGCCATTGCGGGCGTGATCGCAACCCACGACGTGTCCAAATTAACCACAAAACTGGTGCGTCAGGCTGTGGAGAAGGAGGTGCATGTGAGTCTGTCGACCCACAAGGACGTGCTGAAGCGGCTCATGCACCAGGAGCTGCGCAAGCTCAAGGCCAAGAAAGTGGCCAAACGTGTGACTGTAGAGCCCTGGAAGATCGTCATGAGACGTGAGAGCATGGTCAAAGGCCTTAATTGTGTTTACCACATGGTTCGAGAGGCTGCGAGCTTTCCAAACTGGGGACTACACGCCATCCAGTCGCTGTACGACCTGCAGGCAGTGGAGGAGGGAGAGGTGCTGCGACTGGCCACGCTGTACGCGAGACTCATTGGCGCCTTGTGGATGAAACAGGACCGTCATGCCGACTGGGCCGTTGGTACCGTCCCCACACCCACGCAGCTCGTCAATGCTATTAAAGCCGTTTACTTAGTGGAACGTCTGGGTATTTCCCACGTGAGGCGTGTAGAGCTGTTGGAATTTTGTGATCGATCGCCTCCTGTCTACGGAGCCAAGGTGAGCTGCTGCTTGAATGAAAATGTTTGAGCAACCAGCAAACTAACTCTGTCTTTGCTGTTGTACAGGAGCTTCTCGGTTGGAACCCTGCGGAGGTCCCTCTCGCTAGTGATAGCAATAACGGAGGATCGATCTACGAACGACTGACAGGCGCCCTCGTTCTATGGCACCATTCAAACGCTTTAGGGATATCCATCGGGTTCTCCTTGCCGCAACTGCTGCAACACTTGCTACCGTTGTATCCGTACAAGGGTCCTAGTGATCTTTCGCCTCGTGAATATGAAGACCAAGTACACTTGGTTACAACACTCGTGTTTGTGCTCACAAACCACGGAAAACTGCGTTGCGAGACGGTAAGGTGTTGATGCACGTATCATTACTTAGCGTTGCTTATACTAACCTTACCGTGTTCTTGCCATTATTAACAGGACCTTCTACCCCATGAGTATTTCTTTCTACGACATCACATTGTCTATTTCCTGACGCAGCAAGATGCAGCTCTACTTGGTGAAACATTACGGGTAAAAGAGAAGGCTCAGAGTTGTTTTGCCCTATCACTCACTAATTCGACAACCTGTTGTATTGTAGGCTTTGCGATGCTTCGAAGGCTCTAGCAATCTGGTGCAGATGCGTCGAGGGATTGCGTTCTTGTTGCTTACTCAACGCGAAGATGGATCCTGGGCAAGCAGAGATACACAAAACGACCCCAGTCAGCGGTATTTTTCGACTATGCAATCACTGTGGGCACTGTGTGAGCCTCACCGAGTGGGCTTCGCGCCCGCGTTTGCAGAAGCCACTCCGATTCTCGAACTACACCTGAACGCTGATATTGAGCTTCCAGATGTGAGTATACAAAGTTCTGGGCTTGGCCTACAATCCTTGGCTCTGACAGTGTGTTGTTTTAAATTAGGTTACCACTACAGAGAACACCAAGGACATTTCACACACTATTGGTGGTACTAAAAGCACGAGTTCTGAGGTGGCGACGTCGAGTGCCGTGACTCCAGCCGAGACTGAAGATCCGGCGACACGTGTAGCCTTCCTGCAAGGGTTACTGGATCAGACTGGCAACGTGAAGAGTGTTCCAGCTGAGCTGGCTACGCATGTGTTGACTACACTTGCAGGCATGGTGCTCACGGTTGATATCCTAAAGAGCACAGGCGTCGGACGCACTATCAACAAACTGCGCAAGCATTCCACACCATCGGTGGCCAAGGCGGCCACCCAGCTAGTGGCGAAGTGGAAAAAGGATCTGCTATAGGCTTGCAAGTGTGAAGAAATGCCAAGCGAGATCACCAGTGTGAAGGAACGTGTTCATTGTGCAATGAACTTAACAGGTTGTCTGGCATCATGCGTATATCTCTACCAGGGACTGATGTCCGCTAGTGCCTTTTTAACGGATTTCCATGCTGAATTGGACGGCGTTTCCGGCTGTGCTGCCTCGTCGAAGGATCCGTAATGCTCGTCTTCCTCCGAAATTAAAGATTCCTCTAACTCATACGGCGTGTGACCAGAACGCGGAGAGTAGTCACTGTAAGATGACTCCGAGTACCTTTCAGCCCACGACGACCCACTGGCACTGGATTGCTCACGGCCCTCCAAGTCTTCCATACGACGATCCGATTTGTCTCGCGTCTTCTTTCCTCCAGCCGACTTTCGGCGTGCTCCAGACGCTTCTCGTGGCCGATTCGCCACAAAATACACCGAGAACAGGAAGCAGCTCATAGCGACTCCAAACGCGACCACTAACTCGACGCACATGATAACAGAGAGAATGCGGTGATCAATGGGTGGGGTATCTGGACTTGGTGGTGGAGTCACTGTTGGGCATAAAGAAATAATATGTCAGGCATTGTAGAGAAGCACTGCGTATCCTAAGTCTACTATTACCTGCTGGCAGCAGCACATTTAAAAGTACGGCGGCGGAGAGCGGTGATCCCATATAACTATCGTCAAAAACTTGGACTGGCGTGGCGTTGTGGGAGTCGTAGGCTGGAGATAGAGCTGTGGGTGCAGCCTCATTCGCAGTTAATGAGAATGAGAACCACGAAGAAGGTAGTTCAGTAGACGCTGTAGTTGCCTCGCACACCATATCTCGAGTCTTGTTGCGGATGTAATCAGCTAGTCCTGGAAACTTGTTCTGAATGAAAAAGATGTTAGTGTTTACAGCACAAAACCAGAGTGAGAAGCAACGCTTACTCTAGCGAACCCTCGCTGCAAGAAATAGTTGTAGAGGATCCACGTTGTAGCTGCTGGCCTGCTGCTCGTCGATCCATCAACATCGAGTGGCTTCCCAGAGCACGCGAAAAAAGAAGCTGGAAACTGGGAGCAAAAGAAAGAAAATGTGCCTGGTTCCGAAAGAAAATGCTTCATTGAGCTCATTTTCTTGTCGTCGTTCAGTTCTGCCGCGTATCCAGGAAGAAATCCGCGCAATGAATGTGCTGAGGTCAATGAAAACCTGCTCGAGTCA
Source organism: Phytophthora capsici (assembly GCA_030324255.1). Lineage (NCBI taxonomy): Eukaryota > Oomycota > Peronosporomycetes > Peronosporales > Peronosporaceae > Phytophthora > Phytophthora capsici. The sequence goes on from CM059347.1 coordinate 883,322, forward strand.
GCGAAGAAATCAGCGGATGCGTTCCACAGACCTTGAGTAGTGTTGGTGCCAATGAGAGCCCCTTCAAGACCCTTCGCCATTGAGTGAAGCTCTTTCATATCGTCCAGAAGTTCTTCCTCCGATAGCGTGAATCCCGTGCACACGGATGAGTGTTCCAGAAGCACACGACCAATGTTCACAAGACTCAAAGACGATCGCAGCATAAGCGCATTGAATTCCACATCTTCGACCCCAAACCGAGTAACCTTGTCACCATCCGTATTGTAGGCGATAGACTCAAGCACGGTGGATTCGCGGCGGTAGATTTCTCTGGCGTCCTCGTGGCGCGTCTGAGCCGCGAGATATATCATCGGCTCGTATAAGTTCTCTATTGCGTCTCGCGCTGAAAAAATTGTACTAGCTCCAGCTGCAAAGCGAGCTCGGGCTTCGCTGGGAATAGACTTGATAGTTGCCTCGTAATCTGATGCACTTTTCATTTCAGCGAGAAATGCTTTCCAGTGTGGTGATATTGACGAAAACGTCTCCCAGGGATGCTGCAAGAAAGATCGTAAATACATCTAAGGGTTAGCTTTCATCTTTTCCTTGTGCAATTCGTAGTCAAACGTACACGAGCAGTCAGTAAACTGCTAGGAGCGGGGCCTCGACGTGTGAAGAACAAATGCTCCTGTAGTTTCTTGAGCGGCTTATAAACGCTGCACAGGAACTGCACCGCGGTGGTCCTCACACCCAGCACCGAGTCGTACGGAGCCAAGCGGAAGATTTCCCAGGCCACATCTGCAGCCACAGGAGGAGCTGAAATCGTCGAAGTGTGCAGGGGAGAGCTAGGGTTCTCCTCTTTCTGGTCTTCGAGCGGTTGCTGCCAGAACGCTGGACCTGGGTGAAAAGTGCGATTGCTTGAAATCCACCGCAGTTTGGACGGAACGGACGGCCCGTAGACCACGTGCGGCAGTAACCCGTTTGGCTTCTGGTACTCGAGGATCCGTTGGACCTGCCCCGCTGCCTGGTTAAAGTCCTCATGAGCCAGCGCTTGAGCCGCCAAAAGGGCTTCAGCAGGTTTCTACAGTTATAGTTCATTAATACTATGATTTGTAGTTGAAGTGCTTCTTTTTCCTTACCAGATGCTGAAAGCCCACGACCTCGCGTTTGCCTGCTCCGACGCCGCCTAGCTCCACGTCCACGTGAGATGCCAGCAGCATCACAGCGTCTCGATGCAGCTTCCTCTCGTCGCATGGAGCATCTGCTGCAGCTAGAACCAGCACACAAGCAGCGAGCAGCAGACGTTCGAGGACCATTGCCATCAGATAATAAGACTTTTAGCTTGATCGCACTTAAGTGGGAACAGCTTTTCAACTTGAAGCGACGTTATGAGGCGCTGGGGCTTCCACACGGTGGCGCTCGCCAGCGGCTCAGCGAACGGGGAGCTGACGGCTAAGAAAGAACTGGTAAATAGGCTCAAGGCGGATGCAGAGCTGTCGAGCTGGGCGAGGAGCTGCTCGTATCGCGTCGTGAGTCGCGTAGAGCTGGAGGAGATCTGCCAAGTGACGTATGCGGAGGAATTAGAGGCCAAGCGACGCGAAGAGAAGGACACCGAGGAAGAAACTAGTATCGAGGGTGGGACAGCACCAGTGGAAGCGGAGGAGACGGAGGAGGAAGAGATTACGCGAATTGCTGTGACGCCGTCGCTGCTGGCGCTCGCCTTCCAGCGTCTTGTCAGTCAGGACAAGCAAGAGTTTATTGTATATCAGCAGACAGACGCACAGGTAGATGAAACTGAGGGAGATACTGGGAAAAGGTACATGGGGAAGATCGGGGAATCAGTGCAGACACCTGCACGCGTGTACCTCTTAGTGGACTACCCTACTTCTCTGTCCGAGGTAGACGAACTGTTGCGGTTGGGAGAGGTTGGCAGTACGGTCAGGCCCGAAAGACTGCCGTTGCTGCCGCTGATTGACGGGGTAGTTCTTTTAGCTGATCCTCTGGACGTGGCAGCAGGTCGAGCTCGAAACCCAACTAGCCCAGCTCGGAAGTCTGTTGTGAAAGTGGGCGATAATGCTCCAAGAATGTCGACGATCGAGGCGTCGGTCTTTCAGGGATCGAATACTGTTGTGAAGGCATTTTATGAGGCTGCTCAGGTGGGAGGACTGGAATGGAGCGACTTCACTTTCACGAACGTAGACTGCAGCACAGAAATGTCGGGGATTAAATCTCCTGCCGAGCTTGAACAGGAGCTAATCACAACTGTAGAGTCGATCGCCACCCAGAAGTTCTACTTTAAGGACTGGGTAGGGTCAACAAAGTTCTCAGTGATTCCTGACAATGAGGGTGACAATAGTGCGCTCTGCGATGCGTACGAATCTGTGTTAAGCGGTGTTTATCCCGGCAGTGTCGGGATCGGTACGGTTCTGTTTGGTATCGTTGAGGCTGTGGCAATGGTGTTTCCCGTTCTGACGACGTCAGTTAAACAGTACCGTACCAGTTTAACTAACCAGGCAGATCCACAGCAGCTTGAGGAATTCGTCGAATATGGCGACTTAGTTTCGTGCCGGCTCGCGAATGCTCAGCTTTATCACGAATTATTGCGAGAAGAAGGGGACTCTTGTTTTATTCCCCACGGGAACCATCGCCTTGACGACGTAGAACGTGCTATGTGGAGGCAAAGTGATTTACCTGGTGTAGGCAATGGAGGGAGGAAGGCAATGCCTCGAGTACCAGCGTTATCTGAGCCAGAGCGTTTCGTTCGCAACACGGAGCTCGCAACATTTTACGACTCGCCTCGATTCAATTGCTGGATGATTCATCTAACAAAGCAACTTTTGGAAGTCGAAGAGATGCTAGGAAACTCCTGGAGGGGGAAACTTCAACCCCGCGCTTTTATCGAAAACCTGACGCGTACAGTTCTCCCCCAACGAATTTCCTGGGTGTTGCAGCAAAACTCACCCAATGTATGTTCCAGATACTACGCGCCTACGGATTCACTATTGCTGGCGACTCTCCCGATAACTGCTCCTGGCAGAATGCAAGTGTCTTCCTGGGCAGCGGTCGACAACGTACGCCACCGCCCAGCATTTAAATGTTGGAAGCGTGAAGAACTTGCTCCTATAGAATATCTTACACCACGAACCGAAGCCGCAGCTCGTGCATGTATCCCGTTGTCATCTGGGCAGCTTGCACTTGTAGGTGCCCAAACTTGGGCGATGTATCCTGCTGATCACAGTGTGGTGCGGCTATATCAGACCCCTCGAGGGTTGGTATGGCTCACAGTCTATCGCAATGGGTGCGTTGTCTTTTGTTGGATGTTGTATCGCCTTGAACTAATACATTTTCTCTAGGGAAACGTTTGGATTACGATCGGGGACGAAGAATTTACGTTATGGAATCGATCGTGACGAACCGAGTTCGGAGATTACGTTGCAGTTCATTGCGTCCTTCCAGGACGATTCGGTGCTGCATATTTCCCAGGGGAGGAGACAGCTCCCGAAAAAGCCCGATAAATTCCCTACTGTCACAATGACTAACTCGTTTCCAAATGGGCTTATTGTATCTGCTTGTTCGGATGGCACCATCACTCAGCGCTACGCCTCGGGCAAGAGCTCTATGGCTAGTGCTGCAAATGAACCTCCGGATCATGATGCAAGTGGTGTGAGAGAACTGGATACAATGGGCAAAGAAGAGAAGTATCGCGTTATCTACGGAAAGGGGAGCGTTCTTCGGGTGCTTCGATGCGGGAGAAAGGAAGTTTTGCTTGCTAGTGGAATTGTACGTGTTGTTCATGGTTGTACAAAACACCGCCACAGCTCGGAGAAAGGAATCAGCCATAACAAAGACCTTCATCCTCCAACACTTACGACGCTCACAGTAGACCCCGAGACCAACGCATTGGTGGAGCGACGTCCCAGCGGTGTCATTATTGTCACATTCACTAGTGGTGCTCGTGTGACGTATCATGTGGATGGCACACGGATGTATATGAATGCTGGGAGCTCACACGTACTTGTAAAGAAGCGAGGGTTTGCCGACGTCTGTATTGATGTGGATGTCAACAGTACAGCTCAATGCCATGCAGCAGGGGAGCCTGTGGCAGTTACGAAAGGAGGGCTACGTGTGCGCAGCGTAGTGAATGTGTTTGATGGAACGAGCGTCGAGATCAGCTACAATACAAAGGTCACGGCGCAGGTGAACGGCCGAGTTATAACGTGGAAACCCAATGGGCAAGTCATTGTGTCAAAAGACAGTGGAAGAGTGGAATACAGATCCGAGGGTCGGAGCGGCCTCGACTCAAAAGATGACGACGATCGGAACGTCACAAGTCACAACGGGGTTTACTATTTCGACTACCGCCTTGGCCAATTCCAGTGTTGCGACAATGAGCAGAACCAATTCCATGTTGATTTCAACGGGACAGAGGAGAAGCCGGGGCCACTTGTCTCTGTTGATCTCGCTGGAGTCGTTAGTGACGCCGAGGCTTCTCGGTACGATGTGGATAGTATTCCAGCAAAAGCAGTCATTAACGAACCTATTCAGCCCCACATTTTCGTCCTTAATGGCGATGGTACTGGGCTAGAGATCCTGAGACCTCGAGATATTGCAAAATATCTAATGGATGCAGGGCCTGAAAATCAAGTGGATGACATGGAAATGGAGTCATCTACTCGTCATCGCCATGTTTTTTTGCGTAGACTGAGTGCAGGTGGTGACTCTGAAAACCAAAAGCCTCCATTCAACGACACGAAACTTCAAGAGGAATTCAAACGTCTTCAAGTGCCTGTGGCAACTGCTGGTAAATACCTACCGAACTACTTCAGCGAGATAAAGTGCATGGTGGCGTACAAACAATTCACGACTGTGAGGCGAATCGAGCAGATTCAGCCGCTGTCTGCTGATGAACTGAACGTGATGCATTGTGGTTGGGCCAAGTGGGAGCAGTGGCAACAAGACCGCGAGGCGATTAAGGAATGTTACAAGGTGGTTGATCCTCGACAGCCTGAGGTGATTGCGCAGGAATTGGCAATGCAAAAGAAAGTTTTGGCAGCGTATAAAGCAACGCGAGCTCGGAAGAAGATGGCTCGACAGAAGGTGCGGGAGATGAAAGCACAGAGCGTACCGCAAGAGTTGAGCCCTTTGCGTATGGAAACAGTTCAGGAGGGAGAAGGCGGGGAGGGCGAAAATGAAGGGGACTCGGACGATGAGTTTGGACACTTTAGTTCGGATATGAGCGATGGCGATGTTGGAGACACTGCAGAGGTTGACGACCCAATGGAGCTGCTCTGGTCCGTATTCTCTCAGGCTGATGATGAAGCCAGAGGTCTACTATCCGTCGCACAGAGTACGTGGCAACATACACTCGTATTTTGTGTTGGCAGCCTCTGATCTCTCTACTTGTTGCAGCACGATTGGGGTTGGTCAATGTGTTAGGAATTGGCGTGACGACTAGCGAACTAACGGAGGTTCTCGTGCGGTTTAAGATTGCCCACCCATTCAGCGTACGACTATCAGGAGTCTTCTCTCTGTAGTTAATCGACATTAACGTTACTTTTCCTGACACAGGTGAGCTTCGATGTGTTCACAGACCTCGTGGCATTCTTCCGGCAGGACGACGACAGTCCAAATGCCTCCGAGACAGACCCAGAGATCCACATCCCGTCGCTGAAGGGTATTTCGCCAGAGCAGCGCAAGGACCACGGGACGCCTCGAGGGTCTGCGGCCGAGGCAATTCGCGCAAGACAGCAACAAGTGTACACGTAGTCATACTTCAACAAGTGTAGCCATCCTTTCAGACTTGATATCCGGTTCAAGAGGGACTGTGCTATAAACAGTACGAACCCAACGGTTGCCTCCAGTCATTCATTTCGCATCTGAGCAGAAACCGCAGAGAGAAATGACCGGCCCTCCGTCCCCCAAGCGCCAGCGCACCGACGACAACAAGCCCGACGAGAAGGAGCTCGAGAAGGTGCAGAAGGTGCTCAACTCCGTGCAGAAGGTGGAGGAGGAGCTCGAGAAGGTGAACCTGGAGCAGGCCAAGGAGATTCTGGTCATCGAGACCAAGTACAATGCCAAGAAACGCCCCACGTACGTCAAGCGCAACAACCTGCTGGCCGACATCCCCCACTTCTGGAAGCAAGTGGTACGTACCATCTTTAGTGTTCTATGCTTGTTTTCGGACGAGATTGCTTACACCTCCTCGTTCTATTGCTGTGCAGTTGGTGAACCACCCGCTAATCGGTAACTACATCACTGAGGACGATGAGAAGCTGTTGGATTTCCTGAAAACGTTCGACATCACGTTCGTTGGTGATGACGGCAGCTTCAAGATGGAGATGGTTAGTGCTTGAAATTAAAAGGAACGTATGCTGAGTTATGCCTTGGATACTAACCGTTAATTTGCCTTAGGCTTTTAAGGAAAACCCGTACTTCTCGCCTACTACGCTGTGGAAACAGGTCAAGTTTTCAGAAGACGAAGAAGAAGTGGAAGTCACGGCTTCAGACCTTACCTGGAAAGACAAAGCCGAGATGTCGGAGGAGTCGGAGAAATTCCCTTTCTTCCAGGTGGGTTAAATTATAAGTTGCCTTGAGCTGATGTTTGTATGTGTAATTAATGCAAGCGCTTGTTTGTCGTTTAGTGGTTCGTTTCGACGGATGGTGACCAGGACGTGGCGGAGATTATCAAGGAGGAGATTTGGAAGAATCCCGTGCAGTTCTACCTGATGGTACGCATTTCTGCCAACGCATTTATACTTTGTAAGCAAGCAAGTCGACTGATATGATATGATGCATGACTTAGGATGAGGACGAAGATGAATACGAAGAGGAAGGGGGCGAAGGTGATGAAGGTGCTGAGGGCGACGAGGGTGACGAGGAAGAAGAGGCTGAAGATAAGGAATAAGCGTGCCTATTGATATGCACGAATATCTGCTACTGCTCACACGCCAGCGTTGCGAATATTCCTTTCCTCCTTTTTTGTTTTTAATCCCATCGCTCGACTATTTGATTGTAGCATCTTGTTGTGTCTTGAACGAGTCCTGTCTAGTTCCTTTTCTTCTTGACGTACATGGCGCTGGGTAGCCACTTAACAGGATTGCGGTTGTAGATAGGCCAGTTAGGCAGAACCAACTGCAAGAACAAGAGGAAAGTCAGAACAATGCTCTAGAAGCCACGTGTCCATCTATAAGACATGCGCCATACCAGTGCGCTGAGGACAGTAGCAGCCATCCAGGCCTGAAGTGGATACGTGAAATCCTGCTCGAAGTAGCCATAGATCCAAGCGGGTGTGCAGATGACCACAAAGCACACCACCAGCAGAGTCTCTGCGCGCGCCTGCCCCTTGTAGTCGACCATCGCGAGGTAAAAGCACTATTGCATTATTTTCGTCAGACGAAATTAATGGTGCAACATTATTGATGCAACATAAAGCGCTTTCCCCTAAACAAGTTACTGTAGTATTAATAAAGGTTCTCGATATTTTAGCCATTTCCCCTAAAACAAGCTAAGGTATTACGGCCCGGCGGAGTCTAACATGAAAAAGACTTCCCAAAAACTGAGCAGTGCAATTACCAAAATCGAAACAGCGTAATTCCCAAAATCCAAGCAAAGTTAGAATGAAATGACAAAATGAGCATTGCACTCGTATTCGCACTTTACTTAGAGGCCGTGGGATGCCCGAAAGGACCCTCTTCGATTCCCCCCAGTACTGGACAGACTAATCATGCCAAGGTTAAGTGAGCGGCACCCGCCTTCTTCGAGACATCACCAACATTCTAGCCGTCGCTATCTAAGATAGTATCTTGGAGGAGGAGGGTAACGAGTTACTTGGAACTGTTGGAGATGGCGAGAATTGTTAGAAATGCACCTGGAACCCAGGTGCAGCCCATATGTACCCCACGTGTAAACGCGGTTCAGTGACCGTTTTCGGCTGCCGCTCCACCTGGATGGTGAGCTCGGGACAGCACGGTTGGCTGCGGGATGAAGGCAGGTAAGTGCTACGAGTAGCTAGGAAAGTTCTCTCACTTCTCAATATACAAGCTGACCAACACTGCACTACCTGCTTTAAGGTTATGAGCCCAAGAACAACGCACAAGGTCGGCGGGAGCTCCGCTCCGACAACCCCGGAAGCCAAGGTCGCCAAGGATGACGACGACGGCCAGTACGGGGGTACTGAGGCAGTCTGCAGCGGGGCTGCCGTAGCTTAGCGTCAGAGGAAGACGGTTAACTCAACGAGTCAAGGATTAACACACACCTTATTAAGGGTTAATAGGCCTTAATATCCGAAGGCACCTACTAACTACGACCTTAATAAAAGGACTTTACTCTTAGTGTTCCAAATCCAAACTGTTTATTTATCTTTTATTGCGGCTAGCCGCCTAGGGGTAAATGTATGTGGTTAACTATCTAACATAGTAAAACCAAGTGAAATCCTACTTCAAATGCATAACGTGTGGCTCTCAGCCACACACACTCCCTCGAGTGTCTGTACATCAAATATGTACCTTACACAAAGTGTATCCATGTGTGGGACACACCAGGTGTAAACCCGTGTAACCCCGTTACACCACTCCCCACCAAGATGTGGACACCCGTGTTCACGACACTTTCTCAGTGAGGTCTTGTCTTCTCAAGACGTTAGAGGTCACTTTACCTCATCACAAGTTCAAAGAACTTCGGCTCCCAGAGCCCATTATCGAAACTGCATTCTAAATGCTTCCCCTCTCGCCACGGTCATCTGACCCTTCGTCGCCATCTTCTAGTGGCCGCATGTCGGGGCGTGACAGCCCACGATCGCCACAGGCCACAGTCCGTAGTCCCGACAGGGAAGCTGCTCCGCAGCGACTCAGTGTACGACAGTACCATGATGAGTACCGACGTCGTCATGGCTCCGGCTCCGCGAGCCAACATCCCGGTGAGAGCGAAGCTCCTAGCTCTCCCGAGCCATCTACACCGCGTATGCGTCAGAACGCCTGGCTCGACGAGCTTGAGCAGGGCGAGATCGTCCCAGACGACGACGAGGTGTCTCCAACACGTCAGGAGGCTGCCTCTCAGAGGCCTTCAAGCCCGGCGATGCGCTCTCGCGAGCTCCACACGCCTAATCCGTTTCCGAACCGTGATGGTTCGGCGAACGCCCTGCGCAATGCGCCTCCTCTCTCCTCGAGGTACGAGGACGAGCTCCCTGAGCCAGGTGTGGTCTCCAACGACCTGGACGGGGCTCAAAGTCGGCAGCTTGAGGCTGCATCGCGCGCACGGTCTAACAGACCTGTGGCCCGCCCCATAGTGGGCACGTCGCGTCGCGACTACGGTTATGACCGTCTCTCTCCTGCAGAGGTCGTTCGACGCGCTGCTTCGCAGCTCTTGGACACGTACACGTGTGGGCGCGCGCCCGAGACGACTGATGAAGTCGCCCAGCCACATTCGCTCCGCGAGCGCTTCTTGACTACACAAGTCACAACTCCTTCGGAGTACCGTGAGCGCCTGCGTCAGCAGCTCAACGGTGAGGCCGTGCCGGCGATGCGGACAGTGCCGGTGGTCCTCTCAGAGGGTGAAACGATGGCCGCTTACGAAGCGCAGTTTCAGAACTGGGTGGAGCTAGCCCGACGGCTCCACTCCTATGATGCTCTCCGAGCTAGTTTCTCGGAAACTGATATCCGCTTAGAGCGGCGCTTACGCCTCGATTTCGCGAAGCGACAAGCAAAACGGCGTGTACCGGGACATCGTCCCTCACGCTACGAGGCACCCCGGCCTCCTGCTCCCGCTGTGAGCAGCCCTACCCATAGCCATGGGTCGGCTGGCACAGCCACTGGTCAGAGCTTGAGCTCAGCTCTTGACCTGTCGTCACCCCACTCTAGTAGTGGGAAGCGCGGCGCGCCCGGCGACTCCGTCGCGCGCCCTGCGGGCGCTCCGTCACCGGGTGACGCTGATCGTAAGCGTCCACGACGTCAGGGCAATCTTGCCGCAGTGGCACCTCGAACTCCCATGAGTTCTGGGAATGAGGGTAACCTCGCCACTTTACCAGATACTGGTTATGACCCTGGCGCCTGCGCCGCGCCATCAGGCGCTCCACATGATAGTGGAGATTCCCATGCTCATCGAGCAGAGCAGGGGGAGGCCGGGCGGCCGCTGGACTCTCGCGCTGCGAGCTTCGGGGACTTCCTCTCCTTACAGAGCCGCGTCCGCTCGGTGAGCGACTACGTCGCCGACGTGGACCGCTCCTCGCATCGCCTAGCGAATGGCCTCGAGGAGGTCGAGCGTCGCCTCGACTGGCTGGAGTCGCCTCAGGCGATGCAGCAGCGGGTCGCAGACCTTGAGCGTCAGATTGCTCAGCTGCAGGGTCAGCTCGACCTGTTGGTTCGGATGCAGCCATATGGCTCCCGTCCCGTGGCACTGCCAACTCCGATGGCTCTGCCACCTGCTGCCTTGCAGCCTCCTGTGCCTCCGCACCCTGCTGCTCTGCAGCTCCCTGCTGCTCCGCAGTATCCCGCGCACTCGGGCCCTGGTGCTGTGCCTCAGCACCCTGCTGTCTCGCAGACTCCTGCTGCCTCGCAGCCTCTCGCTGCTTCGCAGCCTTTGTCCGACCCGGCGCTAGCGCCTCAGAGCTCACCCGAGCGGGGTCCCGGTATGGCTTAAGCAAGCCCACGTAGAATACCGGGTGCGTACGCATCTTCTTCGGAAGATTGAGCGTGTACGCTAGGCCCTTCTTGGCCACGACCTTGAACGGTCCGATGAACCTAGGTCTCAACTTGGTCTTAAAGACCGCAAACACTGCATGTGTAGGTAGGTTTTTAGCGTTTAATAAAACAAGATCCCCGATCTCAAACCTTTCCATATTCTTCCTGTCTTGGGCATCTGCATACTCCTTTTGGAGATCCTGGCTTTCAGCCATCGCGTCGCGCACCTGGCGCATGACGCTCAGTCTCAAAGAGACAAAGTCATCGACTTGCTTGCGAACCGCAACTGGGCTGACATCAGCAAGCCGATCGGCTAACCCTCCCCCAAGCCCAGCGTCACACCGTGGTGGCGTTAGAGGACGCGAGGGTCGACCAAACCGTTCACATAGAACGGGGTGAAGCCTGTCGAGGCATGCACCGCATTGTTCATAGCGAACTCAACAAGGGGGAGCATCTCGCTCCAGCGTCGTGGCGCTTCAGCGCAGACGCTTCGGAGGATATCCTCCACAACGCGATTCACGCGTTCAGTTTGACCATCGGTCTGCGGATGATCCGCCGTGGACATGTCCAACTTGGTGCCGAGCACCCTGAACAAGGACGTCCAGAACTTCGCTGTAAAGCGAGGGTCTCTATCAGAGACAATTGCCTCAGGCAAGCCATGTTGGCGAAAGACTCTGTCTAAGAACAGCTTAGCTGTATCCTCACCGTCCACGGTGTCCGGCACAGCCGAAAGATGAGCCATCTTGCTCAGTCGGTCAACAAAGACCACGACACCCGTGTTGCCCGCCTTATCCTTAGGAAGGCCAAACACAAAGTCCATACTAATGGACTGCCAACATCCCGAAGGGACTGGCAAACTCGCCAACGGCGCAGCCGCATGCGGCGCGGACTTGGTCCGTTGACATGTCTCGCACGTACGCACATAGGTGCTTGCCCACTTGTACATCTTGGGCCACCAGTACATCTTGCTCACCGAGCCATAGGTCTTCTCACGACCAAGATGTCCACCGACAGGCGTATCATGCACCTCATAGAGGATGCGATACTTAAGATCCTCATCATGAGGGACGACCACTCGAGGAGTGTCCTCAGGGTCAGTGCTGTAGTACAGCAGGCCATGATCAAGCGTATAACGCTGCAGCCTCGCGCGTAAGCGCGGTGACAATTCCTTGTCAGAGTCTTTAAACTCTTCGCTCCCAAGAGCACGTAGCAGAGCTACACACGTGTCGTCTTGGGCGTATGCCCTCCGTATAAGGTCGGGGACCGGCGACGTCACAGTAGTGACATGAGTCAACTCGTAGTCTGGCCTGCGCGATAGCGCATCGGCCACTACGTTTAGCCGTCCCGGCTTATACTTCACCTCGAAGTTGTATTCGGCAAAGAATGAGAGCCATCTTGCCATTCTCTGTGAGAGGTGAGGCGACTGAGTCGCAGTGCGTAAAGACGCATGATCTGCATAGATCACAAAAGGCTTAGAGCCGAGTAAATGTACTCTAAATTTGACTAGAGCATACTTCATTGCAAGTAGCTCTTTGTCATGAACTGGATAGTTCTTCTCAGCAGCTTTAAGCTGCCGAGATTCAAACGCGATAACGCGTTCACGCCCTTCGGCGTCTGCTTGTAATAAAGCACAACCGATTGCAAAATCGGAGGCGTCGCAGACGACGCTAAACGAACGATACGGGTCCGGAAGCGCCAAGATGGGCGCGTGAAGGAGACTCTCCTTAACAGCCTTAAAGGCTTCGTCGTGAACGACGTCCCAGCACCAAGGTGCATCCTTCTTAAGGAGATTGGACAATGGCCGAGCCATATCAGCGTAGTTCTCGCTGTACTTGTGCAAGTAATTGGCTAAGCCAAGCCACTTACGCAAGTCTTTCGGGTTCGATGGAACCGGCCAGTCCACAATGGCCTTAACCTTGGCAGGATCTGCCCTAAGGCCTCGCTTCCCAATGAAGCATCCGAGGAAAGGAATTTCCTCCGCGCCAAAGACGCATTTATCTAAGTTGGCATACAACTTATTCGTGCGCATGCACTCGAGCACCGCTCGCAAATGGTCAAGGTGGTTCTCCACATCAGACCTCCCGTGCTCCGCACGACTATGGACGAAGATGTCGTCGAAGTACGTCTGGGCGTACGCCCGATGGGGCCTAAACAACTGCGTCACCAGACGATTGAACGTCGCAGGCGCGTTCGACAGCCCTTGGGGCATCACCAACCACTCCCAGAGCATACCGCTCGGAGTACTCACAGCCGTGAGGGGTATATCGCTAGCTCTCATGAGCAACTGATAATACCCGTCGACCAAGTTGAGTGCACTGTACAACGTACATCCCACCATGTTGTTCTGCAGAACATCCTTTCGAGGAATTGGCGTCTGCGCCGGAATGGTGGCTGCATTCAGCTTATTAAAAGCATGCACTATGCGCCACTTGCCATTAGGCTTTCTGACACAGAACGTGGGTGTCGAGTGCGGAGACTTGCTCTCACGCACCAAGCCGGCTTCGTGCTTAGCACGGAAGAACGCGTCGATGACGTCACATTGCTCCCTTGGTAAGGGCCACTGCCGTGTTACGCAGTATTTGGTTCCAGGAATCAAGTCAATCTCATGACGTACGCCTCGATCCGGAGGCAACCCTGACGGCGGGTCCTTCGCACATCGTGGTATTCCTTGATCAAAGGATAAAACGGATCCGAGGGATCCTTGAGGATCGAAGATCCACTCCTAGCGCTCAGCGCTCGCTTCGTGTCCTCCAGGACAGCTTCGTCCACGACGGACGAGGAGTTCAACTCCTCCTCGGGCCGTATCATGACCACATCGGCAAGCTCGCCGGCCTTTAAGGCCTCGCCAAACTCGGCGACGGACATCTCGTCCAGCTCTAACAGAGCATCAACCGACGGGAGTCGCTCGAGACTTATGTCTCCGTCGACATCCCCTGTCACTCCATTCACGAGTGTGTACAACTGCTCACTGCAGTCGCGTGGAGCCTCACCGCTCAACACGCTGGACACCTCGTCCGACGTCAAAGACGTCACAGACGCTCTGCGTCTCTTCCTCCTCTCCCTCCTCGCCCGCGCACGGCCGGATGAGGGCTGCAGGGCGACATCACCGTCGCGCTGCCTAGGTGCCAACGCACTATGGCTCCTCGGAGAGGGAACAGTGTCGTTCGAGACACTCAGCGGCGGGTCAGCGACCCTACAAGTACCGCTCAACGGAGTACGTGCCGTTCCACATTTGTCCATAGGACACAGCGGTGGGTCAGCGACCCTACAAACACCGCTCGGCGGATAACGCGCCACCCCGCGCACGCCCTGTGAGTCACACTCACGGCAAACAGCAACTTCGTTGCTCACTAACTCTGACATTCCAATGTCCAGCACCATGACCGATTCGGTCTCGTGCTCGCGCCAATAGCGCTTCTGTCTCCGAGCAGAGGTGGGTTCATGACTCGCCAATGCTCCACTAGGAGACGGGCGCGTAGCGCCCAACGTCTTCGACTTCCAGTCGATCCATGGCTCGTGGCTCTCGAGCCACGCCATACCAAGGATGAGGTCATACCTCTCATCCAGGTCTAAGACCAAGCAGCGTTCCACGCTATCGAAGTCTAAGAACTTCACGTTAAGGTCAATAGAGACCTTCGACACTGTCACTAGTGTCCCCGTCGCAAGACGGACAGAGATCTTATCTCTTCGAGGCTCCTTCAGAGCCTCCGCGTACGGTTTAAAACCGTCAACAGTGGAGCGCCGGACATAGTTGGCGGACGCTCCCGAGTCGATCAAGACTCTCCACGGCTTGTCGAAGCCTTTCACGTTCGCTTGAACGACTAGCAAGCCGGGCTTGCACTCACCACGTGAGTAAGAGAGCTTAGCTCTCTGCGGGGCTGAGTCCCGTTCTCTCCTGCCTCCCAGAGGCCCAACAGAACTCAGTTCTTCCCCAGTAGGGCGCCCCGCGCCTACTGGGTTCCGTCGTTTCCCCGCGACGACCCTGGTTGAGGGTTCGAAGCGGTGCTTCGGCTCGATTGAGCCTGGGCCTTGTTGCGCAACGGGCAACTAGGCCTCAAGTGGCGGGTGCTTCCGCACGTGTAGCATCGACGGATGCTGTAGCGCTGCTCAGCAGCATAGAGGTCAGCCTCGTCTTCAGCGTGGCTGAGGTCCATCGGTTCAGGACCGCTCGAAGAGCTCGCGCTACCAGCCCTCGAACCATGCCTCGCAGCCTGGAAGTTATAGTCGGCATTCAATGCCACGTTCACGGCCTCCTCGAATGAGGCAAGGTGAACACGGAAAACTTCCGTTCGGGCAGCGCCCGTGCGCAGGCCCTCCATAAACACGGTCACTGCGACCGCCTCGGGGAGAGGGCTCGACGCCATACCGGCGATCAGAGTTCTCAACTCTTGGACATAGTCCATCAACTCCTTTTTACCCTGGCGGGTAGCAAGGAACTTCGACCGTATACGGTACGCCTGATTAGGCGGCGCGAATACGCGCACTAGTTGCTGTTTCAGCTGATCCCAGGTCGGGAAAGCAGCGTCCACAGACGTGCCGCACGTTAGTGCCCATTCTTGAGCTCGGCCACCGAGCTTCGAGATCGCCAGCGCTACGCGCTGTTGCTCAGTCTGGAGCAGGGCCGATCCCATGGCCATCTCGACCTGTCGGGTCCAGAGAAGGAGGTTCTCCCCTTCCTTCCCCTCGAAGGTCTTCACGCTCACCATGAGCGGTTTCGGTCTATTAGACCACTCGTGCGTCGACGACGCGGCCGCGGACGATGCGGCGGACGCCGTTGCGCTCACGCGCTCTTGTACATGCTCTAAGAGCGCCTTCTCGTAGCTTGCAAAAGCCTCCAGTCTGGCGGACACCGCCTCTGGCCCTTGCGAAGCAAGATGAGCAATGCCCTCGGGGCCCAACAGAGACATAAGCTTTTTAAGCGTCTCTTGCTGGCCTGGCGGCAAGCTCGCGAACACAGCGTGTCCCATCCTCTCAGAGGGATCAGTCAAAAGACTCAGTCGCAGGATTGACTACTAGTGCTACCAAGTGCAGCGGGGCTGCCGTAGCTTAGCGTCAGAGGAAGACGGTTAACTCAACGAGTCAAGGATTAACACACACCTTATTAAGGGTTAATAGGCCTTAATATCCGAAGGCACCTACTAACTACGACCTTAATAAAAGGACTTTACTCTTAGTGTTCCAAATCCAAACTGTTTATTTATCTTTTATTGCGGCTAGCCGCCTAGGGGTAAATGTATGTGGTTAACTATCTAACATAGTAAAACCAAGTGAAATCCTACTTCAAATGCATAACGTGTGGCTCTCAGCCACACACACTCCCTCAAGTGTCTGTACATCAAATATGTACCTTACACAAAGTGTATCCATGTGTGGGACACACCAGGTGTAAACCCGTGTAACCCCGTTACACAGTCAGAGATCCGCCCAAGTCGGAAGACCCGCAGGAGAAGCTGCTGGGCCTCCTCATGGGCGTCGCAGAGCGTCTGGAGCGCCTGGAGGCCTCCGAGCTGCGGCAGGAGGAGCACCACAGGCGCCCCTCGCAAGAGTCGAGCGTCTTCGAGTCGGCGATCGGGCTCGGGAGGCCCATGGATCGGCGCGCGTTGGACAAGACGCTGCCGCCGTGCGACTCGCTCATGTCGCCGGGAACGTACTTCGGCGCAAAGCAGAACGGGTACGGGAAGGAAGCGGCTGCAAACGTCGAGATGGTGCAAGCGCCGCAGCCGGCCTTGCCACAGCACTTCGTGCCACCGCCGGTCTACAGGCAGCCCACGCAGCCGCCGGCCATGCCTAATAACGGTTTCATGCGCGTGCCCGACACGCGGCAGCGCAAGCTCGCCATCCGGCCCTTCGATAGGAAGGAGCTCTACAAGGGCCTTGGGAGCGGGTTCCTCTCCTGGGGGACGCGCTTCGTACGGCAGATTGGATTCGCGGAGCGCGCGAGCGGGTTCCAGTGGTCCGAGGAGATCAAGGTGGACGTCCTCGGCCATCACCTCACCGGCATGGCGGAGAGGTACTACAACCAGCAGGTTGAGGGCTGGTGGCAGGAGAGCCCGACGCTGGAGCACGCGATGCAGCGGCTGCTGCACACGTTCGCCACTAAGATCACCCCGGCGCAGAGCATGAAGATCTTCACGGCCCCCAAGAGCGCCAAGCGCAGCTGGACCGAGCACTACCTGTACTTGGTGGCGGTCAGCGAGGCGTGCGGAGGTGCGGAGAACCTGGTGCTGGACAACATCGTCCACTACGCCGAGCCTGGGATGCGCGTGTCAATGCTGTCGCGACTGGACCTCAGCCGAACGGACTACCTCCGGCAGGCGGAGGGGCTGGCCCACTTCGCCCAGTCGACGGAGATTCAGCTCCGCACGAAGCACATCGGTCAAGACGTCGTTAACGACGTCCACGAGGAGCGGGTGGACACCCGTAAGTGCTTCGGGTGCGGCAAACAGGGTCACTTGAAGGCCGCATGCCCGTCGAGGAAGAAGAGGGGGAATCAGGGCCAGGGCGGCGACGCGGACTATGTGCTCGCGGTGGACAACAACGAGCTGGACAAGGGCCACTGGATCCTGGACACAGGGTCGAGCAGGCACCTCGTGAACGACGTGAACCTGCTCGAGGACGCGGAGGACTTTGAGAGCCAGTGCGTCGCCGCGGACGGCGGAACCCTGAAGGTAACGAAGCGTGGCAGCGTGATGCTGGTGACCACGGCCATAAGCAAGAGAACAAAGGTGAAGTTGCTCGACGTGCAGTACGCCGAGAACCTCGAGAGGAACATAATCTCGTACGGCTTGCTGGAGAAGAAGGGTTTCAGGATGGAGTACCGAAGCCCGCACCGCGTGATAGCGGCAACGTCAGGCAAGGGGCTCGCGGTGTTGGACGTGCACCGACGCAACAACGTGCTGGTGGTGTACACCACACACCAAGAAAGCGGTCGCAGCGCCGGAGATGTGCTGATGGCTGCGTTGGCGGAGGCCCAGGATGGTGTCGGACCGGACGTGCAGGTTGGGACGCTCATGCAGTTCCACCGCAGGCTCGGCCACCTGAACTACGACACCATCGTGAAGATCGCGAAGGACCCGGCCTCGGGGATCGCGCTCACGGACCAAAAACGCAACAACTGCCTGACCTGCGCTCAGGGGAAGCAGACCAAGAACGTGCAGTCGCGCAAGGACACGGGCGCAAACTCGCCCATCGACGTCATCGGCGGCGTGATCTGCTCGGATCTGAAGGGGCCCGTAACGCCCAGGGATAGGCTGGGGAACCGCTACATGGTCAACTTCATCGACCACCGGACGAACTATTGCCGCATCTTCCTGGCCAAGACCAAGGATGTGGCGGCGCTGAAGTTCAAGCACTTCATGGCTTTCTTTGAGCGCCAGTTCAATTACCGCATCCACGTCCTGCGCACGGACGGCGGAGGAGAGTACAAGCCCCTGGACATCTTCTGCGAGCAGACCGGCATCGCGCGACAGATCAGCGAGCCCAGGAACCAGGCCAGCAACGGCAAAGCCGAGCGCATGCACCGCACCATCATGAACATGGTGCGGAGCATGGTATTCGCGTGCGGGCTGCCACTGAGCTTCTGGGGCGACGCGGCAGAGTACGCCGCGTACATCCTGAACCGGAGCCCGAGCAAGGGCAACCCAGGGGCCAAGTCGCCGCTGCAGATGCTCACCAAGCGCACGCCCGACGTCAGCGACATCGTGGCTTTCGGGTCGCCGTGCACAGTACACCGTGATGCCAAGAACAAGTTCATCGGCATGAGCGACGAGGTGAAGGGATACAGAGTATACCTCCCCAAGGACAGGGTGGTCCTGGTGACGCAACACGTGCGGAACGTGGAGACGCTCACGGCCACGCAGAACGAGCAGCTCAGGCGCGTACACCTCCAGGACTCGGAGGAGACGAAGGAGAAAGAGACCAGCGTGGACCCACAGGGCGCGGCAGCGGATGCGAAGACCAGGGGCAAGCGCCGGGTGAAGAACCGCTGGACGCGCGAGAAGTACCAGACGCGGTCGGCCTCGCGGAAGGCGGCGGCACTGGCGAACAACGGCGACAGCGAGGGTGTGGCAACCCCCGGCGTGGTGAACGGTGTACGGGAGGCCGACCCGAAGAACTACGGGGAGGCCATGAAGAGCCCGCTCAAGGGCGAGAGGACCATGGCGATGGTCGAAGAGTTGAAGGCGTTAGAGGAGAACGGTGTGTGGACGGTCGAGGTGCCGCCAGTCGGCAGCCACGTGCTGCACACGAAGTGGGTCTTCAAGACCAAGACCGATGCCGACGGCGCCATCGAGCGTTTCAAGGCCCGCCTGGTGGCCTGCGGCAACGAACAGCTGTACGGCATTGACTACAACCTCACGTTCGCCGCAGTCATAGAGCTGAGCACTGTCAAAGTGATCCTGGTGTTCGCGCGGCGCTGGCGCGTGCCGGCCAGGCATGGGGACATCCCCAACGCGTACGTAAAGGCCGAGAAGGAGCAGCACTTGGAGATCTACCTGGCCATCCCCAAAGGCATGATCGTGCCCGAGGAGGTGCTGCGTGCGTGCGGCGTGAGCAGCTACAAGAAACTCGCGCTGCGGTTGAAGAAGTCGCTGTACGGCCTCAAGCAGGCCGGAAGACTATGGAGCCAGCTGCTTCACGCCAAGTTGGTGGAACTGGGTTTTACGCGCTGCGTCACAGACATGTGTCTCTACCACAAGCACGACGGCAATGACATGACCATCGTGGGCGTGTACGTGGACGACCTGCTGGTCACCGCGTCCAAGCCGGACCTGGTCGAAGACTTCTTCGTGGCCATGAACATCCTGTCCATCAAGGATTTGGGCAAGGTAAACAAGTTCCTCGGGATGCGCGTGCATCTTGACGAGGCGGACGGCTACAGCCTGGACCAACAAGCCGCGATCGAGGAGCTGCTGGAGCAGTTTGGGCTGGCGGACGCGAACGGGGTCAAGACGCCCATCGGCGAAGAGGACAACGACGCCGAGCCCCAAGAGCTACAGCTGCTACCGAGTGTCGGAGCCAAGGGAGAGCCCACGATTCGGAGCTTCCAGTCGCTAGTCGGCAGCTTGCTTTGGATCGCCCGGTGCACTAGGCCTGACATCAGCTTCGCGGTGCACAAGGCGACCAGGCACACGCATCAACCGCGGACGAACGATTGGAAGCTTGCGAAGCGGACCGCACGGTACTTGAAGGCCACAAAGACCTCAAGCTCCGCATGGACGTCGGCGCGTCCGACGGGCGTCGTATTCAAGTGGAGAGCTGGAGCGACGCGGACTTCGCGGCCGACAAGGGCGACCGGAAGTCGGTGACCGGAGGCGTGGTCACGATGGACGGAGCAATCGTCCACTGGGTGTGCAAGAAGCAGACGGGTGTGTCGCTGTCCACCATGGAGGCCGAGTTCACGTCGGCCTCCCACGTCGGACGCGAGCTACTTGGGCTACGAGAGCTGGTGTGTGAGTTGGACCACGTCGTCTCCGAGCCCATGCACATGCACATGGACAACCAGGCCGCCATCAAGCAGTTGAATTCCGAGGACAGCATGGCGAGCGCCAAGCACGTCGACATCCGGATCAAGTTCATATGCGACTACACACGGAAGGGGATCGTGGAGCCCAAGTACATCGAGTCGCGCCTGATGAAGGCGGATCTCCTGACCAAGGCCATCCCGGCGCCCAGGATGGTGGAGCTGCGCCAGATCGTCAAGCTGACGTAGGCGACGGCCGAGGAGGAGTGTTAGAAATGCACCTGGAACCCAGGTGCAGCCCATATGTACCCCACGTGTAACCGCGGTTCAGTGACCGTTTTCGGCCGCCTCTCCACCTGGATGGTGAGCTCGGGACAGCACGGTTGGCTGCGGGATGAAGGCAGGTAAGTGCTACGAGTAGCTAGGAAAGTTCTCTCACTTCTCAATATACAAGCTGACCAACACTGCACTACCTGCTTTAAAGAATGACAGCGCAGCCGAACTTCTCTTTCGGTTTAACCCTGAGAGAAGTATGTAGTATCGACGGTGAGAAAACAAGAGAATTAGAAACATAGACGAGCCTGGAAATAAGCATCTTATTTCCGAAACAAGCCACCTTTGGAGGTGGCTTATAAAAAAAGCAGCCCATTTCCCAAAATGTAAGCACCGCCACTCCCAAAATCTCAGCACCATTTCTTGTAAGTTCGACTCCGGATGACAGTCGTGAACGTGTAGCATGAATACGACGTGCATTTCCCATTTGTCTTGTTTAATTGATCATGACCCTTTGTTTTATTGGTCGTCACATAGCCAATTAAAGTGGGGGAATGTTCAAGTTATTCATCTCCGATCTGCTATCGTCACAGACTCGTCTCCCAAAAAGTCAGGCGTGAGTTTACCTTTGCCAAGCTTCTCTTCTCGATTTTATGTCGTATGTGTACATATAATCCAAAATAATTAGTGTAATGAGTTGGGGACGATTACGACTCAGAAACCGGCAGCAAGGAACAAGAAAACGGACGACTTGGCGGACGATACGCCGGGCGCGACGAAGGAGGACGGTGAGGCCAAACGGAAGAACTTGGCGCCGACGGAGCTCGAGTTAAGACGGAAGGACCAATGGGCTGTGGCCGAGGAACGTGCACCGTGAAAGGTAAAGCGGAGCGGCACGAAGGACCGAGAGGAGCACCAAGTCTAGTGCAGCGAAGAGAGGGACAAGCAATAAGAAGAAGTAATAAAGTAGGATCGACACACACGACGTGGAGATCCGGCCCGGAAACAAGGTGGTTTCCGGCGGCCAGTACTTGTTCACGAAGTCGACTTTCAACGTCGGACTGGGCGCAGCGACTAGCATACGGCTGGCTTTACGGACCGGGCCAAGAAAAATAAAACAAGATTCGCTACATGGTGGTCATACAGGGGCCGCTTCTAAAGAAGGGCAAAAGTGTGAGGCAGGGAGAAATGGAGACGACACCAGCGACATTGATAGCGGAGACGACAATAACGCCGACGAGATCACGACCTCCTGGGGAAACAGTGACAGATGCTGCCGGAAGCACGACAGGGAGTCCGAGCTTGGATGGGATAGAAGAGGTACCAGGTACCACTCAGTCAACAGACGCTGGGACCACGAGAAAGAAGACTGGAGTGGGAAAAGGCAAACAGCGGCGCACGCAGCGGAAGACCACGCTACCCAGCGACGACGATGGTGAAGAGACGGACGGTCCCGAGGAGCCACCAGCCAGGAGCACCGCGGCCAGAACCATCATGCGCATCGTGGCACCATCCGCAGAGTAGGAAGCAACAGGCGCCAGGGCCACGACGACAACGACGGCAGACCCCGGCATGACGGCGACCGCGGTGCACCACGACGTTAGGAAGCAGAGCATGGAGATGACCCCACCAGTGGCTACTAGAGTTGAATTAGAGACGCTTACATCGGCGATCATGAGGCTGACGGAGATGCTTGCGACCGTGCAACCCGAGAATTCACAGACAGCCGTAGGTGTAGCCGCGGTCTCCGTGCTAACACGGACGACAACAGCCAGGGAGCGTACAGCGAGGACAAGGACCACCGGCAGAACAAACAAGGCTAGACTTCCAGCTTTGGGCAGGCGGGGCAAATGGCCCACGCAGCGACGCGTTATATGGTCAGTGTATCCGGACGGTTCCCCGAGCGACAGCAGCTCTTCGGAGTCGGAGAACGATGGGGTGGATGCAGTTCCGCGTGATGGCGGTAGGCCGAACGGCGACGATGGGCCGAGTGACGACGATGATCCTAGCAGTGGTGCCAGTGATGAAGACGGGGAAGGCTCGAGCAGCGGAGAAAATAGCAGCGAGAGCGAAGTTGGCAACGACGCTCGACCGCCAGAGCGACGAGGACGTTTTCTCCAGCAACGGCGTGTGCCCCAACCAGGAAAGAGAAGTGAGAGAGACTTGGAGTTGCCGAACTTTACACCGTCGCCTAAGGTGTCAGTCTCTACGTGGATAGACAGCGTTGGTCTGGCTCTGCGAGGTGCAGAAGAATCCGGAAGAGGTACCTGGTCGGACTCAGCCTTATACTACATCCTCCACGCCTCCTCGTCCTGAGCCCTGCGGATCCAATCGATCCTTATCTCTCTGACGACTTCCTCCTGCATCACGGTTGGGTCGGATCTACGTCTAGTACCAGATCGAGTCGCCACGGCGGCCATCCGGATCTTCGTATCCTCGGGTCCAGCCACCAAGATCTCATCCAAGCGATTCAGAGTGACCAGATCCTGGAGATCCGATTCCACTGTCACGTCCACACCATGTCTCTGAAGTGCTGCGCTTGCCAGGCGGTCGGCGCTTCCGTTCCAGTCGCGCTTCACATGTACCAGATCGTGGTCCGGCCAGGACCGCAGGCGATCCAAAGTCCTCTGTTTCAACAGGGTCAATCCTGGCGCTTTGCAGTCGATTTCTCCTCTGACTTGCCAGATCACGAGATTCGAATCCCCACAGATCACGACACGGGCGGTCTAACAGATCTAACCCCAATAGCAGACCATTATACTCAGCTTCATTGACGGTCATGCCTTCTGTGTAGCTGGATCTGGCTTTTATCACTCTCCATCCTGGCAGCTTCCATACGATCGCGCTGAACGCGCCTCCTCCACGTTTGACTCGCGCGGATCCGTCAAATAGATCTTCATCCTCGCGTACTGTGGGTACAGACGTCTGGATCCGACGTTGGGGCTCCTTTCGAGGCGCAATCGCTATCAGGGCTTCGTCTACTTGAGATCTTGGCGTAATGCTGGCTGCCAGCGCCCCCAGGATCTCGTCTTCTCCGCGAGTACACTTGACAATCTCCAGATCCCAAGGCGATAAGAGAGCAGCCCACTGTCCGAGGCGGCCTTGAAGACCGGGCGACTTGAACAGCCACGCGAGGGTGGAGTGCCTCGTCAGGATCCGGATCTTGCGCCCAACTAGCAGATTATAATAAAGATCCAGGATCCGGAGCAATGCCAACACTTCCTTCTCTACTACGTTGTAGTTCAACTCGTTCGGCTTCAGCGTCCTGCTAGCGAAAGCAACTGGATGGTAGATCCCATCGTGGTCTTGCACCAACGAGGCGGATATCGCCCACTCGCTCGCATAGACAATCACAACCGGCAACCGGGTGGGATCAAGTGGCGAAGGATCGGCGTCGAGCTGATCTTGATCTTCAACTGCGTGAACGCTCGATGGGCCCAGATCCACCTTTCGTCTACGGGACCGTCCTCGTTCAGCTTCAGCGTGTTCAGCTCGGTTGGATCTGGCGGATCTGGGGTCTGGATCTCTTTTGGATCCCGGGTACCCAGATCGAGTCGGTCCAGCACACGACGAAGATCCGGGCATTTCTTCAACTCAGCAAACTCGACCTCCCGTAGTTCGTATAAGAAGGCAGCGTAGATCGCATAGTCTTCGATAAATCGACTATTATAATTCAAGCTTCCAAGGAAAGACTGCATGGATCTTAGGGATTATTGGAATGGCAGGTCGGCCAGAGCAGTCAGATCCTTGGGGTTCACCTCCGGTCCGTCATTAGACACCCGATGACCCAAATAATCCACTAAACGTAGTCCCCAAAAACTTTTTGCAACACTGATCGACAAATTCCATTCGTCGCACACGTCCAATAGATTTTGAACCCGGTCGCATAACTGATCCCAGGATCCGGCCGCACTAGAATGTCATCGATATAAGATCTGCGACCCAACACCGATTGGGAGCCCGGATCCACTGGGTCTCCGGTCTCGAACAGATCCACAGAACTTCTAGATCCGTCGGATCCTGGATCTTCGGGGGTCGTCAGATCCTCGGTTCCGCTGGATCCCGAGATCTTCAGGAATCCATACAATGCATTATCAATTAGGCGTTGGTAGATCTGGGGAGCATTCTTGAGACCAAACGACATACGATTCCACTCGAACAGACCGAAATGGGTGATAAACGCCGATATGGCACGGGCTCGGTCCGTCATGGAGACAACCCAAAATCCGCTAGCCATATCCAACGAACAATACCAGAGAACTCGGTCTAGATCTTCGAGGAGATCGTTGATCAGCGGCATCGGATAGATCATGAGGCGAGCAAGCCCGTTCACTAGGCGGTAATCGATACAGAGTCGAATGTCTACTCCGTTTTTCTTAATGATCACTACGATCGGAGAAGCCCATGGGGAAGTTGAATGCCTGATGATCTTGGCCGATAGCAGTCCCTTGATCAGATCCGACACCTTCTCCCGGAACTGGGGGGGGGGGGGGGGGCACCTTCCGTACGCGCTGCGCGATCGGCTTCGCATCTCCCACATCGATATCACACACGACTCCTCGAGCTGCTGGTGGTAGGGCGTTACCCTTACCAATCAGTAGATGCCGCCTCTTCCAGATGATCTGCCGGAGTCTATCGATCTCTTCCGGGGTAGTAGATCCCGGATCTCCGACTTGGATATCTTCGATTTTCACTTCGTCGGTCGTTGAGATCTGGACCTCAGGCACCACTGCGAGGTTGCCGTCGAGATCTTCGGCCGCGAGATCCCCATTCGTGTGGTGATACTTGTGGCTATCTAGATCGGCGCCATCTCGGAGTTCCCACACGTGATCTGGCTTCCCTTCATTCAGGTCGGTTGAATTTGAATTTCGCACGTCTCTGTTCATATCATGTTGACGTAACAAGTCGCTTGAGGTACCACGGATGTCACTTAGCCCATCTCCGTTTACGCGATCCTTGGTCATATCGTGATGCATCCCATCACCATCCGGAGAATCAGCCGGATCCGGATCTTCGCCATCGGGATCTAGGCGATGCAGATCGGGATCCGCCCGATCTGGATCCTGAGAGTCTGGATCCGGCAGATCGGGATCCGCCAGATGTGGATCCCGAGTGTCTGGATCCGGGGATCTCAGATCGGGATCCGGCATATCTTCGGGACCGCCTGGCTGGTGCGCATCCCACCTTGCATCCTGATCAGATGTCCCATCCCCTTTGGCTATACTGGATACCTTAAGTCTTTGCCACACATCACTGATTACGTCCGTGTCGCCCGTGCCGTCATCATATGTCGCACTGGATATTCTGGCTTCCGTCCACACATCATTGATGACGGGATCATCTGTGGCTACACTCACGCTGGCGTCAACCTCATTGCTTTGGATCTCGCTGATTTGGGCCTCGAGCTGGTTGACCTCGTATGCCTCGGCACCGTTCTGGGTTGTCCGATCCGGGGTTGGGGCCACTTGAGTCGAAGCCGGGACCACCTGATCCGTAGCGGCCGCACTCTGCTGCGTAGTAGAGAGGCTCGGGGCTTCCTCGGTTGCGTTCCCAGCATTCGTTATAAGCACAACGCTCGACCGGGTGAATGAGGAGTCTCCACGGCCTTCGGGGTGTTGGTGCCGCCGATCGCTGTGCCCATCATCATGCCCATCTTCCATATCAGTTCTTGGAAAACATATGGTGGATACATGCCTCCCATCTCGGTCTTGGGGATCCGGATCAGAGCGATTCGAGTCGGATTCCGATGCAGTTGAAGGGTAGGCTCCAAGCTCCGAGCTGTGCCGGGAGTTCAGGTCTGCGCTCCCGTCGAAAGTCACTGGCTGGCCAGGTTCCGGTTGATCGCCACACTGCCGACTTCTGGTCTCTTTTCAAGATCGCACGTGGGGTGACATACTCCGGACGATCTACCGCCGGCTCGGCCGGACCACCAAGGATCTCGGGGCCGGACGACTGGATCTCCACCGTGGCTTCCAGGGCGAGATTTTGCCACTCCATATATCTCCGGGATCCCACCGATACATATCCGGGGATCCGGGGCACCTTATCGTTTTCCAACACCATGCCGATCTGGGATCTCCGATTTAGCCAAAAGATCTTGTCGCTGAGGTTGGTGATCTTCAGATAGCGGATCCTGCGCGACCCATCGTCAACCGTTGGCACCCAACGCTCACCCCGCGTGACCCACAGCTTTTCGGTGTGGGAGATCTTCAAACGCTGCTCGGCTTCAACAGATTCACCGATCGGCACCTCCAGATCATCGTCTAAGGTGACGGATCGGACCCGCTCCATACAGGCGCTTCCGGCCGCGCAGCCGGATCCCGATCTCGTTCGGCAAGCACATCGACCCTCCTGCCAGATCCATCCGGACGCCGGCCGGGATCATGAAGTCCATGCCGAGGATCGCCTCCTGTCCAGATAGATCCCCGATCCAGATCTCGAAGAAATATACCAAGTACCCTGCCAACGTGAGCTTGATCTTCGCTCTTCCCTCCGTCGTATATATATTGTCTCCGATCTTAACACACTCTTGCCTTTGACTTGTGTCGATCTGGCACCCTATCTTACGAGCAAAGGTAGTGTCCAAGATTGACACTTCGGCACCGGTGTCTAAGAGTAAGATCGCCTTCTCGTGATTGATCTTGCCCGAGATCTTAGCTTGACGGAACCATTTCCCCGGAGCGTGATATTTCCAGTAGCCTCGGGATTCTCCACGACGGAGTTCCAACGCGACTTCAGATCTGGATCTGCTGTATTCGTCGATCTTGGGAAGACTCGAGATCTTAGCGGTATATGTATGCAATTCACATGTATTACCGCGTAGATCCGATCTTCCGCTATCTTGATCTACCGACTTGTTGTTCACATATGCATAGATGCAATACCTAGAACGCTCGGCTCGTACCGGATTCCAACCCGGCGAGCGTCCTAGTTTAACATCTTCTCGGCGATCTCTGGGAGCATGCCAGCGTGTCGAGTGGGATCATACCACTTCTGGATCTGGTTGTAGAACTCCTCCATCGGGCACTCGCCGGCGTCATGCAGCTTTCCGCACCCGCGACAAACAAACAGGCAACGATCAGCCGGGTGGCCTCGCTTTCCACATTTCTCGCAGGTCAGGCGTCTCCAGCAGCCAAGATCGGTATGCCTCCGGGATCCGCAGTGCGAGCATCGGCTACGATCTTGATCGTCGTAGCGAGTCGTGGATCTGCGATCCGGGATCCGATCTCTATCCTGTGAGTCCGAATTGGGTCTCACCTGATCTGAAGCCTGGGGTCGGGGTTTGCTCGGATCGCCACCTTTAGAGGTCTCCTCTGATGAGGCGAGATAGATCTTACGCAGGTCTCCCTCTGAATCGGATCCGTCCGATCCGGATCCTACTTCAGACTCCGAACTGTGATCTTGGATCTGGATCGCCCGTACCGCTCGCTTGGACGGGGCCGCTGGGGCTGCCGCAGGTGCCTTCTGACGATACTTCGAACCGAACGCAGATCTCTTCTGCCGACTCTTCGCGCGTTCTTGAGCACGGAGGACCTCCTCCAGATCTTCACTGTCCATGAGCCGTAGCAGCGTCAGTCGGTCGGCTAGCTCCGGGCCTCCTAGAGTCTCGATGAAGTGGTCAACATGTTCCCGGCGAGTCTTAGCATCTCCATCCTTGATCTTGAGCTTGGCTCGCAGAGCGGCCACATTCAACCGGTAGAGATATTCCAGGGGCGACTCTTCGGACCTTTTTCGGGCGTGATAATACTGCCACGCAACCGACACTCCCAATCCACAGTACTGCATCTGGAAGCTCTTGAGCAGGTCATCCCACTTGTTCCGCGTGGATCGGGCTAGCTGTCGGTGCCAATTTCTGGCAGGTCCGACAAGCAGATCCGCAAAGGTGAGGCATTTCGCTTCGTCCGTTGCTTGATCCCGTTGGAAGGCTGACTTCACCTTGCTGATCCAGGACCTTGCTCGATCCTCGTCTAGATCCTTGCCTGAAAACTCCTTCAGATCCGAGATTGCGGAGATCCGTACTCGCTGGATCAACGATGTTCCTCCTTGACCAGCGGCAGCGGTGGCTACTATTGCTCTGCCGGAGCTCGGGATCTCCAGATCATCGGGTCATATTCCCAATGACGATCCGGCTCTCCCACGGACTCCATATCCACATCTTGGGATCCCCGATATGCCGCCGCGCTGATGGCTTGGGGCACTGCGGTCACCTGTTGTTCCTTTAAGAATCTGTTCATGGCAGCTTGGAAGTACGTCTCCAGTTTGTTGGTCGACTCCGTAGGCGCGGGGGCGACCGTCGCCGTCTTCGTCACAGGATCTCGTTCGACAGGACGCTTGGGCGTAGATCTAGATCTACGCTCAGGCTGCGGGTCTGGATCCGGGATCTTCACTTGGGATCTAAGGTATCTAGCCCCACCGGGGCCTAACGACATCCGTCGAGGTCCGCGGGAGCTGTTCGAGTCGGGTTCCGAGGTAGCGGGCGCGTAGTGCGAGGATCCCGTCTGATAATCGAGATCCCGCGGCCGATCCCGCTCCCCGACCAAGATCCTCAGGGTCTTGAAGAGATCCTGAGTTACTACCTGGATCGCGCTCAGGCCCAGATCGAATAGAGTGCCTGCATCGAAGGCTCCGGCAACAAGTCCGGATTCATGAAGCAGATCCAGCAAAGCCTGCACGGCGCCCTGGCGGTCGGTCACGACCGGGGGGCTGGTTACCGGCCCCTTTAGATCTCCGATCTGGCGGACTTGGAGGATCGTCAGTACCGGATCTTGGGTCAGGATCTCGCTGAGCACCTTCTGGTGGTACGCCAGTTCCAGGGTGCTCCTAGTTTGAGTAGATCTAGCTTTGCCTAAATCATCCCCATCTGACTCAGGTGCTTTCAATTTTGTCCGCGTGGTCTTGGTCTTCTTCTTCTTCGTGGCTTTTGAGACCGCGGCGGACTTTGTGAACGATTGAGGCTTAGGCTTCGCCTTCGCCTTATCGCTCGACGGATCTCGATTCTCATCAAGATCCGCACTGGTCCCCGAAGGGACCGCCGGAGGAATTTGGGGTTTCTCTTCCAGATCTAGATCTGGGTCCACCTCCTATCTATCAGCAGAGTTCCTCCCAAAGCTCTGCTGATCTGTGGATCTTGCTGTGTTCAGCGGCGCCTTCGTCGATCCAACGTCCGAAGGCGCTTGTTCCCCGGGTTCTTCCTTCACTTTGACATCTTCTTGGGACTCACGGTGATATCCGAAGTCACCAGAAGATCCGGGCACGCGCACCATTGTGGTGTAGCGGGATCAGCCGAAATGTGATTAAGGCCAGATCCTGATACCACTTGCGCCCAGACACCGACTAACGGAGGGGGTGCTCCGATGATCCGTGATCTTGTGTTGAGTGTTCACCTTGTGTACCCGTCGGCGGGCGGGATCTGCTCTTCCAGGTAACTTCGAAGAGGCCTTGGTGTGAAGGGTGACTGTCTTGGCGAGACGTGGGGTTGTGGGGTAGCGCGGAAGTCTTCGCTCTACCGCCGGGTAGTAGATCCAGATCCCAAGCGACTAAGTCTAGCTTGGATCTGGTAGCCGGATCTGGATCCGGGCTGGTAAGTTGGCCTGGTGGCGGGGTGTTCCTTGCCCTTTGCGTTGCTTGCCGCGTCCAATAGCGGGGGTCTTGAGAGTTGAGAGTCGATAGATCTTCGGGCCAAGCAATAAAGTCCCTTAGATCCGATATGCACTTACGGTAGATCACTAGTGTAGGCTAAGCTGGCCAATATATTATCCAGTCTTATACCTTACAGCTAGATCAACTACACTTAGCTTCCTAACACCTTTGAGGGCCAATATACGTTCCCGTTTCCTGGTGTAGCTAAGGCACTTGCGTAGATCAAGGCAAATTCGAGTCTGATTTACAATTATACCAATCCCATCCTAAGACTTATCATCCGGATCCTCACCCTATGCAACATCTGGATCCTGCACCTTTTACACTGGTAGTCATCACCTGTTGTGGCCTCGCCTAGATCTTGGATCTTGGTAACTCGAATCCTAGCCGGGATCCTAGATCTTGGCCTTCAGCTGGGTCCGGATCTTCATGGAGTCTTGAATCTGGAGGATCTGGATCTGGATCTGGGATCTTGGGATCTCAGGATCTTGGATCTCGATTTGGAGGGTCTGGGATCTGGATCTGGAGGGTCTGAAATCCTGGGATCTCGAATCTTGGATCTCAGGGATCTTGGATCTCGGGATCTCGGATCTGGATCTGGAGAATCTCGGATCTGGGATCTTGGGGATCTGGATCTCGGATCTTGGGATCTGGATCTTGGATCTTGGGGATCTGGGATCTCGGGATCTCGGGATCTCGGGATCTTGGGCTCTCGGGTCTGGATCTGGAGGATCTGGGATCTGGGATCTTGGGATCTCGGATCTGGATCTGGAGGATCTGGATCTTGGGATTTTGGTGCTCTGGGATCTAAGATCTTGGGGTCCTGGATCTTGGGATCTCGGATCTGGATCTGGAGGATCTGGGATCCAGGATCTGGCGGGTCTGGATCCGGGCCCTGAGGATCCTGGATCTCTGGGATCTGGATCTGGCGGATCTTGGCTCTCTAAGATCTCAGATCATAGTCTCAGCCTGATCCATAATCACCGAGGCTGATCTCGTCTCGTCCCGTGTTCATCGGCCTTCTTCAACCATAAGGTATCCGCCTACGACAGCCGACTCAGATCGGATTCCTCGTACGGCAACCGGCTCAGATCAGATTCCATCTACGGGAACCGCGCCTTTCTTGGAAAGCGCTTTACCACAAACCTCATGACTGGATTGGCCAACATGGCCCATCCCTTTAACCAAGGACGTTATAGGAGACGCTTCCAAAGCCAAGTCCACACCGAGTCCTGCCATTCCGCATCTCCATCGACCAAGCCTGCTGCTATATTCTGGACCCAGTCGGAGCATAAGCCATGCCAACAGACCTCCAACCTGGCCGAAGCCGGAAGAGCAGCCATAGCTGCGTCTGGCGGACCGACATGCTTCCAGGAACGAACCGCATGACTGGATTGGCCAACATGGCCCATCCCTTTAACCAAGGACGTTATAGGAGACGCTCCCAAAGCCAAGTCCACACCGAGTCCTGCCATTCCGCATCTCCATCGACCAAGCCTGCTGCTATATTCTGGACCCAGTCGGAGCATAAGCCATGCCAGCAGACCTCCAACCTGGTCGAAGCCGGAAGAGCAGCCATAGCCGCGTCTGGCGGACCGACATGCTTCCAGGAACGAACCGCATGACTGGATTGGCCAACATGGCCCATCCCTTTAACCAAGAACGTTATAGGAGACGCTCCCAAAGACCGAGTCCTGCCATTCCGCATCTCCATCGACCAAGCCTGCTGCTATATTCTGGACCCAGTCGGAGCATAAGCCATGCCAACAGACCTCCAACCTGGCGTAAGCTGGAAGAGCAGTCATAGCTGCGTCTGGCGGACCGACATGCTTCCAGGAACGAACCGCATGACTGGATTGGCCAACATGGCCCATCCCTTTAACCAAGGACGTTATAGGAGACGCTCCCAAAGCCAAGCCCACACCGTGTCCTGCCATTCCGCATCTCCATCGACCAAGCCTGCTGCTATATTCTGGACCCAGTCGGAGCATAAGCCATGCCAACAGACCTCCAACCTGGTCGAAGCCGGAAGAGCAGCCATAGCTGCGTCTGGCGGACCGACATGCCTCCAGGAACGAACCGCATGACTGGATCGGCCAACATGGCCCATCCCTT
Organism: Phytophthora capsici; assembly: GCA_030324255.1. NCBI lineage: Eukaryota > Oomycota > Peronosporomycetes > Peronosporales > Peronosporaceae > Phytophthora > Phytophthora capsici. Next base: position 915,458 of record CM059347.1, read on the forward strand.
TAACCAAGAACGTTATAGGAGACGCTCCCAAAGCCAAGTCCACACCGAGTCCTGCCATTCCGCATCTCCATCGACCAAGCCTGCTGCTATATTCTGGACCCAGTCGGAGCATAAGCCATGCCAACAGACCTCCAACCTGGTCGAAGCCGGATGAGCAGCCATAGCTGCGTCTGGCGGACCGACAGGCTTCCAGGAACGAACCGCATGACTGGATTGGCCAACATGGCCCATCCCATTAACCAAGAACGTTATAGGAGACGCTCCCAAAGCCAAGCCCACACCGTGTCCTGCCATTCCGCATCTCCATCGACCAAGCCTGCTGCTATATTCTGGACCCAGTCGGAGCATAAGCCATGCCAGCAGACCTCCAACCTGGTCGAAGCCGGATGAGCAGCCATAGCTGCGTCTGGCGGACCGACAGGCTTCCAGGAACGAACCGCATGACTGGATTGGCCAACATGGCCCATCCCATTAACCAAGAACGTTATAGGAGACGCTCCCAAAGCCAAGCCCACACCGTGTCCTGCCATTCCGCATCTCCATCGACCAAGCCTGCTGCTATATTCTGGACCCAGTCGGAGCATAAGCCATGCCAACAGACCTCCAACCTGGTCGAAGCCGGAAGAGCAGCCATAGCCGCGTCTGGCGGACCGACATGCTTCCAGGAACAAAATGCATGACTGGATTGGCCAACATGACCCATCCCTTTAACCAAGGACGTTATAGGAGACGCTCCCAAAGCCAAGTCCACACCGAGTCCTGCCATTCCGCATCTCCATCGACCAAGCCTGCTGCTATATTCTGGACCCAGTCGGAGCATAAGCCATGCCAACAGACCTCCAACCTGGTCGAAGACGGAAGAGCAGCCATAGCTGCATCTGGCGGACCGACAGGCTTCCAGGAACGAACCGCATGACTGGATTGGCCAACATGGCCCATCCCATTAACCAAGAACGTTATAGGAGACGCTCCCAAAGCCAAGTCCACACCGAGTCCTGCCATTCCGCATCTCCATCGACCAAGCCTGCTGCTATATTCTGGACCCAGTCGGAGCATAAGCCATGCCAGCAGACCTCCAACCTGGCCGAAGCCGGAAGAGCAGCCATAGCTGCGTCTGGCGGACCGACATGCTTCCAGGAACGAACCGCATGACTGGATTGGCCAACATGGCCCATCCCTTTAACCAAGGACGTTATAGGAGACGCTCCCAAAGTCCGAGTCCTGCCATTCCGCATCTCCATCGACCAAGCCTGCTGCTATATTCTGGACTCCGTCGGAGCATAAGCCATGCCAGCAGACCTCCAACCTGGCCGAAGCAGGAAGAGCAGCCATAGCTGCGTCTGGCGGACCGACATGCTTCCAGGAACGAACAGCATGACTGGATTGGCCAATATGGCCCATCCCTTTAACCAAGGACGTTATAGGAGACGCTCCCAAAGCCAAGTCCTGCCATTCCGCATCTCCATCGACCAAGCCTGCTGCTATATTCTGGACCCAGTCGGAGCATAAGCCATGCCAACAGACCTCCAACCTGGCCGAAGCCGGAAGAGCAGCCATAGCTGCGTCTGGCGGACCGACATGCTTCCAGGAACGAACCGCATGACTGGATTGGCCAACATGGCCCATCCCTTTAACCAAGTACGTTATAGGAGACGCTCCCAAAGTCCGAGTCCTGCCATTCCGCATCTCCATCGACCAAGCCTGCTGCTATATTCTGGACTCCGTCGGAGCATAAGCCATGCCAGCAGACCTCCAACCTGGCCGAAGCAGGAAGAGCAGCCATAGCTGCGTCTGGCGGACCGACATGCTTCCAGGAACGAACAGCATGACTGGATTGGCCAATATGGCCCATCCCTTTAACCAAGGACGTTATAGGAGACGCTCCCAAAGCCAAGTCCACACCAAGTCTTGCCATTCCGCATCTCCATCGACCAAGCCTGCTGCTATATTCTGGACCCAGTCGGAGCATAAGCCATGCCAACAGACCTCCAACCTGGCCGAAGCCGGAAGAGCAGCCATAGCTGCGTCTGGCGGACCGACATGCTTCCAGGAACGAACCGCATGACTGGATTGGCCAACATGGCCCATCCCTTTAACCAAGTACGTTATAGGAGACGCTCCCAAAGTCCGAGTCCTGCCATTCCGCATCTCCATCGACCAAGCCTGCTGCTATATTCTGGACTCCGTCGGAGCATAAGCCATGCCAGCAGACCTCCAACCTGGCCGAAGCAGGAAGAGCAGCCATAGCTGCGTCTGGCGGACCGACATGCTTCCAGGAACGAACAGCATGACTGGATTGGCCAATATGGCCCATCCCTTTAACCAAGGACGTTATAGGAGACGCTCCCAAAGCCAAGTCCACACCAAGTCTTGCCATTCCGCATCTCCATCGACCAAGCCTGCTGCTATATTCTGGACCCAGTCGGAGCATAAGCCATGCCAACAGACCTCCAACCTGGCCGAAGCCGGAAGAGCAGCCATAGCTGCGTCTGGCGGACCGACATGCTTCCAGGAACGAACCGCATGACTGGATTGGCCAACATGGCCCATCCCTTTAACCAAGGACGTTATAGGAGACGCTCCCAAAGCCAAGTCCACACCGAGTCCTGCCATTCCGCATCTCCATCGACCAAGCCTGCTGCAATATTCTGGACCCAGTCGGAGCATAAGCCATGCCAACAGACCTCCAACCTGGTCGAAGCCGGAAGAGCAGCCATAGCTGCGTCTGGCGGACCGACATGCTTCCAGGAACGAACAGCATGACTGGATTGGCCAACATGGCCCATCCCTTTAACCAAGAACGTTATAGGAGACGCTCCCAAAGCCAAGTCCTGCCATTCCGCATCTCCATCGACCAAGCCTGCTGCTATATTCTGGACCCAGTCGGAGCATAAGCCATGCCAGCAGACCTCCAACCTGGTCGAAGCCGGAAGAGCAGCCATAGCTGCGTCTGGCGGACCGACATGCTTCCAAGAACGAACCGCATGACTGGATTGGCCAACATGGCCCATCCCTTTAACCAAGGACGTTATAGGAGACGCTCCCAAAGTCCGAGTCCTGCCATTCCGCATCTCCATCGACCAAGCCTGCTGCTATATTCTGGACCCAGTCGGAGCATAAGCCATGCCAACAGACCTCCAACCTGGCCGAAGCCGGAAGAGCAGCCATAGCTGCGTCTGGCGGACCGACATGCTTCCAGGAACGAACCGCATGACTGGATTGGCCAACATGGCCCATCCCTTTAACCAAGGACGTTATAGGAGACGCTCCCAAAGCCAAGTCCACACCGAGTCCTGCCATTCCGCATCTCCATCGACCAAGCCTGCTGCTATATTCTGGACCCAGTCGGAGCATAAGCCATGCCAACAGACCTCCAACCTGGTCGAAGCCGGAAGAGCAGCCATAGCTGCGTCTGACGAACCGACATGCTTCCAGGAACGAACCGCATGACTGGATTGGCCAACATGGCCCATCCCTTTAACCAAGGACGTTATAGGAGACGCTCCCAAAGCCAAGTCCACACCGAGCCCTGCCATTCCGCATCTCCATCGACCAAGCCTGCTGCTATATTCTGGACCCAGTCGGAGCATAAGCCATGCCAGCAGACCTCCAACCTGGTCGAAGCCGGAAGAGCAGCCATAGCTGCGTCTGGCGGACCGACATGCTTCCAGGAACGAACCGCATGACTGGATCGGCCAACATGGCCCATCCCTTTAACCAAGGACGTTATAGGAGACGCTCCCAAAGCCAAGTCCACACCGAGTCCTGCCATTCCGCATCTCCATCGACCAAGCCTGCTGCTATATTCTGGACCCAGTCGGAGCATAAGCCATATCAACAGACCTCCAACCTGGTCGAAGCCGGGAGAGCATCCATGCCTGCGTCTGGCGGACCGACATGCTTCCAGGAACGAACCGCATGACTGGATTGGCCAACATGGCCCATCCCTTTAACCAAGGACGTTATAGGAGACGCTCCCAAAGCCAAGTCCTGCCATTCCGCATCTCCATCGACCAAGCCTGCTGCTATATTCTGGACCCAGTCGGAGCATAAGCCATGCCAGCAGACCTCCAACCTGGTCGAAGCCGGGAGAGCAGCCATAGCTGCATCTGGCGGACCGACATGCTTCCAGGAACGAACCGCATGACTGGATTGGCCAACATGGCCCATCCCTTTAACCAAGGACGTTATAGGAGACGCTCCCAAAGCCAAGTCCACACCGAGTCCTGCCATTCCGCATCTCCATCGACCAAGCCTGCTGCTATATTCTGGACCCAGTCGGAGCATAAGCCATGCCAACAGACCTCCAACCTGGCCGAAGCCGGAAGAGCAGCCATAGCTGCGTCTGGCGGACCGACATGCTTCCAGGAACGAACCGCATGACTGGATTGGCCAACATGGCCCATCCCTTTAACCAAGGACGTTATAGGAGACGCTCCCAAAGCCAAGTCCACACCGAGCCCTGCCATTCCGCATCTCCATCGACCAAGCCTGCTGCTATATTCTGGACCCAGTCGGAGCATAAGCCATGCCAACAGACCTCCAACCTGGCCGAAGCCGGAAGAGCAGCCATAGCTGCGTCTGGCGGACCGACATGCTTCCAGGAACGAACCGCATGACTGGATTGGCCAACATGGCCCATCCCTTTAACCAAGGACGTTATAGGAGACGCTCCCAAAGCCAAGTCCACCCGAGCCCTGCCATTCCGCATCTCCATCGACCAAGCCTGCTGCTATATTCTGGACCCAGTCGGAGCATAAGCCATGCCAGCAGACCTCCAACCTGGTCGAAGCCGGAAGAGCAGCCATAGCTGCGTCTGGCGGACCGACATGCTTCCAGGAACGAACAGCATGACTGGATTGGCCAACATGGCCCATCCCTTTAACCAAGGACGTTATAGGAGACGCTCCCAAAGCCAAGTCCTGCCATTCCGCATCTCCATCGACCAAGCCTGCTGCTATATTCTGGACCCAGTCGGAGCATAAGCCATGCCACCAGACCTCCAACCTGGTCGAAGCCGGAAGAGCAGCCATAGCTGCGTCTGGCGGACCGACATGCTTCCAAGAACGAACCGCATGACTGGATTGGCCAACATGGCCCATCCCTTTAACCAAGGACGTTATAGGAGACGCTCCCAAAGTCCGAGTCCTGCCATTCCGCATCTCCATCGACCAAGCCTGCTGCTATATTCTGGACCCAGTCGGAGCATAAGCCATGCCAACAGACCTCCAACCTGGTCGAAGCCGGAAGAGCAGCCATAGCTGCGTCTGACGAACCGACATGCTTCCAGGAACGAACCGCATGACTGGATTGGCCAACATGGCCCATCCCTTTAACCAAGGACGTTATAGGAGACGCTCCCAAAGCCAAGTCCACACCGAGCCCTGCCATTCCGCATCTCCATCGACCAAGCCTGCTGCTATATTCTGGACCCAGTCGGAGCATAAGCCATGCCAACAGACCTCCAACCTGGCCGAAGCAGGAAGAGCAGCCATAGCTGCGTCTGGCGGACCGACATGCTTCCAGGAACGAACCGCATGACTGGATTGGCCAACATGGCCCATCCCTTTAACCAAGGACGTTATAGGAGACGCTCCCAAAGCCAAGTCCACCCGAGCCCTGCCATTCCGCATCTCCATCGACCAAGCCTGCTGCTATATTCTGGACCCAGTCGGAGCATAAGCCATGCCAACAGACCTCCAACCTGGTCGAAGCCGGAAGAGCAGCCATAGCTGCGTCTGGCGGACCGACATGCTTCCAGGAACAAAACGCATCACTGGATTGGCCAACATGGCCCATCCCTTTAACCAAGGACGTTATAGGAGACGCTCCCAAAGTCCGAGTCCTGCCATTCCGCATCTCCATCGACCAAGCCTGCTGCTATATTCTGGACCCAGTCGGAGCATAAGCCATGCCAACAGACCTCCAACCTGGTCGAAGCCGGAAGAGCAGCCATAGCTGCGTCTGGCGGACCGACATGCTTCCAGGAACAAAATGCATGACTGGATTGGCCAACATGGCCCATCCCTTTAACCAAGGACGTTATAGGAGACGCTCCCAAAGACCGAGTCCTGCCATTCCGCATCTCCATCGACCAAGCCTGCTGCTATATTCGGGACCCAGTCGGAGCATAAGTCATGCCAGCAGACCTCCAACCTGGCCGAAGCCGGAAGAGCAGCCATAGCTGCGTCTGGCGGACCGACATGCTTCCAAGAACGAACCGCATGACTGGATTGGCCAACATGGCCCATCCCTTTAACCAAGGACGTTATAGGAGACGCTCCCAAAGCCAAGTCCACACCGAGCCCTGCCATTCCGCATCTCCATCGACCAAGCCTGCTGCTATATTCTGGACCCAGTCGGAGCATAAGCCATGCCAACAGACCTCCAACCTGGTCGAAGCCGGAAGAGCAGCCATAGCTGCGTCTGACGAACCGACATGCTTCCAGGAACGAACCGCATGACTGGATTGGCCAACATGGCCCATCCCTTTAACCAAGGACGTTATAGGAGACGCTCCCAAAGTCCGAGTCCTGCCATTCCGCATCTCCATCGACCAAGCCTGCTGCTATATTCTGGACCCAGTCGGAGCATAAGCCATGCCAACAGACCTCCAACCTGGTCGAAGCCGGAAGAGCAGCCATAGCTGCGTCTGGCGGACCGACATGCTTCCAGGAACGAACCGCATGACTGGATCGGCCAACATGGCCCATCCCTTTAACCAAGGACGTTATAGGAGACGCTCCCAAAGACCGAGTCCTGCCATTCCGCATCTCCATCGACCAAGCCTGCTGCTATATTCTGGACCCAGTCGGAGCATAAGTCATGCCAGCAGACCTCCAACCTGGCCGAAGCCGGAAGAGCAGCCATAGCTGCGTCTGGCGGACCGACATGCTTCCAAGAACGAACCGCATGACTGGATTGGCCAACATGGCCCATCCCTTTAACCAAGGACGTTATAGGAGACGCTCCCAAAGCCAAGTCCTGCCATTCCGCATCTCCATCGACCAAGCCTGCTGCAATATTCTGGACCCAGTCGGAGCATAAGCCATACCAGCAGACCTCCAACCTGGACGAAGCCGGAAGAGCAGCCATAGCTGCGTCTGGCGGACCGACGTGCTTCCAGGAACGAACAGCATGACTGGATTGGCCAACATGGCCCATCCCTTTAACCAAGGACGTTATAGGAGACGCTCCCAAAGCCAAGTCCACACCGAGCCCTGCCATTCCGCATCTCCATCGACCAAGCCTGCTGCAATATTCTGGACCCAGTCGGAGCATAAGCCATGCCAGCAGACCTCCAACCTGGACGAAGCCGGAAGAGCAGCCATAGCTGCGTCTGGCGGACCGACATGCTTCCAGGAACGAACAGCATGACTGGATTGGCCAACATGGCCCATCCCTTTAACCAAGGACGTTATAGGAGACGCTCCCAAAGCCAAGTCCACACCGAGCCCTGCCATTCCGCATCTCCATCGACCAAGCCTGCTGCTATATTCTGGACCCAGTCGGAGCATAAGCCATGCCAACAGACCTCCAACCTGGCCGAAGCCGGAAGAGCAGCCATAGCTGCGTCTGGCGGACCGACGTGCTTCCAGGAACGAACCGCATGACTGGATTGGCCAACATGGCCCATCCCTTTAACCAAGGACGTTATAGGAGACGCTCCCAAAGCCAAGTCCACCCGAGCCCTGCCATTCCGCATCTCCATCGACCAAGCCTGCTGCTATATTCTGGACCCAGTCGGAGCATAAGCCATGCCAGCAGACCTCCAACCTGGTCGAAGCCGGAAGAGCAGCCATAGCTGCGTCTGGCGGACCGACATGCTTCCAGGAACGAACCGCATGACTGGATTGGCCAACATGGCCCATCCCTTTAACCAAGGACGTTATAGGAGACGCTCCCAAAGACCGAGTCCTGCCATTCCGCATCTCCATCGACCAAGCCTGCTGCTATATTCTGGACCCAGTCGGAGCATAAGCCATGCCAGCAGACCTCCAACCTGGTCGAAGCCGGAAGAGCAGCCATAGCTGCGTCTGGCGGACCGACATGCTTCCAGGAACAAAATGCATGACTGGATTGGCCAACATGACCCATCCCTTTAACCAAGGACGTTATAGGAGACGCTCCCAAAGCCAAGTCCACACCGAGTCCTGCCATTCCGCATCTCCATCGACCAAGCCTGCTGCTATATTCTGGACCCAGTCGGAGCATAAGCCATGCCAGCAGACCTCCAACCTGGTCGAAGCCGGAAGAGCAGCCATAGCTGCGTCTGGCGGACCGACATGCTTCCAGGAACAAAATGCATGACTGGATTGGCCAACATGGCCCATCCCTTTAACCAAGGACGTTATAGGAGACGCTCCCAAAGACCGAGTCCTGCCATTCCGCATCTCCATCGACCAAGCCTGCTGCTATATTCTGGACCCAGTCGGAGCATAAGTCATGCCAGCAGACCTCCAACCTGCCCGAAGCCGGAAGAGCAGCCATAGCTGCGTCTGGCGGACCGACATGCTTCCAAGAACGAACCGCATGACTGGATTGGCCAACATGGCCCATCCCTTTAACCAAGGACGTTATAGGAGACGCTCCCAAAGCCAAGTCCTGCCATTCCGCATCTCCATCGACCAAGCCTGCTGCAATATTCTGGACCCAGTCGGAGCATAAGCCATGCCAGCAGACCTCCAACCTGGACGAAGCCGGAAGAGCAGCCATAGCTGCGTCTGGCGGACCGACGTGCTTCCAGGAACGAACAGCATGACTGGATTGGCCAACATGGCCCATCCCTTTAACCAAGGACGTTATAGGAGACGCTCCCAAAGCCAAGTCCACACCGAGCCCTGCCATTCCGCATCTCCATCGACCAAGCCTGCTGCTATATTCTGGACCCAGTCGGAGCATAAGCCATGCCAACAGACCTCCAACCTGGCCGAAGCCGGAAGAGCAGCCATAGCTGCGTCTGGCGGACCGACGTGCTTCCAGGAACGAACCGCATGACTGGATTGGCCAACATGGCCCATCCCTTTAACCAAGGACGTTATAGGAGACGCTCCCAAAGCCAAGTCCACCCGAGCCCTGCCATTCCGCATCTCCATCGACCAAGCCTGCTGCTATATTCTGGACCCAGTCGGAGCATAAGCCATGCCAGCAGACCTCCAACCTGGTCGAAGCCGGAAGAGCAGCCATAGCTGCGTCTGGCGGACCGACATGCTTCCAAAAACGAACCGCATGACTGGATTGGCCAACATGGCCCATCCCTTTAACCAAGGACGTTATAGGAGACGCTCCCAAAGCCAAGTCCACACCGAGTCCTGCCATTCCGCATCTCCATCGACCAAGCCTGCTGCTATATTCTGGACCCAGTCGGAGCATAAGCCATATCAACAGACCTCCAACCTGGTCGAAGCCGGAAGAGCAGCCATAGCTGCGTCTGACGAACCGACATGCTTCCAGGAACGAACCGCATGACTGGATTGGCCAACATGGCCCATCCCTTTAACCAAGGACGTTATAGGAGACGCTCCCAAAGCCAAGTCCACACCGAGTCCTGCCATTCCGCATCTCCATCGACCAAGCCTGCTGCTATATTCTGGACCCAGTCGGAGCATAAGCCATGCCAACAGACCTCCAACCTGGTCGAAGCCGGAAGAGCAGCCATAGCTGCGTCTGGCGGACCGACATGCTTCCAGGAACAAAATGCATGACTGGATTGGCCAACATGGCCCATCCCTTTAACCAAGGACGTTATAGGAGACGCTCCCAAAGACCGAGTCCTGCCATTCCGCATCTCCATCGACCAAGCCTGCTGCTATATTCTGGACCCAGTCGGAGCATAAGTCATGCCAGCAGACCTCCAACCTGGCCGAAGCCGGAAGAGCAGCCATAGCTGCGTCTGGCGGACCGACATGCTTCCAAGAACGAACCGCATGACTGGATTGGCCAACATGGCCCATCCCTTTAACCAAGGACGTTATAGGAGACGCTCCCAAAGCCAAGTCCACACCGAGTCCTGCCATTCCGCATCTCCATCGACCAAGCCTGCTGCAATATTCTGGACCCAGTCGGAGCATAAGCCATGCCAGCAGACCTCCAACCTGGACGAAGCCGGAAGAGCAGCCATAGCCGCGTCTGGCGGACCGACATGCTTCCAGGAACGAACAGCATGACTGGATTGGCCAACATGGCCCATCCCTTTAACCAAGGACGTTATAGGAGACGCTCCCAAAGTCCGAGTCCTGCCATTCCGCATCTCCATCGACCAAGCCTGCTGCTATATTCTGGACCCAGTCGGAGCATAAGCCATGCCAGCAGACCTCCAACCTGGTCGAAGCCGGAAGAGCAGCCATAGCTGCGTCTGGCAGACCGACGTGCTTCCGGGAACGAACCGCATGACTGGATTGGCCAACATGGCCCATCCCTTTAACCAAGGACGTTATAGGAGACGCTCCCAAAGTCCGAGTCCTGCCATTCCGCATCTCCATCGACCAAGCCTGCTGCTATATTCTGGACCCAGTCGGAGCATAAGCCATGCCAGCAGACCTCCAACCTGGTCGAAGCCGGAAGAGCAGCCATAGCTGCGTCTGGCGGACCGACATGCTTCCAGGAACAAAATGCATGACTGGATTGGCCAACATGGCCCATCCCTTTAACCAAGGACGTTATAGGAGACGCTCCCAAAGACCGAGTCCTGCCATTCCGCATCTCCATCGACCAAGCCTGCTATATTCTGGACCCAGTCGGAGCATAAGTCATGCCAGCAGACCTCCAACCTGGCCGAAGCCGGAAGAGCAGCCATAGCTGCGTCTGGCGGACCGACATGCTTCCAAGAACGAACCGCATGACTGGATTGGCCAACATGGCCCATCCCTTTAACCAAGGACGTTATAGGAGACGCTCCCAAAGCCAAGTCCACACCGAGTCCTGCCATTCCGCATCTCCATCGACCAAGCCTGCTGCTATATTCTGGACCCAGTCGGAGCATAAGCCATGCCAGCAGACCTCCAACCTGGTCGAAGCCGGGAGAGCAGCCATAGCTGCGTCTGGCGGACCGACGTGCTTCCAGGAACGAACAGCATGACTGGATTGGCCAACATGGCCCATCCCTTTAACCAAGGACGTTATAGGAGACGCTCCCAAAGTCCGAGTCCTGCCATTCCGCATCTCCATCGACCAAGCCTGCTGCTATATTCTGGACCCAGTCGGAGCATAAGCCATGCCAGCAGACCTCCAACCTGGTCGAAGCCGGAAGAGCAGCCATAGCTGCGTCTGGCAGACCGACGTGCTTCCGGGAACGAACCGCATGACTGGATTGGCCAACATGGCCCATCCCTTTAACCAAGGACGTTATAGGAGACGCTCCCAAAGTCCGAGTCCTGCCATTCCGCATCTCCATCGACCAAGCCTGCTGCTATATTCTGGACCCAGTCGGAGCATAAGCCATGCCAGCAGACCTCCAACCTGGTCGAAGCCGGAAGAGCAGCCATAGCTGCGTCTGGCGGACCGACATGCTTCCAGGAACAAAATGCATGACTGGATTGGCCAACATGGCCCATCCCTTTAACCAAGGACGTTATAGGAGACGCTCCCAAAGACCGAGTCCTGCCATTCCGCATCTCCATCGACCAAGCCTGCTGCTATATTCTGGACCCAGTCGGAGCATAAGTCATGCCAGCAGACCTCCAACCTGGTCGAAGCCGGAAGAGCAGCCATAGCTGCGTCTGGCGGACCGACATGCTTCCAAGAACGAACCGCATGACTGGATTGGCCAACATGGCCCATCCCTTTAACCAAGGACGTTATAGGAGACGCTCCCAAAGCCAAGTCCACACCGAGTCCTGCCATTCCGCATCTCCATCGACCAAGCCTGCTGCAATATTCTGGACCCAGTCGGAGCATAAGCCATGCCAGCAGACCTCCAACCTGGACGAAGCCGGAAGAGCAGCCATAGCTGCGTCTGGCGGACCGACGTGCTTCCAGGAACGAACGGCATGACTGGATTGGCCAACATGGCCCATCCCTTTAACCAAGGACGTTATAGGAGACGCTCCCAAAGCCAAGTCCACCCGAGTCCTGCCATTCCGCATCTCCATCGACCAAGCCTGCTGCTATATTCTGGACCCAGTCGGAGCATAAGCCATGCCAGCAGACCTCCAACCTGGTCGAAGCCGGAAGAGCAGCCATAGCTGCGTCTGGCGGACCGACGTGCTTCCGGGAACGAACCGCATGACTGGATTGGCCAACATGGCCCATCCCTTTAACCAAGGACGTTATAGGAGACGCTCCCAAAGCCAAGTCCACCCGAGTCCTGCCATTCCGCATCTCCATCGACCAAGCCTGCTGCTATATTCTGGACCCAGTCGGAGCATAAGCCATGCCAGCAGACCTCCAACCTGGTCGAAGCCGGAAGAGCAGCCATAGCTGCGTCTGGCGGACCGACATGCTTCCAAGAACGAACCGCATGACTGGATTGGCCAACATGGCCCATCCCTTTAACCAAGGACGTTATAGGAGACGCTCCCAAAGTCCGAGTCCTGCCATTCCGCATCTCCATCGACCAAGCCTGCTGCTATATTCTGGACCCAGTCGGAGCATAAGCCATGCCAGCAGACCTCCAACCTGGTCGAAGCCGGAAGAGCAGCCATAGCTGCGTCTGGCGGACCGACATGCTTCCAGGAACGAACAGCATGACTGGATTGGCCAACATGGCCCATCCCTTTAACCAAGGACGTTATAGGAGACGCTCCCAAAGCCAAGTCCTGCCATTCCGCATCTCCATCGACCAAGCCTGCTGCTATATTCTGGACCCTGTCGGAGCATAAGCCATGCCAGCAGACCTCCAACCTGGTCGAAGCCGGAAGAGCAGCCATACCTGCGTCTGGCGGACCGACATGCTTCCAGGAACGAACCGCATGACTGGATTGGCCAACATGGCCCATCCCTTTAACCAAGGACGTTATAGGAGACGCTCCCAAAGCCAAGTCCACACCGAGTCCTGCCATTCCGCATCTCCATCGACCAAGCCTGCTGCTATATTCTGGACCCAGTCGGAGCATAAGCCATGCCAGCAGACCTCCAACCTGGTCGAAGCCGGAAGAGCAGCCATAGCTGCGTCTGGCGGACCGACATGCTTCCAGGAACGAGCCGCATGACTGGATCGGCCAACATGGCCCATCCCTTTAACCAAGGACGTTATAGGAGACGCTCCCAAAGACCGAGTCCTGCCATTCCGCATCTCCATCGACCAAGCCTGCTGCTATATTCTGGACCCAGTCGGAGCATAAGCCATGCCAGCAGACCTCCAACCCGGTCGAAGCCGGAAGAGCAGCCATAGCTGCGTCTGGCGGACCGACATGCTTCCAGGAACGAACAGCATGACTGGATTGGCCAACATGGCCCATCCCTTTAACCAAGGACGTTATAGGAGACGCTCCCAAAGTCCGAGTCCTGCCATTCCGCATCTCCATCGACCAAGCCTGCTGCTATATTCTGGACCCAGTCGGAGCATAAGCCATGCCAGCAGACCTCCAACCTGGTCGAAGCCGGAAGAGCAGCCATAGCTGCGTCTGGCGGACCGACAGGCTTCCAAGAACGAACCGCATGACTGGATTGGCCAACATGGCCCATCCCTTTAACCAAGGACGTTATAGGAGACGCTCCCAAAGTCCGAGTCCTGCCATTCCGCATCTCCATCGACCAAGCCTGCTGCTATATTCTGGACCCAGTCGGAGCATAAGCCATGCCAGCAGACCTCCAACCTGGTCGAAGCCGGAAGAGCAGCCATAGCTGCGTCTGACGAACCGACATGCTTCCAGGAACGAACCGCATGACTGGATTGGCCAACATGGCCCATCCCTTTAACCAAGGACGTTATAGGAGACGCTCCCAAAGACCGAGTCCTGCCATTCCGCATCTCCATCGACCAAGCCTGCTGCTATATTCTGGACCCAGTCGGAGCATAAGCCATGCCAGCAGACCTCCAACCTGGTCGAAGCCGGAAGAGCAGCCATAGCTGCGTCTGGCGGACCGACATGCTTCCAGGAACGAACAGCATGACTGGATTGGCCAACATGGCCCATCCCTTTAACCAAGGACGTTATAGGAGACGCTCCCAAAGTCCGAGTCCTGCCATTCCGCATCTCCATCGACCAAGCCTGCTGCTATATTCTGGACCCAGTCGGAGCATAAGCCATGCCAGCAGACCTCCAACCTGGTCGAAGCCGGAAGAGCAGCCATAGCTGCGTCTGGCGGACCGACATGCTTCCAGGAACGAGCCGCATGACTGGATCGGCCAACATGGCCCATCCCTTTAACCAAGGACGTTATAGGAGACGCTCCCAAAGACCGAGTCCTGCCATTCCGCATCTCCATCGACCAAGCCTGCTGCTATATTCTGGACCCAGTCGGAGCATAAGCCATGCCAGCAGACCTCCAACCTGGTCGAAGCCGGAAGAGCAGCCATAGCTGCGTCTGGCGGACCGACATGCTTCCAGGAACGAACAGCATGACTGGATTGGCCAACATGGCCCATCCCTTTAACCAAGGACGTTATAGGAGACGCTCCCAAAGACCGAGTCCTGCCATTCCGCATCTCCATCGACCAAGCCTGCTGCTATATTCTGGACCCAGTCGGAGCATAAGCCATGCCAGCAGACCTCCAACCTGGTCGAAGCCGGAAGAGCAGCCATAGCTGCGTCTGGCGGACCGACATGCTTCCAGGAACGAACAGCATGACTGGATTGGCCAACATGGCCCATCCCTTTAACCAAGGACGTTATAGGAGACGCTCCCAAAGTCCGAGTCCTGCCATTCCGCATCTCCATCGACCAAGCCTGCTGCTATATTCTGGACCCAGTCGGAGCATAAGCCATGCCAGCAGACCTCCAACCTGGTCGAAGCCGGAAGAGCAGCCATAGCTGCGTCTGGCGGACCGACATGCTTCCAGGAACGAGCCGCATGACTGGATCGGCCAACATGGCCCATCCCTTTAACCAAGGACGTTATAGGAGACGCTCCCAAAGACCGAGTCCTGCCATTCCGCATCTCCATCGACCAAGCCTGCTGCTATATTCTGGACCCAGTCGGAGCATAAGCCATGCCAGCAGACCTCCAACCTGGTCGAAGCCGGAAGAGCAGCCATAGCTGCGTCTGGCGGACCGACATGCTTCCAGGAACGAACAGCATGACTGGATTGGCCAACATGGCCCATCCCTTTAACCAAGGACGTTATAGGAGACGCTCCCAAAGTCCGAGTCCTGCCATTCCGCATCTCCATCGACCAAGCCTGCTGCTATATTCTGGACCCAGTCGGAGCATAAGCCATGCCAGCAGACCTCCAACCTGGTCGAAGCCGGAAGAGCAGCCATAGCTGCGTCTGGCGGACCGACATGCTTCCAAGAACGAACCGCATGACTGGATTGGCCAACATGGCCCATCCCTTTAACCAAGGACGTTATAGGAGACGCTCCCAAAGTCCGAGTCCTGCCATTCCGCATCTCCATCGACCAAGCCTGCTGCTATATTCTGGACCCAGTCGGAGCATAAGCCATGCCAGCAGACCTCCAACCTGGTCGAAGCCGGAAGAGCAGCCATAGCTGCGTCTGACGAACCGACATGCTTCCAGGAACGAACCGCATGACTGGATTGGCCAACATGGCCCATCCCTTTAACCAAGGACGTTATAGGAGACGCTCCCAAAGACCGAGTCCTGCCATTCCGCATCTCCATCGACCAAGCCTGCTGCTATATTCTGGACCCAGTCGGAGCATAAGCCATGCCAGCAGACCTCCAACCTGGTCGAAGCCGGAAGAGCAGCCATAGCTGCGTCTGGCGGACCGACGTGTTTCCAGGAACGAACAGCATGACTGGATTGGCCAACATGGCCCATCCCTTTAACCAAGGACGTTATAGGAGACGCTCCCAAAGTCCGAGTCCTGCCATTCCGCATCTCCATCGACCAAGCCTGCTGCTATATTCTGGACCCAGTCGGAGCATAAGCCATGCCAGCAGACCTCCAACCTGGTCGAAGCCGGAAGAGCAGCCATAGCTGCGTCTGGCGGACCGACGTGTTTCCAGGAACGAACTGCATGACTGGATTGGCCAACATGGCCCATCCCTTTAACCAAGGACGTTATAGGAGACGCTCCCAAAGACCGAGTCCTGCCATTCCGCATCTCCATCGACCAAGCCTGCTGCTATATTCTGGACCCAGTCGGAGCATAAGCCATGCCAGCAGACCTCCAACCTGGTCGAAGCCGGAAGAGCAGCCATAGCTGCGTCTGGCGGACCGACGTGTTTCCAGGAACGAACCGCATGACTGGATTGGCCAACATGGCCCATCCCTTTAACCAAGGACGTTATAGGAGACGCTCCCAAAGACCGAGTCCTGCCATTCCGCATCTCCATCGACCAAGCCTGCTGCTATATTCTGGACCCAGTCGGAGCATAAGCCATGCCAACAGACCTCCAACCTGGTCGAAGCCGGAAGAGCAGCCATAGCTGCGTCTGGCGGACCGACGTGCTTCCAGGAACGAACCGCATGACTGGATTGGCCAACATGGCCCATCCCTTTAACCAAGGACGTTATAGGAGACGCTCCCAAAGCCAAGTCCACCCGAGTCCTGCCATTCCGCATCTCCATCGACCAAGCCTGCTGCTATATTCTGGACCCAGTCGGAGCATAAGCCATGCCAACAGACCTCCAACCTGGTGGAAGCTGGAAGAGCAGCCATAGCTGCGTCTGGCGGACCGACATGCTTCCAGGAACGAACCGCATGACTGGATTGGTCAACATGGACCATCCCTTTAACCAAGGACGTTATAGGAGACGCTCCCAAAGCCAAGTCCACCCGAGTCCTGCCATTCCGCATCTCCATCGACCAAGCCTGCTGCTATATTCTGGACCCAGTCGGAGCATAAGCCATGCCAGCAGACCTCCAACCTGGTCGAAGCCGGAAGAGCAGCCATAGCTGCGTCTGGCGGACCGACATGCTTCCAAGAACGAACCGCATGACTGGATTGGCCAACATGGCCCATCCCTTTAACCAAGGACGTTATAGGAGACGCTCCCAAAGCCAAGTCCACCCGAGCCCTGCCATTCCGCATCTCCATCGACCAAGCCTGCTGCTATATTCTGGACCCAGTCGGAGCATAAGCCATGCCAGCAGACCTCCAACCTGGTCGAAGCCGGAAGAGCAGCCATAGCTGCGTCTGGCGGACCGACATGCTTCCAAGAACGAACCGCATGACTGGATTGGCCAACATGGCCCATCCCTTTAACCAAGGACGTTATAGGAGACGCTCCCAAAGTCCGAGTCCTGCCATTCCGCATCTCCATCGACCAAGCCTGCTGCTATATTCTGGACCCAGTCGGAGCATAAGCCATGCCAGCAGACCTCCAACCTGGTCGAAGCCGGAAGAGCAGCCATACCTGCGTCTGGCGGACCGACATGCTTCCAGGAACGAACCGCATGACTGGATTGGCCAACATGGCCCATCCCTTTAACCAAGGACGTTATAGGAGACGCTCCCAAAGCCAAGTCCACACCGAGTCCTGCCATTCCGCATCTCCATCGACCAAGCCTGCTGCTACATTCTGGACCCAGTTGGAGCATAAGCCATGCCAGCAGACCTCCAACCTGGTCGAAGCCGGGAGAGCAGCCATACCTGCGTCTGGCGGACCGACATGCTTCCAGGAACGAACCGCATGACTGGATTGGCCAACATGGCCCATCCCTTTAACCAAGGACGTTATAGGAGACGCTCCCAAAGCCAAGTCCACACCGAGTCCTGCCATTCCACATCTCCATCGACCAAGCCTGCTGCTATATTCTGGACCCAGTCGGAGCATAAGCCATGCCAGCAGACCTCCAACCTGGTCGAAGCCGGAAGAGCAGCCATACCTGCGTCTGGCGGACCGACATGCTTCCAGGAACGAACCGCATGACTGGATTGGCCAACATGGCCCATCCCTTTAACCAAGGACGTTATAGGAGACGCTCCCAAAGCCAAGTCCACACCGAGTCCTGCCATTCCGCATCTCCATCGACCAAGCCTGCTGCTATATTCTGGACCCAGTCGGAGCATAAGCCATGCCAGCAGACCTCCAACCTGGTCGAAGCCGGAAGAGCAGCCATACCTGCGTCTGGCGGACCGACATGCTTCCAGGAACGAACCGCATGACTGGATTGGCCAACATGGCCCATCCCTTTAACCAAGGACGTTATAGGAGACGCTCCCAAAGCCAAGTCCACACCGAGTCCTGCCATTCCGCATCTCCATCGACCAAGCCTGCTGCTATATTCTGGACCCAGTCGGAGCATAAGCCATGCCAGCAGACCTCCAACCTGGTCGAAGCCGGAAGAGCAGCCATAGCTGCGTCTGGCGGACCGACATGCTTCCAGGAACGAACCGCATGACTGGATTGGCCAACATGGCCCATCCCTTTAACCAAGGACGTTATAGGAGACGCTCCCAAAGCCAAGTCCACACCGAGTCCTGCCATTCCGCATCTCCATCGACCAAGCCTGCTGCTATATTCTGGACCCAGTCGGAGCATAAGCCATGCCAGCAGACCTCCAACCTGGTCGAAGCCGGAAGAGCAGCCATACCTGCGTCTGGCGGACCGACATGCTTCCAGGAACGAACCGCATGACTGGATTGGCCAACATGGCCCATCCCTTTAACCAAGGACGTTATAGGAGACGCTCCCAAAGCCAAGTCCACACCGAGTCCTGCCATTCCGCATCTCCATCGACCAAGCCTGCTGCTATATTCTGGACCCAGTCGGAGCATAAGCCATGCCAGCAGACCTCCAACCTGGTCGAAGCCGGAAGAGCAGCCATACCTGCGTCTGGCGGACCGACATGCTTCCAGGAACGAACCGCATGACTGGATTGGCCAACATGGCCCATCCCTTTAACCAAGGACGTTATAGGAGACGCTCCCAAAGCCAAGTCCACACCGAGTCCTGCCATTCCGCATCTCCATCGACCAAGCCTGCTGCTATATTCTGGACCCAGTCGGAGCATAAGCCATGCCAGCAGACCTCCAACCTGGTCGAAGCCGGAAGAGCAGCCATAGCTGCGTCTGGCGGACCGACATGCTTCCAGGAACGAACCGCATGACTGGATTGGCCAACATGGCCCATCCCTTTAACCAAGGACGTTATAGGAGACGCTCCCAAAGCCAAGTCCACACCGAGTCCTGCCATTCCGCATCTCCATCGACCAAGCCTGCTGCTATATTCTGGACCCAGTCGGAGTATAAGCCATGTCAGCAGACCTCCAACCTGGTCGAAGCCGGGAGAGCAGCCATACCTGCGTCTGGCGGACCGACATGCTTCCAGGAACGAACCGCATGACTGGATTGGCCAACATGGCCCATCCCTTTAACCAAGGACGTTATAGGAGACGCTCCCAAAGCCAAGTCCACACCGAGTCCTGCCATTCCGCATCTCCATCGACCAAGCCTGCTGCTATATTCTGGACCCAGTCGGAGCATAAGCATGCCAGCAGACCTCCAACCTGGTCGAAGCCGGAAGAGCAGCCATACCTGCGTCTGGCGGACCGACATGCTTCCAGGAACGAACCGCATGACTGGATTGGCCAACATGGCCCATCCCTTTAACCAAGGACGTTATAGGAGACGCTCCCAAAGCCAAGTCCACACCGAGTCCTGCCATTCCGCATCTCCATCGACCAAGCCTGCTGCTATATTCTGGACCCAGTCGGAGCATAAGCCATGCCAGCAGACCTCCAACCTGGTCGAAGCCGGAAGAGCAGCCATAGCTGCGTCTGGCGGACCGACATGCTTCCAGGAACGAACCGCATGACTGGATTGGCCAACATGGCCCATCCCTTTAACCAAGGACGTTATAGGAGACGCTCCCAAAGCCAAGTCCACACCGAGTCCTGCCATTCCGCATCTCCATCGACCAAGCCTGCTGCTATATTCTGGACCCAGTCGGAGCATAAGCCATGCCAGCAGACCTCCAACCTGGTCGAAGCCGGAAGAGCAGCCATAGCTGCGTCTGGCGGACCGACATGCTTCCAGGAACGAACCGCATGACTGGATTGGCCAACATGGCCCATCCCTTTAACCAAGGACGTTATAGGAGACGCTCCCAAAGCCAAGTCCACACCGAGTCCTGCCATTCCGCATCTCCATCGACCAAGCCTGCTGCTATATTCTGGACCCAGTCGGAGCATAAGCCATGCCAGCAGACCTCCAACCTGGTCGAAGCCGGAAGAGCAGCCATACCTGCGTCTGGCGGACCGACATGCTTCCAGGAACGAACCGCATGACTGGATTGGCCAACATGGCCCATCCCTTTAACCAAGGACGTTATAGGAGACGCTCCCAAAGCCAAGTCCACACCGAGTCCTGCCATTCCGCATCTCCATCGACCAAGCCTGCTGCTATATTCTGGACCCAGTCGGAGCATAAGCCATGCCAGCAGACCTCCAACCTGGTCGAAGCCGGAAGAGCAGCCATAGCTGCGTCTGGCGGACCGACATGCTTCCAGGAACGAACCGCATGACTGGATTGGCCAACATGGCCCATCCCTTTAACCAAGGACGTTATAGGAGACGCTCCCAAAGCCAAGTCCACACCGAGTCCTGCCATTCCGCATCTCCATCGACCAAGCCTGCTGCTATATTCTGGACCCAGTCGGAGCATAAGCCATGCCAGCAGACCTCCAACCTGGTCAAAGCCGGAAGAGCAGCCATACCTGCGTCTGGCGGACCGACATGCTTCCAGGAACGAACCGCATGACTGGATTGGCCAACATGGCCCATCCCTTTAACCAAGGACGTTATAGGAGACGCTCCCAAAGCCAAGTCCACACCGAGTCCTGCCATTCCGCATCTCCATCGACCAAGCCTGCTGCTATATTCTGGACCCAGTCGGAGCATAAGCCATGCCAGCAGACCTCCAACCTGGTCGAAGCCGGAAGAGCAGCCATAGCTGCGTCTGGCGGACCGACATGCTTCCAGGAACGAACCGCATGACTGGATTGGCCAACATGGCCCATCCCTTTAACCAAGGACGTTATAGGAGACGCTCCCAAAGCCAAGTCCACACCGAGTCCTGCCATTCCGCATCTCCATCGACCAAGCCTGCTGCTATATTCTGGACCCAGTCGGAGCATAAGCCATGCCAGCAGACCTCCAACCTGGTCGAAGCCGGAAGAGCAGCCATAGCTGCGTCTGGCGGACCGACATGCTTCCAGGAACGAACCGCATGACTGGATTGGCCAACATGGCCCATCCCTTTAACCAAGGACGTTATAGGAGACGCTCCCAAAGCCAAGTCCACACCGAGTCCTGCCATTCCGCATCTCCATCGACCAAGCCTGCTGCTATATTCTGGACCCAGTCGGAGCATAAGCCATGCCAGCAGACCTCCAACCTGGTCGAAGCCGGAAGAGCAGCCATACCTGCGTCTGGCGGACCGACATGCTTCCAGGAACGAACCGCATGACTGGATTGGCCAACATGGCCCATCCCTTTAACCAAGGACGTTATAGGAGACGCTCCCAAAGCCAAGTCCACACCGAGTCCTGCCATTCCGCATCTCCATCGACCAAGCCTGCTGCTATATTCTGGACCCAGTCGGAGCATAAGCCATGCCAGCAGACCTCCAACCTGGTCGAAGCCGGAAGAGCAGCCATAGCTGCGTCTGGCGGACCGACATGCTTCCAGGAACGAACCGCATGACTGGATTGGCCAACATGGCCCATCCCTTTAACCAAGGACGTTATAGGAGACGCTCCCAAAGCCAAGTCCACACCGAGTCCTGCCATTCCGCATCTCCATCGACCAAGCCTGCTGCTATATTCTGGACCCAGTCGGAGCATAAGCCATGCCAGCAGACCTCCAACCTGGTCGAAGCCGGGAGAGCAGCCATACCTGCGTCTGGCGGACCGACATGCTTCCAGGAACGAACCGCATGACTGGATTGGCCAACATGGCCCATCCCTTTAACCAAGGACGTTATAGGAGACGCTCCCAAAGCCAAGTCCACACCGAGTCCTGCCATTCCGCATCTCCATCGACCAAGCCTGCTGCTATATTCTGGACCCAGTCGGAGTATAAGCCATGCCAGCAGACCTCCAACCTGGTCGAAGCCGGAAGAGCAGCCATACCTGCGTCTGGCGGACCGACATGCTTCCAGGAACGAACCGCATGACTGGATTGGCCAACATGGCCCATCCCTTTAACCAAGGACGTTATAGGAGACGCTCCCAAAGCCAAGTCCACACCGAGTCCTGCCATTCCGCATCTCCATCGACCAAGCCTGCTGCTATATTCTGGACCCAGTCGGAGCATAAGCCATGCCAGCAGACCTCCAACCTGGTCGAAGCCGGGAGAGCAGCCATACCTGCGTCTGGCGGACCGACATGCTTCCAGGAACGAACCGCATGACTGGATTGGCCAACATGGCCCATCCCTTTAACCAAGGACGTTATAGGAGACGCTCCCAAAGCCAAGTCCACACCGAGTCCTGCCATTCCGCATCTCCATCGACCAAGCCTGCTGCTATATTCTGGACCCAGTCGGAGCATAAGCCATGCCAGCAGACCTCCAACCTGGTCGAAGCCGGGAGAGCAGCCATACCTGCGTCTGGCGGACCGACATGCTTCCAGGAACGAACCGCATGACTGGATTGGCCAACATGGCCCATCCCTTTAACCAAGGACGTTATAGGAGACGCTCCCAAAGCCAAGTCCACACCGAGTCCTGCCATTCCGCATCTCCATCGACCAAGCCTGCTGCTATATTCTGGACCCAGTCGGAGCATAAGCCATGCCAGCAGACCTCCAACCTGGTCGAAGCCGGGAGAGCAGCCATACCTGCGTCTGGCGGACCGACATGCTTCCAGGAACGAACCGCATGACTGGATTGGCCAACATGGCCCATCCCTTTAACCAAGGACGTTATAGGAGACGCTCCCAAAGCCAAGTCCACACCGAGTCCTGCCATTCCGCATCTCCATCGACCAAGCCTGCTGCTATATTCTGGACCCAGTCGGAGCATAAGCCATGCCAGCAGACCTCCAACCTGGTCGAAGCCGGGAGAGCAGCCATACCTGCGTCTGGCGGACCGACATGCTTCCAGGAACGAACCGCATGACTGGATTGGCCAACATGGCCCATCCCTTTAACCAAGGACGTTATAGGAGACGCTCCCAAAGCCAAGTCCACACCGAGTCCTGCCATTCCGCATCTCCATCGACCAAGCCTGCTGCTATATTCTGGACCCAGTCGGAGCATAAGCCATGCCAGCAGACCTCCAACCTGGTCGAAGCCGGGAGAGCAGCCATACCTGCGTCTGGCGGACCGACATGCTTCCAGGAACGAACCGCATGACTGGATTGGCCAACATGGCCCATCCCTTTAACCAAGGACGTTATAGGAGACGCTCCCAAAGCCAAGTCCACACCGAGTCCTGCCATTCCGCATCTCCATCGACCAAGCCTGCTGCTATATTCTGGACCCAGTCGGAGCATAAGCCATGCCAGCAGACCTCCAACCTGGTCGAAGCCGGGAGAGCAGCCATACCTGCGTCTGGCGGACCGACATGCTTCCAGGAACGAACCGCATGACTGGATTGGCCAACATGGCCCATCCCTTTAACCAAGGACGTTATAGGAGACGCTCCCAAAGCCAAGTCCACACCGAGTCCTGCCATTCCGCATCTCCATCGACCAAGCCTGCTGCTATATTCTGGACCCAGTCGGAGTATAAGCCATGCCAGCAGACCTCCAACCTGGTCGAAGCCGGGAGAGCAGCCATACCTGCGTCTGGCGGACCGACATGCTTCCAGGAACGAACCGCATGACTGGATTGGCCAACATGGCCCATCCCTTTAACCAAGGACGTTATAGGAGACGCTCCCAAAGCCAAGTCCACACCGAGTCCTGCCATTCCGCATCTCCATCGACCAAGCCTGCTGCTATATTCTGGACCCAGTCGGAGCATAAGCCATGCCAGCAGACCTCCAACCTGGTCGAAGCCGGGAGAGCAGCCATACCTGCGTCTGGCGGACCGACATGCTTCCAGGAACGAACCGCATGACTGGATTGGCCAACATGGCCCATCCCTTTAACCAAGGACGTTATAGGAGACGCTCCCAAAGCCAAGTCCACACCGAGTCCTGCCATTCCGCATCTCCATCGACCAAGCCTGCTGCTATATTCTGGACCCAGTCGGAGCATAAGCCATGCCAGCAGACCTCCAACCTGGTCGAAGCCGGGAGAGCAGCCATACCTGCGTCTGGCGGACCGACATGCTTCCAGGAACGAACCGCATGACTGGATTGGCCAACATGGCCCATCCCTTTAACCAAGGACGTTATAGGAGACGCTCCCAAAGCCAAGTCCACACCGAGTCCTGCCATTCCGCATCTCCATCGACCAAGCCTGCTGCTATATTCTGGACCCAGTCGGAGCATAAGCCATGCCAGCAGACCTCCAACCTGGTCGAAGCCGGGAGAGCAGCCATACCTGCGTCTGGCGGACCGACATGCTTCCAGGAACGAACCGCATGACTGGATTGGCCAACATGGCCCATCCCTTTAACCAAGGACGTTATAGGAGACGCTCCCAAAGCCAAGTCCACACCGAGTCCTGCCATTCCGCATCTCCATCGACCAAGCCTGCTGCTATATTCTGGACCCAGTCGGAGCATAAGCCATGCCAGCAGACCTCCAACCTGGTCGAAGCCGGGAGAGCAGCCATACCTGCGTCTGGCGGACCGACATGCTTCCAGGAACGAACCGCATGACTGGATTGGCCAACATGGCCCATCCCTTTAACCAAGGACGTTATAGGAGACGCTCCCAAAGCCAAGTCCACACCGAGTCCTGCCATTCCGCATCTCCATCGACCAAGCCTGCTGCTATATTCTGGACCCAGTCGGAGCATAAGCCATGCCAGCAGACCTCCAACCTGGTCGAAGCCGGGAGAGCAGCCATACCTGCGTCTGGCGGACCGACATGCTTCCAGGAACGAACCGCATGACTGGATTGGCCAACATGGCCCATCCCTTTAACCAAGGACGTTATAGGAGACGCTCCCAAAGCCAAGTCCACACCGAGTCCTGCCATTCCGCATCTCCATCGACCAAGCCTGCTGCTATATTCTGGACCCAGTCGGAGCATAAGCCATGCCAGCAGACCTCCAACCTGGTCGAAGCCGGGAGAGCAGCCATACCTGCGTCTGGCGGACCGACATGCTTCCAGGAACGAACCGCATGACTGGATTGGCCAACATGGCCCATCCCTTTAACCAAGGACGTTATAGGAGACGCTCCCAAAGCCAAGTCCACACCGAGTCCTGCCATTCCGCATCTCCATCGACCAAGCCTGCTGCTATATTCTGGACCCAGTCGGAGCATAAGCCATGCCAGCAGACCTCCAACCTGGTCGAAGCCGGGAGAGCAGCCATACCTGCGTCTGGCGGACCGACATGCTTCCAGGAACGAACCGCATGACTGGATTGGCCAACATGGCCCATCCCTTTAACCAAGGACGTTATAGGAGACGCTCCCAAAGCCAAGTCCACACCGAGTCCTGCCATTCCGCATCTCCATCGACCAAGCCTGCTGCTATATTCTGGACCCAGTCGGAGCATAAGCCATATCAACAGACCTCCAACCTGGTCGAAGCCGGGAGAGCAGCCATACCTGCGTCTGGCGGACCGACATGCTTCCAGGAACGAACCGCATGACTGGATTGGCCAACATGGCCCATCCCTTTAACCAAGGACGTTATAGGAGACGCTCCCAAAGCCAAGTCCACACCGAGTCCTGCCATTCCGCATCTCCATCGACCAAGCCTGCTGCTATATTCTGGACCCAGTCGGAGCATAAGCCATATCAGCAGACCTCCAACCTGGTCGAAGCCGGGAAGAGCAGCCATACCTGCGTCTGGCGGACCGACATGCTTCCAGGAACGAACCGCATGACTGGATTGGCCAACATGGCCCATCCCTTTAACCAAGGACGTTATAGGAGACGCTCCCAAAGCCAAGTCCACACCGAGTCCTGCCATTCCGCATCTCCATCGACCAAGCCTGCTGCTATATTCTGGACCCAGTCGGAGCATAAGCCATATCAGCAGACCTCCAACCTGGTCGAAGCCGGGAGAGCAGCCATACCTGCGTCTGGCGGACCGACATGCTTCCAGGAACGAACCGCATGACTGGATTGGCCAACATGGCCCATCCCTTTAACCAAGGACGTTATAGGAGACGCTCCCAAAGCCAAGTCCACACCGAGTCCTGCCATTCCGCATCTCCATCGACCAAGCCTGCTGCTATATTCTGGACCCAGTCGGAGCATAAGCCATATCAACAGACCTCCAACCTGGTCGA
This sequence comes from Phytophthora capsici, assembly GCA_030324255.1. Lineage (NCBI taxonomy): Eukaryota > Oomycota > Peronosporomycetes > Peronosporales > Peronosporaceae > Phytophthora > Phytophthora capsici. The sequence goes on from CM059347.1 coordinate 941,831, forward strand.
AGCCGGGAGAGCAGCCATACCTGCGTCTGGCGGACCGACATGCTTCCAGGAACGAACCGCATGACTGGATTGGCCAACATGGCCCATCCCTTTAACCAAGGACGTTATAGGAGACGCTCCCAAAGCCAAGTCCACACCGAGTCCTGCCATTCCGCATCTCCATCGACCAAGCCTGCTGCTATATTCTGGACCCAGTCGGAGCATAAGCCATATCAACAAACCTCCAACCTGGTCGAAGCCGGGAGAGCAGCCATACCTGCGTCTGGCGGACCGACATGCTTCCAGGAACGAACCGCATGACTGGATTGGCCAACATGGCCCATCCCTTTAACCAAGGACGTTATAGGAGACGCTCCCAAAGCCAAGTCCACACCGAGTCCTGCCATTCCGCATCTCCATCGACCAAGCCTGCTGCTATATTCTGGACCCAGTCGGAGCATAAGCCATATCAACAAACCTCCAACCTGGTCGAAGCCGGGAGAGCAGCCATACCTGCGTCTGGCGGACCGACATGCTTCCAGGAACGAACCGCATGACTGGATTGGCCAACATGGCCCATCCCTTTAACCAAGGACGTTATAGGAGACGCTCCCAAAGCCAAGTCCACACCGAGTCCTGCCATTCCGCATCTCCATCGACCAAGCCTGCTGCTATATTCTGGACCCAGTCGGAGCATAAGCCATATCAACAAACCTCCAACCTGGTCGAAGCCGGGAGAGCAGCCATACCTGCGTCTGGCGGACCGACATGCTTCCAGGAACGAACCGCATGACTGGATTGGCCAACATGGCCCATCCCTTTAACCAAGGACGTTATAGGAGACGCTCCCAAAGCCAAGTCCACACCGAGTCCTGCCATTCCGCATCTCCATCGACCAAGCCTGCTGCTATATTCTGGACCCAGTCGGAGCATAAGCCATATCAACAGACCTCCAACCTGGTCGAAGCCGGGAGAGCAGCCATACCTGCGTCTGGCGGACCGACATGCTTCCAGGAACGAACCGCATGACTGGATTGGCCAACATGGCCCATCCCTTTAACCAAGGACGTTATAGGAGACGCTCCCAAAGCCAAGTCCACACCGAGTCCTGCCATTCCGCATCTCCATCGACCAAGCCTGCTGCTATATTCTGGACCCAGTCGGAGCATAAGCCATATCAACAGACCTCCAACCTGGTCGAAGCCGGGAGAGCAGCCATACCTGCGTCTGGCGGACCGACATGCTTCCAGGAACGAACCGCATGACTGGATTGGCCAACATGGCCCATCCCTTTAACCAAGGACGTTATAGGAGACGCTCCCAAAGCCAAGTCCACACCGAGTCCTGCCATTCCGCATCTCCATCGACCAAGCCTGCTGCTATATTCTGGACCCAGTCGGAGCATAAGCCATATCAGCAGACCTCCAACCTGGTCGAAGCCGGGAGAGCAGCCATACCTGCGTCTGGCGGACCGACATGCTTCCAGGAACGAACCGCATGACTGGATTGGCCAACATGGCCCATCCCTTTAACCAAGGACGTTATAGGAGACGCTCCCAAAGCCAAGTCCACACCGAGTCCTGCCATTCCGCATCTCCATCGACCAAGCCTGCTGCTATATTCTGGACCCAGTCGGAGCATAAGCCATATCAACAGACCTCCAACCTGGTCGAAGCCGGGAGAGCAGCCATACCTGCGTCTGGCGGACCGACATGCTTCCAGGAACGAACCGCATGACTGGATTGGCCAACATGGCCCATCCCTTTAACCAAGGACGTTATAGGAGACGCTCCCAAAGCCAAGTCCACACCGAGTCCTGCCATTCCGCATCTCCATCGACCAAGCCTGCTGCTATATTCTGGACCCAGTCGGAGCATAAGCCATATCAGCAGACCTCCAACCTGGTCGAAGCCGGAAGAGCAGCCATACCTGCGTCTGGCGGACCGACATGCTTCCAGGAACGAACCGCATGACTGGATTGGCCAACATGGCCCATCCCTTTAACCAAGGACGTTATAGGAGACGCTCCCAAAGCCAAGTCCACACCGAGTCCTGCCATTCCGCATCTCCATCGACCAAGCCTGCTGCTATATTCTGGACCCAGTCGGAGCATAAGCCATATCAGCAGACCTCCAACCTGGTCGAAGCCGGGAGAGCAGCCGTAGCTGCGTCTGGCGGACCGACATGCTTCCAGGAACGAACCGCATGACTGGATTGGCCAACATGGCCCATCCCTTTAACCAAGGACGTTATAGGAGACGCTCCCAAAGCCAAGTCCACACCGAGTCCTGCCATTCCGCATCTCCATCGACCAAGCCTGCTGCTATATTCTGGACCCAGTCGGAGCATAAGCCATATCAGCAGACCTCCAACCTGGTCGAAGCCGGGAGAGCAGCCGTAGCTGCGTCTGGCGGACCGACATGCTTCCAGGAACGAACCGCATGACTGGATTGGCCAACATGGCCCATCCCTTTAACCAAGGACGTTATAGGAGACGCTCCCAAAGCCAAGTCCACACCGAGTCCTGCCATTCCGCATCTCCATCGACCAAGCCTGCTGCTATATTCTGGACCCAGTCGGAGCATAAGCCATATCAGCAGACCTCCAACCTGGTCGAAGCCGGGAGAGCAGCCATACCTGCGTCTGGCGGACCGACATGCTTCCAGGAACGAACCGCATGACTGGATTGGCCAACATGGCCCATCCCTTTAACCAAGGACGTTATAGGAGACGCTCCCAAAGCCAAGTCCACACCGAGTCCTGCCATTCCGCATCTCCATCGACCAAGCCTGCTGCTATATTCTGGACCCAGTCGGAGCATAAGCCATATCAACAGACCTCCAACCTGGTCGAAGCCGGGAGAGCAGCCATGCCTGCGTCTGGCGGACCGACATGCTTCCAGGAACGAACCGCATGACTGGATTGGCCAACATGGCCCATCCCTTTAACCAAGGACGTTATAGGAGACGCTCCCAAAGCCAAGTCCACACCGAGTCCTGCCATTCCGCATCTCCATCGACCAAGCCTGCTGCTATATTCTGGACCCAGTCGGAGCATAAGCCATTTCATCAGACCTCCAACCTGGTCGAAGCCGGGAGAGCAGCCATACCTGCGTCTGGCGGACCGACATGCTTCCAGGAACGAACCGCATGACTGGATTGGCCAACATGGCCCATCCCTTTAACCAAGGACGTTATAGGAGACGCTCCCAAAGCCAAGTCCACACCGAGTCCTGCCATTCCGCATCTCCATCGACCAAGCCTGCTGCTATATTCTGGACCCAGTCGGAGCATAAGCCATATCAACAGACCTCCAACCTGGTCGAAGCCGGGAGAGCAGCCATACCTGCGTCTGGCGGACCGACATGCTTCCAGGAACGAACCGCATGACTGGATTGGCCAACATGGCCCATCCCTTTAACCAAGGACGTTATAGGAGACGCTCCCAAAGCCAAGTCCACACCGAGTCCTGCCATTCCGCATCTCCATCGACCAAGCCTGCTGCTATATTCTGGACCCAGTCGGAGCATAAGCCATATCAACAGACCTCCAACCTGGTCGAAGCCGGGAGAGCAGCCATAGCTGCATCTGGCGGACCGACATGCTTCCAGGAACGAACCGCATGACTGGATTGGCCAACATGGCCCATCCCTTTAACCAAGGACGTTATAGGAGACGCTCCCAAAGCCAAGTCCACACCGAGTCCTGCCATTCCGCATCTCCATCGACCAAGCCTGCTGCTATATTCTGGACCCAGTCGGAGCATAAGCCATATCAACAGACCTCCAACCTGGTCGAAGCCGGGAGAGCAGCCATACCTGCGTCTGGCGGACCGACATGCTTCCAGGAACGAACCGCATGACTGGATTGGCCAACATGGCCCATCCCTTTAACCAAGGACGTTATAGGAGACGCTCCCAAAGCCAAGTCCACACCGAGTCCTGCCATTCCGCATCTCCATCGACCAAGCCTGCTGCTATATTCTGGACCCAGTCGGAGCATAAGCCATATCAACAAACCTCCAACCTGGTCGAAGCCGGGAGAGCAGCCATACCTGCGTCTGGCGGACCGACATGCTTCCAGGAACGAACCGCATGACTGGATTGGCCAACATGGCCCATCCCTTTAACCAAGGACGTTATAGGAGACGCTCCCAAAGCCAAGTCCACACCGAGTCCTGCCATTCCGCATCTCCATCGACCAAGCCTGCTGCTATATTCTGGACCCAGTCGGAGCATAAGCCATATCAACAGACCTCCAACCTGGTCGAAGCCGGGAGAGCAGCCATACCTGCGTCTGGCGGACCGACATGCTTCCAGGAACGAACCGCATGACTGGATTGGCCAACATGGCCCATCCCTTTAACCAAGGACGTTATAGGAGACGCTCCCAAAGCCAAGTCCACACCGAGTCCTGCCATTCCGCATCTCCATCGACCAAGCCTGCTGCTATATTCTGGACCCAGTCGGAGCATAAGCCATATCAACAGACCTCCAACCTGGTCGAAGCCGGGAGAGCAGCCATACCTGCGTCTGGCGGACCGACATGCTTCCAGGAACGAACCGCATGACTGGATTGGCCAACATGGCCCATCCCTTTAACCAAGGACGTTATAGGAGACGCTCCCAAAGCCAAGTCCACACCGAGTCCTGCCATTCCGCATCTCCATCGACCAAGCCTGCTGCTATATTCTGGACCCAGTCGGAGCATAAGCCATATCAACAGACCTCCAACCTGGTCGAAGCCGGGAGAGCAGCCATACCTGCGTCTGGCGGACCGACATGCTTCCAGGAACGAACCGCATGACTGGATTGGCCAACATGGCCCATCCCTTTAACCAAGGACGTTATAGGAGACGCTCCCAAAGCCAAGTCCACACCGAGTCCTGCCATTCCGCATCTCCATCGACCAAGCCTGCTGCTATATTCTGGACCCAGTCGGAGCATAAGCCATATCAACAGACCTCCAACCTGGTCGAAGCCGGGAGAGCAGCCATACCTGCGTCTGGCGGACCGACATGCTTCCAGGAACGAACCGCATGACTGGATTGGCCAACATGGCCCATCCCTTTAACCAAGGACGTTATAGGAGACGCTCCCAAAGCCAAGTCCACACCGAGTCCTGCCATTCCGCATCTCCATCGACCAAGCCTGCTGCTATATTCTGGACCCAGTCGGAGCATAAGCCATATCAACAGACCTCCAACCTGGTCGAAGCCGGGAGAGCAGCCATACCTGCGTCTGGCGGACCGACATGCTTCCAGGAACGAACCGCATGACTGGATTGGCCAACATGGCCCATCCCTTTAACCAAGGACGTTATAGGAGACGCTCCCAAAGCCAAGTCCACACCGAGTCCTGCCATTCCGCATCTCCATCGACCAAGCCTGCTGCTATATTCTGGACCCAGTCGGAGCATAAGCCATATCAGCAGACCTCCAACCTGGTCGAAGCCGGGAGAGCAGCCATACCTGCGTCTGGCGGACCGACATGCTTCCAGGAACGAACCGCATGACTGGATTGGCCAACATGGCCCATCCCTTTAACCAAGGACGTTATAGGAGACGCTCCCAAAGCCAAGTCCACACCGAGTCCTGCCATTCCGCATCTCCATCGACCAAGCCTGCTGCTATATTCTGGACCCAGTCGGAGCATAAGCCATGCCAGCAGACCTCCAACCTGGTCAAAGCCGGAAGAGCAGCCATACCTGCGTCTGGCGGACCGACATGCTTCCAGGAACGAACCGCATGACTGGATTGGCCAACATGGCCCATCCCTTTAACCAAGGACGTTATAGGAGACGCTCCCAAAGCCAAGTCCACACCGAGTCCTGCCATTCCGCATCTCCATCGACCAAGCCTGCTGCTACATTCTGGACCCAGTCGGAGCATAAGCCATGCCAGCAGACCTCCAACCTGGTCGAAGCCGGGAGAGCAGCCATACCTGCGTCTGGCGGACCGACATGCTTCCAGGAACGAACCGCATGACTGGATTGGCCAACATGGCCCATCCCTTTAACCAAGGACGTTATAGGAGACGCTCCCAAAGCCAAGTCCACACCGAGTCCTGCCATTCCGCATCTCCATCGACCAAGCCTGCTGCTATATTCTGGACCCAGTCGGAGCATAAGCCATGCCAGCAGACCTCCAACCTGGTCGAAGCCGGGAGAGCAGCCATACCTGCGTCTGGCGGACCGACATGCTTCCAGGAACGAACCGCATGACTGGATTGGCCAACATGGCCCATCCCTTTAACCAAGGACGTTATAGGAGACGCTTCCAAAGCCAAGTCCACACCGAGTCCTGCCATTCCGCATCTCCATCGACCAAGCCTGCTGCTATATTCTGGACCCAGTCGGAGCATAAGCCATGCCAGCAGACCTCCAACCTGGTCGAAGCCGGGAGAGCAGCCATACCTGCGTCTGGCGGACCGACATGCTTCCAGGAACGAACCGCATGACTGGATTGGCCAACATGGCCCATCCCTTTAACCAAGGACGTTATAGGAGACGCTCCCAAAGCCAAGTCCACACCGAGTCCTGCCATTCCGCATCTCCATCGACCAAGCCTGCTGCTATATTCTGGACCCAGTCGGAGCATAAGCCATGCCAGCAGACCTCCAACCTGGTCGAAGCCGGGAGAGCAGCCATACCTGCGTCTGGCGGACCGACATGCTTCCAGGAACGAACCGCATGACTGGATTGGCCAACATGGCCCATCCCTTTAACCAAGGACGTTATAGGAGACGCTCCCAAAGCCAAGTCCACACCGAGTCCTGCCATTCCGCATCTCCATCGACCAAGCCTGCTGCTATATTCTGGACCCAGTCGGAGCATAAGCCATGCCAGCAGACCTCCAACCTGGTCGAAGCCGGGAGAGCAGCCATACCTGCGTCTGGCGGACCGACATGCTTCCAGGAACGAACCGCATGACTGGATTGGCCAACATGGCCCATCCCTTTAACCAAGGACGTTATAGGAGACGCTCCCAAAGCCAAGTCCACACCGAGTCCTGCCATTCCGCATCTCCATCGACCAAGCCTGCTGCTATATTCTGGACCCAGTCGGAGCATAAGCCATGCCAGCAGACCTCCAACCTGGTCGAAGCCGGGAGAGCAGCCATACCTGCGTCTGGCGGACCGACATGCTTCCAGGAACGAACCGCATGACTGGATTGGCCAACATGGCCCATCCCTTTAACCAAGGACGTTATAGGAGACGCTCCCAAAGCCAAGTCCACACCGAGTCCTGCCATTCCGCATCTCCATCGACCAAGCCTGCTGCTATATTCTGGACCCAGTCGGAGCATAAGCCATGCCAGCAGACCTCCAACCTGGTCGAAGCCGGGAGAGCAGCCATACCTGCGTCTGGCGGACCGACATGCTTCCAGGAACGAACCGCATGACTGGATTGGCCAACATGGCCCATCCCTTTAACCAAGGACGTTATAGGAGACGCTCCCAAAGCCAAGTCCACACCGAGTCCTGCCATTCCGCATCTCCATCGACCAAGCCTGCTGCTATATTCTGGACCCAGTCGGAGCATAAGCCATGCCAACAGACCTCCAACCTGGTCGAAGCCGGGAGAGCAGCCATACCTGCGTCTGGCGGACCGACATGCTTCCAGGAACGAACCGCATGACTGGATTGGCCAACATGGCCCATCCCTTTAACCAAGGACGTTATAGGAGACGCTCCCAAAGCCAAGTCCACACCGAGTCCTGCCATTCCGCATCTCCATCGACCAAGCCTGCTGCTATATTCTGGACCCAGTCGGAGCATAAGCCATGCCAGCAGACCTCCAACCTGGTCGAAGCCGGGAGAGCAGCCATACCTGCGTCTGGCGGACCGACATGCTTCCAGGAACGAACCGCATGACTGGATTGGCCAACATGGCCCATCCCTTTAACCAAGGACGTTATAGGAGACGCTCCCAAAGCCAAGTCCACACCGAGTCCTGCCATTCCGCATCTCCATCGACCAAGCCTGCTGCTATATTCTGGACCCAGTCGGAGCATAAGCCATGCCAGCAGACCTCCAACCTGGTCGAAGCCGGGAGAGCAGCCATACCTGCGTCTGGCGGACCGACATGCTTCCAGGAACGAACCGCATGACTGGATTGGCCAACATGGCCCATCCCTTTAACCAAGGACGTTATAGGAGACGCTTCCAAAGCCAAGTCCACACCGAGTCCTGCCATTCCGCATCTCCATCGACCAAGCCTGCTGCTATATTCTGGACCCAGTCGGAGCATAAGCCATGCCAGCAGACCTCCAACCTGGTCGAAGCCGGGAGAGCAGCCATACCTGCGTCTGGCGGACCGACATGCTTCCAGGAACGAACCGCATGACTGGATTGGCCAACATGGCCCATCCCTTTAACCAAGGACGTTATAGGAGACGCTCCCAAAGCCAAGTCCACACCGAGTCCTGCCATTCCGCATCTCCATCGACCAAGCCTGCTGCTATATTCTGGACCCAGTCGGAGCATAAGCCATGCCAGCAGACCTCCAACCTGGTCGAAGCCGGGAGAGCAGCCATACCTGCGTCTGGCGGACCGACATGCTTCCAGGAACGAACCGCATGACTGGATTGGCCAACATGGCCCATCCCTTTAACCAAGGACGTTATAGGAGACGCTTCCAAAGCCAAGTCCACACCGAGTCCTGCCATTCCGCATCTCCATCGACCAAGCCTGCTGCTATATTCTGGACCCAGTCGGAGTATAAGCCATGCCAGCAGACCTCCAACCTGGTCGAAGCCGGGAGAGCAGCCATACCTGCGTCTGGCGGACCGACATGCTTCCAGGAACGAACCGCATGACTGGATTGGCCAACATGGCCCATCCCTTTAACCAAGGACGTTATAGGAGACGCTTCCAAAGCCAAGTCCACACCGAGTCCTGCCATTCCGCATCTCCATCGACCAAGCCTGCTGCTATATTCTGGACCCAGTCGGAGTATAAGCCATGCCAGCAGACCTCCAACCTGGTCGAAGCCGGGAGAGCAGCCATACCTGCGTCTGGCGGACCGACATGCTTCCAGGAACGAACCGCATGACTGGATTGGCCAACATGGCCCATCCCTTTAACCAAGGACGTTATAGGAGACGCTTCCAAAGCCAAGTCCACACCGAGTCCTGCCATTCCGCATCTCCATCGACCAAGCCTGCTGCTATATTCTGGACCCAGTCGGAGCATAAGCCATGCCAGCAGACCTCCAACCTGGTCGAAGCCGGGAGAGCAGCCATACCTGCGTCTGGCGGACCGACATGCTTCCAGGAACGAACCGCATGACTGGATTGGCCAACATGGCCCATCCCTTTAACCAAGGACGTTATAGGAGACGCTTCCAAAGCCAAGTCCACACCGAGTCCTGCCATTCCGCATCTCCATCGACCAAGCCTGCTGCTATATTCTGGACCCAGTCGGAGTATAAGCCATGCCAGCAGACCTCCAACCTGGTCGAAGCCGGGAGAGCAGCCATACCTGCGTCTGGCGGACCGACATGCTTCCAGGAACGAACCGCATGACTGGATTGGCCAACATGGCCCATCCCTTTAACCAAGGACGTTATAGGAGACGCTTCCAAAGCCAAGTCCACACCGAGTCCTGCCATTCCGCATCTCCATCGACCAAGCCTGCTGCTATATTCTGGACCCAGTCGGAGTATAAGCCATGCCAGCAGACCTCCAACCTGGTCGAAGCCGGGAGAGCAGCCATACCTGCGTCTGGCGGACCGACATGCTTCCAGGAACGAACCGCATGACTGGATTGGCCAACATGGCCCATCCCTTTAACCAAGGACGTTATAGGAGACGCTCCCAAAGCCAAGTCCACACCGAGTCCTGCCATTCCGCATCTCCATCGACCAAGCCTGCTGCTATATTCTGGACCCAGTCGGAGCATAAGCCATGCCAGCAGACCTCCAACCTGGTCGAAGCCGGGAGAGCAGCCATACCTGCGTCTGGCGGACCGACATGCTTCCAGGAACGAACCGCATGACTGGATTGGCCAACATGGCCCATCCCTTTAACCAAGGACGTTATAGGAGACGCTCCCAAAGCCAAGTCCACACCGAGTCCTGCCATTCCGCATCTCCATCGACCAAGCCTGCTGCTATATTCTGGACCCAGTCGGAGCATAAGCCATGCCAGCAGACCTCCAACCTGGTCGAAGCCGAGAGAGCAGCCATACCTGCGTCTGGCGGACCGACATGCTTCCAGGAACGAACCGCATGACTGGATTGGCCAACATGGCCCATCCCTTTAACCAAGGACGTTATAGGAGACGCTTCCAAAGCCAAGTCCACACCGAGTCCTGCCATTCCGCATCTCCATCGACCAAGCCTGCTGCTATATTCTGGACCCAGTCGGAGTATAAGCCATGCCAGCAGACCTCCAACCTGGTCGAAGCCGGGAGAGCAGCCATACCTGCGTCTGGCGGACCGACATGCTTCCAGGAACGAACCGCATGACTGGATTGGCCAACATGGCCCATCCCTTTAACCAAGGACGTTATAGGAGACGCTCCCAAAGCCAAGTCCACACCGAGTCCTGCCATTCCGCATCTCCATCGACCAAGCCTGCTGCTATATTCTGGACCCAGTCGGAGCATAAGCCATGCCAACAGACCTCCAACCTGGTCGAAGCCGGAAGAGCAGCCATACCTGCGTCTGGCGGACCGACATGCTTCCAGGAACGAACCGCATGACTGGATTGGCCAACATGGCCCATCCCTTTAACCAAGGACGTTATAGGAGACGCTCCCAAAGCCAAGTCCACACCGAGTCCTGCCATTCCGCATCTCCATCGACCAAGCCTGCTGCTATATTCTGGACCCAGTCGGAGCATAAGCCATGCCAGCAGACCTCCAACCTGGTCGAAGCCGGGAGAGCAGCCATACCTGCGTCTGGCGGACCGACATGCTTCCAGGAACGAACCGCATGACTGGATTGGCCAACATGGCCCATCCCTTTAACCAAGGACGTTATAGGAGACGCTCCCAAAGCCAAGTCCACACCGAGTCCTGCCATTCCGCATCTCCATCGACCAAGCCTGCTGCTATATTCTGGACCCAGTCGGAGTATAAGCCATGCCAGCAGACCTCCAACCTGGTCGAAGCCGGGAGAGCAGCCATACCTGCGTCTGGCGGACCGACATGCTTCCAGGAACGAACCGCATGACTGGATTGGCCAACATGGCCCATCCCTTTAACCAAGGACGTTATAGGAGACGCTCCCAAAGCCAAGTCCACACCGAGTCCTGCCATTCCGCATCTCCATCGACCAAGCCTGCTGCTATATTCTGGACCCAGTCGGAGCATAAGCCATGCCAGCAGACCTCCAACCTGGTCGAAGCCGGGAGAGCAGCCATACCTGCGTCTGGCGGACCGACATGCTTCCAGGAACGAACCGCATGACTGGATTGGCCAACATGGCCCATCCCTTTAACCAAGGACGTTATAGGAGACGCTCCCAAAGCCAAGTCCACACCGAGTCCTGCCATTCCGCATCTCCATCGACCAAGCCTGCTGCTATATTCTGGACCCAGTCGGAGCATAAGCCATGCCAGCAGACCTCCAACCTGGTCGAAGCCGGAAGAGCAGCCATACCTGCGTCTGGCGGACCGACATGCTTCCAGGAACGAACCGCATGACTGGATTGGCCAACATGGCCCATCCCTTTAACCAAGGACGTTATAGGAGACGCTCCCAAAGCCAAGTCCACACCGAGTCCTGCCATTCCGCATCTCCATCGACCAAGCCTGCTGCTATATTCTGGACCCAGTCGGAGCATAAGCCATGCCAACAGACCTCCAACCTGGTCGAAGCCGGGAGAGCAGCCATACCTGCGTCTGGCGGACCGACATGCTTCCAGGAACGAACCGCATGACTGGATTGGCCAACATGGCCCATCCCTTTAACCAAGGACGTTATAGGAGACGCTTCCAAAGCCAAGTCCACACCGAGTCCTGCCATTCCGCATCTCCATCGACCAAGCCTGCTGCTATATTCTGGACCCAGTCGGAGTATAAGCCATGCCAGCAGACCTCCAACCTGGTCGAAGCCGGGAGAGCAGCCATACCTGCGTCTGGCGGACCGACATGCTTCCAGGAACGAACCGCATGACTGGATTGGCCAACATGGCCCATCCCTTTAACCAAGGACGTTATAGGAGACGCTTCCAAAGCCAAGTCCACACCGAGTCCTGCCATTCCGCATCTCCATCGACCAAGCCTGCTGCTACATTCTGGACCCAGTCGGAGCATAAGCCATGCCAGCAGACCTCCAACCTGGTCGAAGCCGGGAGAGCAGCCATACCTGCGTCTGGCGGACCGACATGCTTCCAGGAACGAACCGCATGACTGGATTGGCCAACATGGCCCATCCCTTTAACCAAGGACGTTATAGGAGACGCTTCCAAAGCCAAGTCCACACCGAGTCCTGCCATTCCGCATCTCCATCGACCAAGCCTGCTGCTATATTCTGGACCCAGTCGGAGTATAAGCCATGCCAGCAGACCTCCAACCTGGTCGAAGCCGGGAGAGCAGCCATACCTGCGTCTGGCGGACCGACATGCTTCCAGGAACGAACCGCATGACTGGATTGGCCAACATGGCCCATCCCTTTAACCAAGGACGTTATAGGAGACGCTCCCAAAGCCAAGTCCACACCGAGTCCTGCCATTCCGCATCTCCATCGACCAAGCCTGCTGCTACATTCTGGACCCAGTCGGAGCATAAGCCATGCCAACAGACCTCCAACCTGGTCGAAGCCGGGAGAGCAGCCATACCTGCGTCTGGCGGACCGACATGCTTCCAGGAACGAACCGCATGACTGGATTGGCCAACATGGCCCATCCCTTTAACCAAGGACGTTATAGGAGACGCTTCCAAAGCCAAGTCCACACCGAGTCCTGCCATTCCGCATCTCCATCGACCAAGCCTGCTGCTATATTCTGGACCCAGTCGGAGTATAAGCCATGCCAGCAGACCTCCAACCTGGTCGAAGCCGGGAGAGCAGCCATACCTGCGTCTGGCGGACCGACATGCTTCCAGGAACGAACCGCATGACTGGATTGGCCAACATGGCCCATCCCTTTAACCAAGGACGTTATAGGAGACGCTTCCAAAGCCAAGTCCACACCGAGTCCTGCCATTCCGCATCTCCATCGACCAAGCCTGCTGCTATATTCTGGACCCAGTCGGAGTATAAGCCATGCCAGCAGACCTCCAACCTGGTCGAAGCCGGGAGAGCAGCCATACCTGCGTCTGGCGGACCGACATGCTTCCAGGAACGAACCGCATGACTGGATTGGCCAACATGGCCCATCCCTTTAACCAAGGACGTTATAGGAGACGCTTCCAAAGCCAAGTCCACACCGAGTCCTGCCATTCCGCATCTCCATCGACCAAGCCTGCTGCTATATTCTGGACCCAGTCGGAGCATAAGCCATGCCAGCAGACCTCCAACCTGGTCGAAGCCGGGAGAGCAGCCATACCTGCGTCTGGCGGACCGACATGCTTCCAGGAACGAACCGCATGACTGGATTGGCCAACATGGCCCATCCCTTTAACCAAGGACGTTATAGGAGACGCTCCCAAAGCCAAGTCCACACCGAGTCCTGCCATTCCGCATCTCCATCGACCAAGCCTGCTGCTATATTCTGGACCCAGTCGGAGCATAAGCCATGCCAGCAGACCTCCAACCTGGTCGAAGCCGGGAGAGCAGCCATACCTGCGTCTGGCGGACCGACATGCTTCCAGGAACGAACCGCATGACTGGATTGGCCAACATGGCCCATCCCTTTAACCAAGGACGTTATAGGAGACGCTTCCAAAGCCAAGTCCACACCGAGTCCTGCCATTCCGCATCTCCATCGACCAAGCCTGCTGCTATATTCTGGACCCAGTCGGAGTATAAGCCATGCCAGCAGACCTCCAACCTGGTCGAAGCCGGGAGAGCAGCCATACCTGCGTCTGGCGGACCGACATGCTTCCAGGAACGAACCGCATGACTGGATTGGCCAACATGGCCCATCCCTTTAACCAAGGACGTTATAGGAGACGCTTCCAAAGCCAAGTCCACACCGAGTCCTGCCATTCCGCATCTCCATCGACCAAGCCTGCTGCTATATTCTGGACCCAGTCGGAGTATAAGCCATGCCAGCAGACCTCCAACCTGGTCGAAGCCGGGAGAGCAGCCATACCTGCGTCTGGCGGACCGACATGCTTCCAGGAACGAACCGCATGACTGGATTGGCCAACATGGCCCATCCCTTTAACCAAGGACGTTATAGGAGACGCTTCCAAAGCCAAGTCCACACCGAGTCCTGCCATTCCGCATCTCCATCGACCAAGCCTGCTGCTATATTCTGGACCCAGTCGGAGCATAAGCCATGCCAGCAGACCTCCAACCTGGTCGAAGCCGGGAGAGCAGCCATACCTGCGTCTGGCGGACCGACATGCTTCCAGGAACGAACCGCATGACTGGATTGGCCAACATGGCCCATCCCTTTAACCAAGGACGTTATAGGAGACGCTCCCAAAGCCAAGTCCACACCGAGTCCTGCCATTCCGCATCTCCATCGACCAAGCCTGCTGCTATATTCTGGACCCAGTCGGAGCATAAGCCATGCCAGCAGACCTCCAACCTGGTCGAAGCCGAGAGAGCAGCCATACCTGCGTCTGGCGGACCGACATGCTTCCAGGAACGAACCGCATGACTGGATTGGCCAACATGGCCCATCCCGTTAACCAAGGACGTTATAGGAGACGCTTCCAAAGCCAAGTCCACACCGAGTCCTGCCATTCCGCATCTCCATCGACCAAGCCTGCTGCTATATTCTGGACCCAGTCGGAGTATAAGCCATGCCAGCAGACCTCCAACCTGGTCGAAGCCGGGAGAGCAGCCATACCTGCGTCTGGCGGACCGACATGCTTCCAGGAACGAACCGCATGACTGGATTGGCCAACATGGCCCATCCCTTTAACCAAGGACGTTATAGGAGATGCTCCCAAAGCCAAGTCCACACCGAGTCCTGCCATTCCGCATCTCCATCGACCAAGCCTGCTGCTATATTCTGGACCCAGTCGGAGCATAAGCCATGCCAACAGACCTCCAACCTAGTCGAAACCGGAAGAGCAGCCATACCTGCGTCTGGCGGACCGACATGCTTCCAGGAACGAACCGCATGACTGGATTGGCCAACATGGCCCATCCCTTTAACCAAGGACGTTATAGGAGACGCTCCCAAAGCCAAGTCCACACCGAGTCCTGCCATTCCGCATCTCCATCGACCAAGCCTGCTGCTATATTCTGGACCCAGTCGGAGCATAAGCCATGCCAGCAGACCTCCAACCTGGTCGAAGCCGGGAGAGCAGCCATACCTGCGTCTGGCGGACCGACATGCTTCCAGGAACGAACCGCATGACTGGATTGGCCAACATGGCCCATCCCTTTAACCAAGGACGTTATAGGAGACGCTTCCAAAGCCAAGTCCACACCGAGTCCTGCCATTCCGCATCTCCATCGACCAAGCCTGCTGCTATATTCTGGACCCAGTCGGAGTATAAGCCATGCCAGCAGACCTCCAACCTGGTCGAAGCCGGGAGAGCAGCCATACCTGCGTCTGGCGGACCGACATGCTTCCAGGAACGAACCGCATGACTGGATTGGCCAACATGGCCCATCCCTTTAACCAAGGACGTTATAGGAGACGCTCCCAAAGCCAAGTCCACACCGAGTCCTGCCATTCCGCATCTCCATCGACCAAGCCTGCTGCTATATTCTGGACCCAGTCGGAGCATAAGCCATGCCAGCAGACCTCCAACCTGGTCGAAGCCGGGAGAGCAGCCATACCTGCGTCTGGCGGACCGACATGCTTCCAGGAACGAACCGCATGACTGGATTGGCCAACATGGCCCATCCCTTTAACCAAGGACGTTATAGGAGATGCTCCCAAAGCCAAGTCCACACCGAGTCCTGCCATTCCGCATCTCCATCGACCAAGCCTGCTGCTATATTCTGGACCCAGTCGGAGCATAAGCCATGCCAACAGACCTCCAACCTAGTCGAAACCGGAAGAGCAGCCATACCTGCGTCTGGCGGACCGACATGCTTCCAGGAACGAACCGCATGACTGGATTGGCCAACATGGCCCATCCCTTTAACCAAGGACGTTATAGGAGACGCTCCCAAAGCCAAGTCCACACCGAGTCCTGCCATTCCGCATCTCCATCGACCAAGCCTGCTGCTATATTCTGGACCCAGTCGGAGCATAAGCCATGCCAGCAGACCTCCAACCTGGTCGAAGCCGGGAGAGCAGCCATACCTGCGTCTGGCGGACCGACATGCTTCCAGGAACGAACCGCATGACTGGATTGGCCAACATGGCCCATCCCTTTAACCAAGGACGTTATAGGAGACGCTTCCAAAGCCAAGTCCACACCGAGTCCTGCCATTCCGCATCTCCATCGACCAAGCCTGCTGCTATATTCTGGACCCAGTCGGAGTATAAGCCATGCCAGCAGACCTCCAACCTGGTCGAAGCCGGGAGAGCAGCCATACCTGCGTCTGGCGGACCGACATGCTTCCAGGAACGAACCGCATGACTGGATTGGCCAACATGGCCCATCCCTTTAACCAAGGACGTTATAGGAGACGCTCCCAAAGCCAATTCCACACCGAGTCCTGCCATTCCGCATCTCCATCGACCAAGCCTGCTGCTATATTCTGGACCCAGTCGGAGCATAAGCCATATCAACAGACCTCCAACCTGGTCGAAGCCGGGAGAGCATCCATGCCTGCGTCTGGCGGACCGACATGCTTCCAGGAACGAACCGCATGACTGGATTGGCCAACATGGCCCATCCCTTTAACCAAGGACGTTATAGGAGACGCTCCCAAAGCCAAGTCCACACCGAGTCCTGCCATTCCGCATCTCCATCGACCAAGCCTGCTGCTATATTCTGGACCCAGTCGGAGCATAAGCCATGCCAGCAGACCTCCAACCTGGTCGAAGCCGGGAGAGCAGCCATACCTGCGTCTGGCGGACCGACATGCTTCCAGGAACGAACCGCATGACTGGATTGGCCAACATGGCCCATCCCTTTAACCAAGGACGTTATAGGAGACGCTTCCAAAGCCAAGTCCACACCGAGTCCTGCCATTCCGCATCTCCATCGACCAAGCCTGCTGCTATATTCTGGACCCAGTCGGAGCATAAGCCATATCAACAGACCTCCAACCTGGTCGAAGCCGGGAGAGCATCCATGCCTGCGTCTGGCGGACCGACATGCTTCCAGGAACGAACCGCATGACTGGATTGGCCAACATGGCCCATCCCTTTAACCAAGGACGTTATAGGAGACGCTCCCAAAGCCAATTCCACACCGAGTCCTGCCATTCCGCATCTCCATCGACCAAGCCTGCTGCTATATTCTGGACCCAGTCGGAGCATAAGCCATATCAACAGACCTCCAACCTGGTCGAAGCCGGGAGAGCATCCATGCCTGCGTCTGGCGGACCGACATGCTTCCAGGAACGAACCGCATGACTGGATTGGCCAACATGGCCCATCCCTTTAACCAAGGACGTTATAGGAGACGCTCCCAAAGCCAAGTCCACACCGAGTCCTGCCATTCCGCATCTCCATCGACCAAGCCTGCTGCTATATTCTGGACCCAGTCGGAGCATAAGCCATGCCAGCAGACCTCCAACCTGGTCGAAGCCGGGAGAGCAGCCATACCTGCGTCTGGCGGACCGACATGCTTCCAGGAACGAACCGCATGACTGGATTGGCCAACATGGCCCATCCCTTTAACCAAGGACGTTATAGGAGACGCTTCCAAAGCCAAGTCCACACCGAGTCCTGCCATTCCGCATCTCCATCGACCAAGCCTGCTGCTATATTCTGGACCCAGTCGGAGTATAAGCCATGCCAGCAGACCTCCAACCTGGTCGAAGCCGGGAGAGCAGCCATACCTGCGTCTGGCGGACCGACATGCTTCCAGGAACGAACCGCATGACTGGATTGGCCAACATGGCCCATCCCTTTAACCAAGGACGTTATAGGAGACGCTCCCAAAGCCAAGTCCACACCGAGTCCTGCCATTCCGCATCTCCATCGACCAAGCCTGCTGCTATATTCTGGACCCAGTCGGAGCATAAGCCATGCCAGCAGACCTCCAACCTGGTCGAAGCCGGGAGAGCAGCCATACCTGCGTCTGGCGGACCGACATGCTTCCAGGAACGAACCGCATGACTGGATTGGCCAACATGGCCCATCCCTTTAACCAAGGACGTTATAGGAGACGCTCCCAAAGCCAAGTCCACACCGAGTCCTGCCATTCCGCATCTCCATCGACCAAGCCTGCTGCTATATTCTGGACCCAGTCGGAGCATAAGCCATGCCAGCAGACCTCCAACCTGGTCGAAGCCGGGAGAGCATCCATGCCTGCGTCTGGCGGACCGACATGCTTCCAGGAACGAACCGCATGACTGGATTGGCCAACATGGCCCATCCCTTTAACCAAGGACGTTATAGGAGACGCTCCCAAAGCCAATTCCACACCGAGTCCTGCCATTCCGCATCTCCATCGACCAAGCCTGCTGCTATATTCTGGACCCAGTCGGAGCATAAGCCATATCAACAGACCTCCAACCTGGTCGAAGCCGGGAGAGCATCCATGCCTGCGTCTGGCGGACCGACATGCTTCCAGGAACGAACCGCATGACTGGATTGGCCAACATGGCCCATCCCTTTAACCAAGGACGTTATAGGAGACGCTCCCAAAGCCAAGTCCACACCGAGTCCTGCCATTCCGCATCTCCATCGACCAAGCCTGCTGCTATATTCTGGACCCAGTCGGAGCATAAGCCATGCCAGCAGACCTCCAACCTGGTCGAAGCCGGGAGAGCAGCCATACCTGCGTCTGGCGGACCGACATGCTTCCAGGAACGAACCGCATGACTGGATTGGCCAACATGGCCCATCCCTTTAACCAAGGACGTTATAGGAGACGCTTCCAAAGCCAAGTCCACACCGAGTCCTGCCATTCCGCATCTCCATCGACCAAGCCTGCTGCTATATTCTGGACCCAGTCGGAGTATAAGCCATGCCAGCAGACCTCCAACCTGGTCGAAGCCGGGAGAGCAGCCATACCTGCGTCTGGCGGACCGACATGCTTCCAGGAACGAACCGCATGACTGGATTGGCCAACATGGCCCATCCCTTTAACCAAGGACGTTATAGGAGACGCTCCCAAAGCCAAGTCCACACCGAGTCCTGCCATTCCGCATCTCCATCGACCAAGCCTGCTGCTATATTCTGGACCCAGTCGGAGTATAAGCCATGCCAGCAGACCTCCAACCTGGTCGAAGCCGGGAGAGCAGCCATACCTGCGTCTGGCGGACCGACATGCTTCCAGGAACGAACCGCATGACTGGATTGGCCAACATGGCCCATCCCTTTAACCAAGGACGTTATAGGAGACGCTCCCAAAGCCAAGTCCACACCGAGTCCTGCCATTCCGCATCTCCATCGACCAAGCCTGCTGCTATATTCTGGACCCAGTCGGAGCATAAGCCATGCCAACAGACCTCCAACCTGGTCGAAACCGGAAGAGCAGCCATACCTGCGTCTGGCGGACCGACATGCTTCCAGGAACGAACCGCATGACTGGATTGGCCAACATGGCCCATCCCTTTAACCAAGGACGTTATAGGAGACGCTCCCAAAGCCAAGTCCACACCGAGTCCTGCCATTCCGCATCTCCATCGACCAAGCCTGCTGCTATATTCTGGACCCAGTCGGAGCATAAGCCATGCCAGCAGACCTCCAACCTGGTCGAAGCCGGGAGAGCAGCCATACCTGCGTCTGGCGGACCGACATGCTTCCAGGAACGAACCGCATGACTGGATTGGCCAACATGGCCCATCCCTTTAACCAAGGACGTTATAGGAGACGCTTCCAAAGCCAAGTCCACACCGAGTCCTGCCATTCCGCATCTCCATCGACCAAGCCTGCTGCTATATTCTGGACCCAGTCGGAGTATAAGCCATGCCAGCAGACCTCCAACCTGGTCGAAGCCGGGAGAGCAGCCATACCTGCGTCTGGCGGACCGACATGCTTCCAGGAACGAACCGCATGACTGGATTGGCCAACATGGCCCATCCCTTTAACCAAGGACGTTATAGGAGACGCTCCCAAAGCCAAGTCCACACCGAGTCCTGCCATTCCGCATCTCCATCGACCAAGCCTGCTGCTATATTCTGGACCCAGTCGGAGCATAAGCCATGCCAGCAGACCTCCAACCTGGTCGAAGCCGGGAGAGCAGCCATACCTGCGTCTGGCGGACCGACATGCTTCCAGGAACGAACCGCATGACTGGATTGGTCAACATGGACCATCCCTTTAACCAAGGACGTTATAGAAGACGCTCCCAAAGCCAAGTCCACACCGAGTCCTGCCATTCCGCATCTCCATCGACCAAGCCTGCTGCTATATTCTGGACCCAGTCGGAGCATAAGCCATATCAACAGACCTCCAACCTGGTCGAAGCCGGGAGAGCATCCATGCCTGCGTCTGGCGGACCGACATGCTTCCAGGAACGAACCGCATGACTGGATTGGCCAACATGGCCCATCCCTTTAACCAAGGACGTTATAGGAGACGCTCCCAAAGCCAAGTCCACACCGAGTCCTGCCATTCCGCATCTCCATCGACCAAGCCTGCTGCTATATTCTGGACCCAGTCGGAGCATAAGCCATGCCAACAGACCTCCAACCTGGTCGAAGCCGGAAGAGCAGCCATACCTGCGTCTGGCGGACCGACATGCTTCCAGGAACGAACCGCATGACTGGATTGGCCAACATGGCCCATCCCTTTAACCAAGGACGTTATAGGAGACGCTCCCAAAGCCAAGTCCACACCGAGTCCTGCCATTCCGCATCTCCATCGACCAAGCCTGCTGCTACATTCTGGACCCAGTTGGAGCATAAGCCATGCCAGCAGACCTCCAACCTGGTCGAAGCCGGGAGAGCATCCATGCCTGCGTCTGGCGGACCGACATGCTTCCAGGAACGAACCGCATGACTGGATTGGCCAACATGGCCCATCCCTTTAACCAAGGACGTTATAGAAGACGCTCCCAAAGCCAAGTCCACACCGAGTCCTGCCATTCCGCATCTCCATCGACCAAGCCTGCTGCTATATTCTGGACCCAGTCGGAGCATAAGCCATGCCAACAGACCTCCAACCTGGTCGAAGCCGGAAGAGCAGCCATACCTGCGTCTGGCGGACCGACATGCTTCCAGGAACGAACCGCATGACTGGATTGGCCAACATGGCCCATCCCTTTAACCAAGGACGTTATAGGAGACGCTCCCAAAGCCAAGTCCACACCGAGTCCTGCCATTCCGCATCTCCATCGACCAAGCCTGCTGCTATATTCTGGACCCAGTCGGAGCATAAGCCATATCAACAGACCTCCAACCTGGTCGAAGCCGGGAGAGCATCCATGCCTGCGTCTGGCGGACCGACATGCTTCCAGGAACGAACCGCATGACTGGATTGGCCAACATGGCCCATCCCTTTAACCAAGGACGTTATAGAAGACGCTCCCAAAGCCAAGTCCACACCGAGTCCTGCCATTCCGCATCTCCATCGACCAAGCCTGCTGCTATATTCTGGACCCAGTCGGAGCATAAGCCATATCAACAGACCTCCAACCTGGTCGAAGCCGGGAGAGCATCCATGCCTGCGTCTGGCGGACCGACATGCTTCCAGGAACGAACCGCATGACTGGATTGGCCAACATGGCCCATCCCTTTAACCAAGGACGTTATAGAAGACGCTCCCAAAGCCAAGTCCACACCGAGTCCTGCCATTCCGCATCTCCATCGACCAAGCCTGCTGCTATATTCTGGACCCAGTCGGAGCATAAGCCATGCCAACAGACCTCCAACCTGGTCGAAGCCGGAAGAGCAGCCATACCTGCGTCTGGCGGACCGACATGCTTCCAGGAACGAACCGCATGACTGGATTGGCCAACATGGCCCATCCCTTTAACCAAGGACGTTATAGGAGACGCTCCCAAAGCCAAGTCCACACCGAGTCCTGCCATTCCGCATCTCCATCGACCAAGCCTGCTGCTACATTCTGGACCCAGTTGGAGCATAAGCCATGCCAGCAGACCTCCAACCTGGTCGAAGCCGGGAGAGCATCCATGCCTGCGTCTGGCGGACCGACATGCTTCCAGGAACGAACCGCATGACTGGATTGGCCAACATGGCCCATCCCTTTAACCAAG
Organism: Phytophthora capsici; assembly: GCA_030324255.1. Taxonomy (NCBI): domain Eukaryota; phylum Oomycota; class Peronosporomycetes; order Peronosporales; family Peronosporaceae; genus Phytophthora; species Phytophthora capsici. The sequence goes on from CM059347.1 coordinate 964,115, forward strand.
GACGTTATAGGAGACGCTCCCAAAGCCAAGTCCACACCGAGTCCTGCCATTCCGCATCTCCATCGACCAAGCCTGCTGCTATATTCTGGACCCAGTCGGAGCATAAGCCATATCAACAGACCTCCAACCTGGTCGAAGCCGGAAGAGCAGCCATGCCTGCGTCTGGCGGACCGACATGCTTCCAGGAACGAACCGCATGACTGGATTGGCCAACATGGCCCATCCCTTTAACCAAGGACGTTATAGAAGACGCTCCCAAAGCCAAGTCCACACCGAGTCCTGCCATTCCGCATCTCCATCGACCAAGCCTGCTGCTACATTCTGGACCCAGTTGGAGCATAAGCCATGCCAGCAGACCTCCAACCTGGTCGAAGCCGGGAGAGCAGCCATACCTGCGTCTGGCGGACCGACATGCTTCCAGGAACGAACCGCATGACTGGATTGGCCAACATGGCCCATCCCTTTAACCAAGGACGTTATAGGAGACGCTCCCAAAGCCAAGTCCACACCGAGTCCTGCCATTCCGCATCTCCATCGACCAAGCCTGCTGCTATATTCTGGACCCAGTCGGAGTATAAGCCATGCCAGCAGACCTCCAACCTGGTCGAAGCCGGGAGAGCAGCCATACCTGCGTCTGGCGGACCGACATGCTTCCAGGAACGAACCGCATGACTGGATTGGCCAACATGGCCCATCCCTTTAACCAAGGACGTTATAGAAGACGCTCCCAAAGCCAAGTCCACACCGAGTCCTGCCATTCCGCATCTCCATCGACCAAGCCTGCTGCTATATTCTGGACCCAGTCGGAGTATAAGCCATGCCAGCAGACCTCCAACCTGGTCGAAGCCGGGAGAGCAGCCATACCTGCGTCTGGCGGACCGACATGCTTCCAGGAACGAACCGCATGACTGGATTGGCCAACATGGCCCATCCCTTTAACCAAGGACGTTATAGAAGACGCTCCCAAAGCCAAGTCCACACCGAGTCCTGCCATTCCGCATCTCCATCGACCAAGCCTGCTGCTATATTCTGGACCCAGTCGGAGTATAAGCCATGCCAGCAGACCTCCAACCTGGTCGAAGCCGGGAGAGCAGCCATACCTGCGTCTGGCGGACCGACATGCTTCCAGGAACGAACCGCATGACTGGATTGGCCAACATGGCCCATCCCTTTAACCAAGGACGTTATAGAAGACGCTCCCAAAGCCAAGTCCACACCGAGTCCTGCCATTCCGCATCTCCATCGACCAAGCCTGCTGCTACATTCTGGACCCAGTTGGAGCATAAGCCATGCCAGCAGACCTCCAACCTGGTCGAAGCCGGGAGAGCAGCCATACCTGCGTCTGGCGGACCGTGTCACGAGTGAAAATAATGGGCACCGTCTTGGGGACGGTTACGACCGTACCGTTCCCGGCAACCGTTCGACCACGTATCAAGTTAGAGAGGATCAGCTGTACGAAGACGCGTTGGACAACCCAACAGTCGCCCACTCGGGAAGTCGCGCAAAGGACCGCCGCCAGGGAGGGCGCCGCTGAGGTCTACGCGTGGCGCCAGCGCTCACGCACCTGCGCAGGATTGCGTCGAAGATGATGATGAGGACGGGAGTCGTGATGCAGCGTGTGGCTCGGTGCTACGGGACGGTGGGTAGGCTCACGGAGGGGGTGTGAGGTACCCGGGCGGGAAAGAGCTGGATCGAGGAGGACAAAAGGAGGACGAAAGAGGACGAAGGACGAAGGACGACACTGAAGAGGAAGGTTGGTTAGTGAGTTTAGTCGTGAATTTGCCTTGGACCCCACAAGTACATTTGCTTTATTTGCATTTTAACTTGTGTCTAAGCTTTCGAAGTGTTCCTCCGTTCCGTTCTCTTTCAAAACAACAACGTTAACCGTCCCGTCCAAGCAGCGGCTCGCGACACCTGGTGGAGAAGCAGGGTACGGTTTTCGTTGTAAAGAGGGCAAGTCGGAGTACTCGTGACGAGTTGAACCCGGAAGCTCCGACGTCTGGTATCGAGCCCAGGCGGACGAAGAAGGGAAGTTTTTCGCGCAGAGAGCGCTGGAGTGTTTATAGGACGGTTACGAGAAAGACCGTGAGAGTATCGAGGAGAAGTGAAACAAGAAGTGTGAAGATGACGGTAACTGGAGAAGAACAAGTAAGTGAATTGGGTGTGGAACGGTTGGGCGGCACGGACGCTGGCCTTGAAAACACTGGGACCGGTCCGGCTCGGCAAGGGGAGTTGTCGCTGCCGTCGACCGACGAGGAAGAGGGGGTAACTGACCCGTCCACGGGAGTGAGAACGGCGGCGGGACGGTTGTCGATCCGCCAAGCATTGAGAGGGGACCTGGAGGCGGCGGGAGACGACGGTGGGACGGAAGGCTCCGAACACCCGCCTGCTCTGGATGACGTGAAGGAAGAAGTAAAGACCGAGCCGAGGGCTCAGGAAGAGTGGATGATTAGTGGAGGAGAAGAAGGCGCTACTGGCGACCACGAGGAAATGGGCCAGTATACCGAAGAGGAAGCGTTCCAGGGAGAGTATGTGACCGACCCGGAGGAGGGACGCGAGTACGACATTGATGAGTACAGGAGGTACTATCTGTCGGGCTACTATGGGGATGCCGATGAAGAAGAGGTCAAGCCGCCGGCGCCGACGTCGAGTGGTTTCATTCCGCTGTACACGGGAGCGGAAAAGCGACGGTCGGACCGTCCGTCGACCGGATGGGGCTGGGATCCGTCCCGCGGTGCCATGCAAGTGCAGATGGTGACCGTTCCGTCCCCTACGGGAGTGAAGAGCACTCAGAGGGTGCGGCTCACGGGGAAGCCGAGGACGCCCGCGCCGCCTCGCCCCCTCGGACCTCCCCAGGTGAGGACGAGTGTTGGAACAGTTGGAGCAACTACTGGTCGGTTCGCAGCTACGGCTCCGAACCCTTCCTCCGCTGCGCCGCCTGCGCTAGGAACGGTTGCGTCTCAGTCTACGGCGAATGCGCCGCGGCCGGGAACGGTTCCTCCCCGGATGGGAACGGTTCCACCGCAACCCCGGGCCGCTCCTGCACAACCTAGAACGGTTCAACCAGGATTGCGACCGTCCTTGACGCGAAGAGGGCAAGGTTCAGCGCCTCAGCAGCCTGGAGTGCCTCTGCGGTACGGTGGTATGTCGAGCGTCCCTAGGCACCAGCAAATGTACGACTTATCGTCATTGATGTCCAACATAATGAAGGTGCTGCCGATGTTCTATTCGGATACGGCGACAGTGGAGAAAGCGCGTGACTTCTGGGAGCTGTTTGAGGCTCATACGGGACAATTACCCGACAGGGAACGGTTGTTAGTGTTCCGTCAAAAGCTAAAAGGACGCGAAGCGGAACGGTGGTGGGGAAATTCTCGGATCAAGACGTTCGCTACTCTAAAGGTACGGTTCCACAATCAGTTCTTGAGTCGGACGACGGACGAGCTTTGGGAACGGTTGCACCATACGAAGCGCCAACGCGGCGAATCTGTGGAAGAGTGGGGGGACCGTGTCACGGATCTCTGCGACTCTCTCGAGTACCCAAACCAGAAGCTGCGTTTTAACCTGTTCTGTCGAGGGCTGAGGAACAAGCGTATGCAAGCTGCTCTCGACTCGAGTCCCGCCCGTGACATTCCTGAGGCGTGTGAGTGGCTGATGTTCAAGGAGATGCACCGTCCCGCCGAGGAGGACGACGATTTTTCGGACGGACAACCGTCCCAGGGACGGACTAAACAAGCTACGGCATCTGTGGACGCCCTGACGCAGCAGTTGCAGACATTCATGCAGCAGCAGCAACAGTGGCAGCAGCAGTTGATGGAAGGCCGTTGGGCGCAGCCTAGGTCTCCTAAATCGCGCTTGCCGACCGTGTCAGCTGTGACGACGTCACCTGGGAACGGTCAAGGTTACTCCGGGAACGGTCAAGGTTACTCTGGGAACGGTCAAGGTTACTCCGGGAACGGTCAAGGGTTCAGCGGAAACGGACGAACTGCGCGTGGGATCAAGATGGCAGCTGATACACGGACGCAGGAGGGTGAACCAGTGTGCGGTAGGTGTGATTACCGTGGACACTCTCGCGAAGCGTGCATGCGACGGACGATGACCTGTCGTAGATGCGGACAGCTTGGTCACATTGTGGTCGAATGCGAGCAGCCGTGGAACGGAGGTCAGACGACCGCTCCGTCCCTGAAGTGCTACTTCTGTGGTGAAGCGGGTCACGCAGTGAGCCGGTGCCCTACCATTACGGCTCTGAAGGGATTGGCCACTAATGTCGCGTCTGGTGCTTCTGCTACGCCTCGGAACTGACGGGGGCGGGAGGAAGGGGAGGAGAGAGTCACTCCTTCCTCTAGTCCAGGGGATGGCTCGAGTGGTGACCGTGCCAGAGAGAACCGTGAAAAGAACGGTACGGTCGCTGCTGCGAAAGTATGTGTGGGCGAGACTGCTCAGCGGGACGGTACGGTCGCTGCTGTGCAAGGTGTATTGAAGAAAGAAGAAAAACGACAAACAGGGAAGCTCCGAGTGTTTGGAACGGAAGAAGAAGATAACATCGTGGTGAGAACGGAGGAGCAGCTGAGGGCTGCTAGGAGAAAGGGGTCGACGTCGGCGAAGAAGGTGACTGTGAAGACGGGTTGTCTCCGGGACGGTCAATCCAAGAAGAGAGGGTCTGCACGGCGGAGTGTGCGGTTTGCGGATGAGGTGAGAGCTGATGAAGGGACGGTTGACCCTGTCCCGATCCCGAAGAAGGCGCGGAAGCGACAAGTTGAGCGTGTTGGACGGAGTAGTACGGAGGCTGAGAGAATGAGGAAGCAGCCGGAGGAAGGAGAGACGGTGACGGCGGGTACGGTCGCGAAGAAGGATGCAGAGCGCCCCGAACAAGTGAAGAAGGTCGAGAAACCAGTTGTAGTGACCTCGCGAGAGGGAGGAACGGTCACGCGAGATGAAGACGCTGTTCCGGTACGGACTGAGTGTACTGAGGGAACGGACATAGTCCCTGGAGACAAGGTCGGGACGGTTATGGAGGCTACCGGAACGGTGAAGGTGGACCAGGAAGTCGATGAATTAGCGGTATCTGCGCGCGGGTACCTGTTGGTGACGGCGGACGGTAGTCCGTTACGTATAGGTCACCGTCGGGCCTCGTCCGACTTATCGATGGTAAATGGTGCTGACGAAGACCAGGGGACGGTTGATGCGACAACGAGCGAGCCGAAAAGGGCTATACCCGACCGTGCCGAAGCTACGGACGTCGAGTGCCTATTCACGGATGCCGAGTTGGACGCTATGGAGGCATGTGAGCTGGGTCAGGAAGCCACTGTGCTGGCTGGGACGGACGTCCGTCCTGAACCAGAAGGGTACGATAAGGAGTTGGAAGACCGCTTATACCCTCTGAAGGACGGTGAAATCATGGACCGTGTGAAAGCGAACGCCGAGGCGGCCAAGGATCCATCAACAGAAGAACTGTCCCTACTTCTGGGCATCCCTGTGGAGGTCTTGGAACGGACGCGGCATGCGTCCCCGGACGGTTCTGATGACCCTGAGCGCTGGCGGGACTGGTACAGTGACACGCTGCAGAAGTCGGAAGAGGCTAAGAGGGCAAACCGTGACTTTAGGACGCCCGTGGTGAACGTCGTGGACGGAACGGTGATGAAGGACAGGACGATGTCACCACCAGACGGAACTACTGCTACGGCCTGCTCCGGCTCGGACGCTGAAGCGACCGTGAGTGGGGACGGAACGGAATCTGACGAGAACATGGTCTGCTCGAACATTCTTCTTTCGCTGGGAGGACTATTGGAGCCGGACGCAATAACGGAAGATGAGGGTCCTGCGAGCGTGCTGTGCGGAGTACGAAGAGCCGGAATGAAGCGATCACGGTCCGTGGCGCGTCAAGCCGTGTACCGGTTCTTGAGGACGGTTCTGGAGGATGCTCGAAGTGATGCTGAGTTGCCGGGCGAGGATGTCCGTGACGCTAGTATGGCGAAGATACCTCCGTTACGTGACAAAGTACCTGCGTTGGACGGACGTCGCCTGTGTGAACACGCGGAAGAAATTATTGCGGAGATGGGGTTGCACGGTCTGTATTGGGAACGGTTGGTTCCGACGGTGGAGGAGTATTACGCTGAATACGCGGCCGTGGTATGGTCGACACTCTGCAAGCGTGACGAGAGGACGGAGAAGATGGTTGCTTCCTGTACTCGCGATGTGAAGGAGCCGGAAACGCCCGACTACTACTGTGCTGTGTTGTACAAGCCTTACGCGGAGGTGTTGAGCGATGTGGAGTTTCCTCCGGGCTCCACGGAGAAAGTGGCTGAGTTTGTGGACGTTGTGGAACCTTCCCACCGTTCCGTCACTGCAATACCGAAGACGGGCTTGGTGGATGTGGTGACTATTGAACTGCCGGATGGCTTTGGAGTTCGAGCTCAGGATGAAGTTGAGGAAGGAGTACACCGTGTCGTTGCGGACGGACGGCGTGTCGTCTGTGCTGTAGGCAACTTTGAGGCCCTCTCGAGCGGATACATTGAGTGCCTACCGTCCAAGATGCTTGCTGACACTGGAGCTACGCTGAGTCTGGTCGACAGCCGCGTGTTGAAGCGGTTGGGACGGTCGTCGAAGTCGCTTAGACCTTACGAAGGGCTGGTGAAGAGTTCGTCCGGACATCCGTTACGAATTCATGGCTGGATCGGTCTATCGTTGCGGTTGGGGACGGTGGAGATAACGCTAGACGTGCTGGTGGCGGACCGTCTACACGTCGACGCCATCCTAGGCGTTGACGCCCTTGGTGCCTTAGGTGCTGTGATTGACGTTGCGGAACGGTGCTTGACTTTGAAAAGGACCGGTGAGGAGCTGCCGTTGGGATTCACGGTTGTACAGGACGCTTACATGGCTGTGATGGCGAAGTCGGTTCGGCTGCCGCCGCGAGGACAAGCTTTGGTGATGGCTAATGTGATTGGAGGGACGGTCGATAAGAAGACGGTTTTGGTTGAAGGAGCAATTGGGTTGCCGCCTACGTTATGCGTGGCAAACTCATTAGGCACGGTCGAAGAGGGTCAGGTTATTGTGGAGATTTGCAATGCGTCTACGGATGAGTGCTGGGTGCGTCGGGGGACGCCTGTAGCGTGTGCCTCCGTGATCCCCGAGTCGGCGTTCGAGCCACCAGCGACGGATACTGCGTCTGGCGGGCTTGGAACGGTTGAGAAGAACGGTGTGGGGCGAACCTCGTCTGTTACTGAGGAGCGTGAAGAGACGACTGGCGAGAAAGAACGGAAGTCGAGGCCGGACGTGCCACCTGACAAGCGTGACGGACTGAAAGCAGACTTCACGGGGTCTAAACTATCGGCGGAGCAGAGGGAACTGTTCCAGGCGGAGTTGGACAAGTTCGACGACTTGTTCGTCGACTCTTCCAAACGACCGGGACGGACGGACCTTCTGCGCTTCAAGATAGATACTGGGGACAGTAAGCCGATCAAGCAACAACCGTACCGTGTCTCCGTTGCCGAGGGGGAAGTGATGGAAGCTGAGATCCAACAGTACCTGGACTTGGGACTGATCCGTCCCTCGAATAGCCCCTGGGCGAGTCCTGTGCTGATGATCCGGAAACCGGACGGTGGGATTCGTTTCTGCATAGACTACCGCAAGTTGAACGCTGTCACGGTTAAGGACTGTTACCCGATGCCGTTAATCGACGACATCCTGGACGTGTTAGGCGGTGCACAGCTATTCTCTACTATGGATATTGCTTCAGGCTACTGGAACGTGCCGATGGACGAGGACAGTGTGTCAAGGACGGCTTTCACGTGTAAGTACGGTCTTTACGAGTGGTTGGTGATGCCTTTCGGCCTCTGTAACGCTGTTCCTGCTTTTGAACGGTTGATGGAGACGGTTCTCGTGGACTTGAAGTGGCGTGTGTGTCTCGTGTACCTGGATGACGTGGTGATCTTCAGCAAGGACTTCCCTACGCACTTGGTGCGCGTGCGGCAGGTCCTGGGACGGTTGAGAGAGGCTGGGTTTAAGCTGAAAATGAAGAAGTGTCACTGGGGACGGAGCCAAGTGGCTTTCCTCGGTCATATCGTGACACCGTCCGGTATCTTGCCGAATCCAGAGAAGGTCAAGGCGGTGCTGAATGTGCAGCGTCCCGTAGATGTGCATGGGATACGGTCTTTCCTGGGTTTGACAAGCTACTTCAGGAGGTATATTCCTGGGTACGCTTCGATTTCGGCGTCGCTGGAACGGTTGAAGGTGAAAAATGCACCGTTCCTCTGGAACGAGGACTGCGAGACAGCGTTCCGCCAGCTCAAGCGTGCCCTCGTCAAGCCTCCGATCCTGGTGTACCCGGATTGCAACAGACGGTTTAAGTTGTACGTGGACTCGTCACGGTACGCTGTCGGAGCGTGCCTTATGCAGGAGAAGGACGGTTGCGACCGTGTCGTCGCCTACGCGAGCAAGCTGTTGACCGGTTCCCAGAAGAATTGGATCAACAAGCACGACGGAATTTCTGAGATCGAGTGTTGGGGTGTTGTCTGGGCGACGAGGAAGTTCCGCTGTTACTTAGACAAGCGTGAGTTTGATCTGTTCACGGATCACCAGGCGCTTACGTGGATCTTCAGTCCTGGTAACCGTACCACGAACGCTAAGCTGGCACGGTGGGCAATGGAACTGTCTAACCTGGAATTCAAGATTCACCACAAGCCGGGAACCGTGATGGGGCATGTAGATGGTTTATCCCGGTTGCTCACTGACACTGTGGCCGCGCTGACGATGCGTGACCTGCTAAACCCGGACGGCGGCGAGCATCCGTCTTCAGTCGGGGAGCAGAACGGAACGGTTGTGGGGAACGGTGTTGACAATCGTGGGGACGGTACGGATGGCCCTGCTAGAGATGTCGGACTTCCGCCTTCAGTCGGGGAGCGGAATAGAGCTGACGGAGAGCGAGTGATCGACGGCGAAGAGGCCGACGGCCACGTAGACGACCCCGGAGACGGATCACTAAGAGAGGATATTGGGATCGAGCCGTCGACCAGAGCCGAGTGGTCACCTGTTGACCGTTTCGGATTGGACCGTGAGCAGTTTGTGAAGGAGCAGCAGGAAGTGCCGTGGATCAAGGCGCTTGTGGCGTTCTTACAGGACGGAGCACTGCCTTTGGATCCGTTCTTGAGGGCTCGCGTGGTCCAGATGGGGCCTAGGTACGCTGTGAAGGACGGTATGCTGGTGCGGCATGTGCACCTGCCCTCGCGGGTGGGCCCGGCACGGTCGTTGACCGTACCTGTCGTACCACTACCGTACATCGGGACGGTGCTCCACTACTGTCACAGTGACGTGCTGTCTTCGCACTTGGGGCTGACTAAGACGCTGGAGAAGGTGAGACGGCATGCGTTCTGGCCTGGATGGGGGAAGGACGTCGCTGAGTACGTCCGTGAGTGCAACCTGTGTGGGAGTGGAAAAGGATCGAGACCGTGGATGGCGGGTCAAATGCAGCGGATGCCCGTGGCTGATCTAACGGGACCGTTCTCCCTACTGGTGGTTGATGCTATTGGACCGTTACCAAGGACGGAGAGAAAGAACAGATACATTCTCGTGTTTGTGGATTACTTCACACGGTGGGCTGAGGCATTTGCTGTCCAGAAGCTGGACTCTGTAACGTTTGTGGAAGTGATGATTAACGGAGTGGTGGCGAGGCACGGTGTGCCTTCACGGTTGCTGAGTGACAACGGATCGAACTTCACGTCTGAGATCGCTAAGTCTTTCTACCAGACGCTGGGGATCAAAAAGTTGTTTGGTTCTGCGTACCATCCCCAGACTCAAGGGCTGGTGGAACGGTTCAACGGGACGCTCGTCGGCATGTTGAAGATGCACGTCAGTGACGCTCAGACGGACTGGGACCTGTATCTGCCCCGTGTGTTGTTCGCGTACAGAACGGCGTTCCACGAAGCTCTTGGGGACACTCCGTTCTTCTCGTTGTACGGCCGTGACCCCGTGTTACCCCTGGATGTGGCTTTCCTGAACTTAGGCAAGAAGTGGAAGAGCGATGAGGTGGCACAGTACCGGCGAGAACTGTACCGTTCCCTCCGTGACTCGCGTCGCTTGGTGGAGCGACAGTTAGTCAAGGCGCAGGACAGGCACGCCCGCCGTCTCAACAGGCAAGTGGCCGTGCAGTATGAAGTTGGAGACCCGGTCTGGGTGTATCAAGTGTTTAGAGCGAAGCGTGGGGAAGCTCGGACGAAGAAGTTGGCGTTTACGTGGCACGGTCCGTACCGCGTCACGGAGAAGGTGAGCGAGAATGCTTACCGTATCGCGATACCGTCCCACCCGGACAAGGTCGTGACCGTCAACGTCAACCGTCTGAAGAAGTTTCGCGGTAAGTGGACAAGACCTTTCATGGATGATGTGCCTGTTGGAGTTGGGAACGGTGGTGACGAGGCTGAGGACGGTCCGCTAGCTGAAGAGGACTTGCCTTCCTCGAGCTTCACGGAACGGTTGACTGTCGGGAGTGGTGACACGGCTCTCGCTGGAACGGACGCCCCGTTATTGGAAGTGGTGGCTAAGCGGTCTGTGAACCGTACCGTGCAGTACTTGGCGCTTGCCGCTAACTACGAGACCTTTTGGCTACCCCGGGACGCTCTGATGCCAGAGTACGGTACGCTCGTGACGGCGTTCGAGCAGGCGGAAAGAAAGAAGAAGGGGCTTCCTGAGTTGCGACGCAGTTCACGTCTGGTTGAGGCTAATGCCGAAGTGAACGATGACGACCTGCTCATGGCTTAGTAGCGTCTAGGAAGTGTGTTCCTGTGTCTGAGAACGGTGAAAATAGAAGATGGAACGGTGAAAGGAAACGGAACACAAGAACGGAGGAGTGGAAAAGGAATTGCATGTATTGAAGGAATTATGGGACGCTGAAGAAGAACGGTGAAAAGGAAGAAAAAGAACTGGAAACTGCGTCCCTTCGTGTCGAAGTGGGATCACTTAGTCTTGGGGAGAGAAGTGGTCGTGGTCGAAGCAGACGAGGGTGGCTTCTTTTCGCTGCCGGCAGTCTTGTCGTCGTCGTCGCTGGGCTTCTCGTCGTCGTCGCCGGGCTTGTCGCCATCGTCAGCGAGCTTGTCGTCGCCAGCAGGCTTGCCGTCGTCAGATTCCTCGTCGTCTTGGTCCGAATCGCGATCGTGGCTAGCAGGTTTGCCCTCGCCCGACTTGGATGAGCTTGAACCACGACCGTCGTCTTCGTCGTCCTCGTCCTCGGACGGTTCTTGGGCTTCGACGGAGGCATCCGAGTCCTCGTCGTCAAGGGGCTCGTCGGGAGGAAGGACCTTGGGCTTCCCGGTCTCCGCGTCCTCGAAGTCCGAGTCGTTCACGCCCTGTTCGCTGGTCTTGAACGGTTTCTCTTCTTCAGGGACGGTGTATGTCCCGTCGAGGAGCTTCTTGAGCACAGACGCCAGCGTAGCACGGATGCCACGGTCGACCGTGAGGCGCTTCCAGACGCCGACGTTCTTGTTCCCCACCCAGTCGGGATTGACCGGTGGCTTCTTGCTGGTGGCGTCGTGGGCGACGCGAGCGAGGGCGGTGTCCGAGAGGCGACGGTGGGGGCTGCTGGAAGGGTCGAGCGCTCCTGTCCGCTCGAGAATCTCCGTGACCGACTTGTAACCATCCTCGTCGACCTTGAACTTGTCGAGTACGCGAGCGAGGGTACGGTCGTATCGGGAACGGTCTTGCTTGTAGAGCGTGACCAGGTCGACCTGGGCGGGAACGGACGAGTCGGACGCCTTGGCCGCGGAGGAGTGGGACGCTGCATTTCCGCCGAACCAGAACAAGGCGTCGTGCGAACCGTTCTCAAGGCGCTCGAGGAAGCCGAAGTAGCCGAAGGTCTCGATGTTCGCGCTGATGAAGCGGAGCCGGGCTTGGATGGCGCTTGACTTCTGCTTGCGGCGAGCCCCCGGCTTGTCCGTCGGCGCGTACAGGGCGCAGTTGAAGAATGTCGGACGGTGCTTCATCCAGAAACGGTAGTGCTGGAGGTGGAGGTCTGGATACTTGGCTGGGTCATACCAGGCGCGCTCTCCGTCCCAAGGATAAGCGAGGCGGTACGGAGCCTTGCCCATGGCGTCTGCTTTCTTCAACAGCGCTTCGACATCAGACCTGACCCTCCTCGGCGTGTTGTCCGGCAACTCAAGCGTGTAGGACGGCTTGGTACGCCGCTTCTTGGACGGAGGACTCGACTTGGACGCGCTTCGAGTGGCTGGACGCTTGGACGACGACGGCGGAGCAAAGAGCGAGTGGGACGGTGGTTCGCCGGGCTGCATCGCGTCAGGAGGAGGTAGCAGCGTGACGACATCGGTGAGGACGGTTGAGACCGTCCCATCGTCCGTGAGGACGCCCAGTGCAACGTCGTCGAGGGCTTCGAGTCCGGTGGAGGCGCCGTTGGCGGCCAAATTGTCACGAAGCCGGCCGTAGAAGTCGACTTGGGCGCGGAGAGCCTTGTCGGAGTCGGACGACTTGCCCTTGGCCTCGAGACGAGCGCGGAGACGGCCGATGGCTGCGTCCCTACCGGTTTCCTTGGACTTGACCATGGCGACGACTGGAAATTACGTGTTGGAGCCTGAGCGTGCGAGTGCGGATATGAGAATGCGTCGCGGTAGCGGCGCTGGACCTCCTCCGGTGATTGATGTCGCGAGACAATGTTAACTGTCTGTTCGCATCTGGGACCAGTGCCGGGAAAAATTCGGTGTGGGTACGGTTCCATCTGGCGACGGTCGCAATCTGAGTGATGGGTACGGTACAGTGAAGCCGCTAGTCTCTGACGGTGATTGATTGGAACGGTCTACAAGGACGGTGATGAGGTTGGTGACGGTAGCTATGATGAAGTCATTGTCGAATTTGACGTGGAGAGGATGGAGTTGCTAATGGAGTTTGTGGAGTGGTGCTACTGGGCGCTGAACGCGGGGTTACCGTTGCTGTGGCATGCGGTGCGTGTCCACTGGACTGGGCTGTTGTGGGCCCTTGCCGGAGCCCTCGCTTGGATGATCACCAAGCCGATGTGGGGTGTGCTGGGACGGTTGTGCTGGACGGTCTTCTGCTTTGGTTACAAGTGGGCGGACATCATCAAGGCGAGCATCCGTCGCTACCGTCGCTTCGTCAGTGGTCCGTCCGTGAAGGACCGTCCTCCTGCTGAGCGACGTTGGAAGATGTACGAGGCGCTGTGGGTGACGCCGATGGTGATATTGGAAGCCAAGAAGGAGCACGAGGACGGTCTTGGGCGGTTGTTGCACAAGTGGTTGGAGGCGTTCCACGCCTGGTG